>LQNS02276866.1:9575207-9585611 GCA_001587735.2 Parhyale hawaiensis
CTAAGTGTTTTTAGTGTATTTATGTGAGTTTTTAGTGTTTTTATTGGTTTTGAATGTTTAGTGCAGAATTTTTTTTATGACAACATTACAGACGAATGTGTCGGAACATAGAGGTGTAATCGCTCGGAGAGTCGGTTGACTTTGCTAATCTGCATTAAATTTGAGCTCTGATGCTTATTGGTAACAAAAATAGCTGCCATGAAGTGTTTTTCTATGGATATTCACTATATAAAAATACACAGTTGTTGGTTGCTTGCTAACTATATTGCTTACTTGCTGTTTGGTTGGTCCTTCTCGCCGTCACGCTGTTTTAAGGATTTAGATGGGAGACATTTCATCTACTGAAAGAACAAGACAAGATACCATGAAATTTCAGCCCCTGGAATTACACTGATAAATGTTTTTTTTTAATATATGCGCATAGATGGAAATAGAGAACATTATAACGTCCATTTTGCTGGGAAAAAGCTTTGTACTATTTGAAAGAATTCTGCATTTCAGCGTGGTAGCTGAAAGGCGGTATCTTTAAAAAGTTTTTGATCCTGTCATGCATAAGTTAAATTGCATATTTTTTTAGTTGATTTCTCCATAGCAGTTCGAGAGGCTCGATCTTGGAGTTTTCGTTCCTTTCGGGCATAATCTATTTCGCTTCTGTTTTCCTTAGTTGAATATTTTCTTGGCAGTTGAAACTTCACGGTGGGCAGAGGCCAAATTATATTCAATTCACTTTGCAGCCAAATTTCGTTCCTTAAAGTTTAAACTATCTACTGATATCCAGGTTACAGTAAGCACTGAGCATATCCGGCAAATTTCTTTGATTGAACTACATATATTATTTGGTGCAGTTCAATTTTTGAGCATTTCCTAACTGATATCGCGCATTTCCTTGCGGGAATATTTTGCTCTCGCAAACTCATGGCGGTACAACTTTCGTTTCTTTATAAATTTTACTTCCTCCTCTCCATAGTGTACAGCCTACATTCAATTTGTCACGTGACCGAGTTTTCAGCCAGGTGCCCACGTAACAATTTTCGTTGCCGCTAGCAGAATCAACTGAACTAATCCGAAAGCAAAATCGTCGCCGTGACTTCAGCAAGGGTCTATGAACATCGTGCACTAATTCTTAAAAGGTATCAATCGTTGTGAACTTAAACTCCTCATAATTAGAAGCGATAGCTGAAAGTTCACCATTGCCAGTTGCTATTGCGTAAAAATAGAAGCGACTGAGATTTTAGACGATTTTTTATAGTGAAATTTTGCGCAAGCTGAACCCGTGCCGCGGCTTCGGTCTACAGGCAACGGAATTGCTGCTATCCACGTTGCCATGTCTGTACTCCCAGCGTCGATTTCGTTGTCCCGAGCATAAACGCTGCTTGCAAGATTTTCGTTGCCGCTACGACTGTACAGCCGACGTGATGGCGATTGAATCTGTGTCTTCATCGAGAACTATAATAAAATAATCAGCCGTTACATTATTTTTCAGTACTTGATACCTATTATATTATTTAGTAATGGCAAGTTAGTTTTTAATCAGGTATTCCGTCGTATTGCGTGCTGACAGAGACGTTGTAGGTGTTGACAGCGTTCGGCTATCGAGCTTTGCCGCTGCAAGGCCGCCTGGAAAACTGCCTCTTCGAAAATTGAAATGGACATATTTGCCCTTAGCCTTTGTTTAGATGCTAAATATCAGTTTTAGGTGTTATGTGTCTGCAGAAAGTATAATATGACGCAGTAATTGTCTTTCATTGCTCCCTGAAAATGAGGTTGCTGCCTCATCAATTCTCAGATGTTGATGGAAGGCCTACCCCTGCTTTAATTATTTATTGTGCCCCTCCTCTCAGGGGGTATAGGGTTAAGTTCGCCCAGGAAGCAAAGAATGCAACGGGAGGACTCAATATGACTAAAATAAAACTTAGCGGTGACAGCACATAGCAAATTTACATCACAGGTTTTAGATTGTTTTCTTAAACATATCACCGTATTTTTTCGATTTAGTTCGTTCCGTCTCCTGCTCAAGACTGGCTAGCTACTTGAGCTGCAAAATGTTGTCAAGTACAGAAAGTTCGAGCAATATGCTGTTACTGCTGTTTCTCTCACGTACAGAATTGGCTATAAAGGCGTTTATATTTTTTGGCAACTTGGCAAGGAATAAATATGCTCTGTGAACTGAATATGATGTGTAAATAAGGTTTCAAGTAAAAGAAGTTAAATCATGTCGCCAAACTGGACCAAATTTCGGCGCTAGTGCTATGGAAGTTCCACCAGCATGCACTGCAATTTTCTGTAGATAATCAGGGCCGTAGCCAGACCTTGAGTGTAGGGGGTTACAAAGTATTTCCCAGTCTTCCGACAACCCGGAGGGCTACATCATTCTACATGGTATTGAAACGGGGGGTCTGGGGGCAGTTCCTGTACCCCTAGAGAGATTGCTTTTTACAGTGTCTCAGAGGTGTGTCGCAATCACGCCAAATCCGGGCTACCACGACCTGAAAAAAGGTTACCGCAACCCATGAGAACGCCATCTAGCGACGATCAGAGTAAGCTCAAAAAGTTTTAAATTCCGTTTAATTTGAAACTTTCTCATTGAAAGTTCAAGTACCTAATCTAATTTACTTATTCTGGTGTAAGGTGTTTATTTGTTACGTATTTGAATGAATATAGTGCTCCTCTTATTCAAAACAGATGTTTGTGCTCGGTGACACATAAATACACATTGTGGATTATCACAAATGTAGTGTTCAATATGCTGATAACATATATATATATACTGTATAAATAAATACACCATTGGCCTTCCTTACAGTGTATAGATGTTTAGTCCGATACAGTAGCACAGGAAGGGTCCAGGAAAATGAAAGGGCTCAGAGTTGCTAGTTTATATGGAAAATTAAGGGCAATTACTCAGGTAGATAACAATATGACAAAGATGTGGTCATGAGACTTGTGGGTTGCTAAAATAACAAAGGTTACTAAAAATTTTCCTCGGACACAACAGTATCTCACAAGGAAATAGAAGGGTATCAAAATTAACGGGAAACCGAGCATCACCATAGAGCGTAGCAATTCAGAAAAGAAGAATAACACACCAGCATTTCAGTACTAGCAAAAAGAGAGTCATAATGAGGGTTTCCCGACATATCAGAAGCTATGACTACATAACTTTGATCCAATTTCGAATAGTACCTATATAGTTTAGAAGCCTAGTTGAACTCAGGTGAGTGCTATTAGTGAGGTATATGCAACACTTCTACCAGGCGCTCAGAACAGGAGTGTTATCATTATGTTTCTTTCGTACTCTTAAAATTAACCTTCCACTTTTCCCCCTGGTTTGAAAGCCTCGCAAATCTACCGTTTACAAATTCACAATATTTCGCCCTACTTTACTTTTCCTGGGAACTGTATTTCATATAGCTACTTCTTGTACCTTTTGCTCAGCAATACTATTTAAGCGGCGTTTTTTAGTTTCACTAGCATCTCTTTAATAACATGTAGGCACTGCACCAGTGAAACCCTACAGACCATATGCTAATTCACTCTTATATTGCTACTAAGTATTGTTCTTACGTCACTCTTAAAGAAGAAAAACCGCAGGGTGCTGTGCTCTCTCAATATATTAGACACAGCATCAATATGAGAACTATATGACCTTTGTTTGCAAAGCATCTCTAACCCTACATGGCTCGGCCGAATGAATTCACTTAACCATGCGGCACTGGGCAAGAGTCGAAAAACGATATGAGAAGACAGAAGAAACACCAGTGTGGAGGGTCCCTTACGTGGTCCCCCACATGGGAGCAGGTTGCTCAGCCTACCATCATTCGGCGGCCCACCTCGCGAACAAAAGGGGAAGTACAGAGAACCTGCCTGACTCTACAAACTAACCTCGTCAGAAGGAACTACAGCCAGCTGTAACGTCTACGGAAAAAGCACTCGGAAAACCAGGGTGTGTGAAGCCCATCTATATTCTGACAGCGATACACGCCCCCGTCAGAACGTACCCCTTATTACAGTAAAAGAAAAAGGAAAGATGCCAAGTAGGAAAGGATACAATGATTTGGGCTGACTATAGCTACAGAGCCTAATTAAGCACTCGAGGGGTGAACTAGATATGACCTATAATAAATTCCTATTTCTTCATTCCAAAAGTCTCGTTTTACACAACTGAGCGGTAAACTAAAGTAGTCAATGCAAATGAGACACCAAACTACAGTGCAATGAAGTCGTTTGTTATACATAGTCGGCTCTACTTGGTTCAACAGGCATATTTCCTTCTCTCGACCTAATATTATAACAATTATATCAATAAATGATTGAGTAAAAATTAGCTCAAGGCTTTGAAAACCGCTCCATTTCCGATAAGAACTGTTATGTGCACTATGGAGATAACTCGCGACCGTTTCTCACAATTGCCACAAAAAGCAATTGACAAGAAGAACGACTTCAGGGTCCAGTTGCCCGCTCTCGGTGCCCAGGTGCAGAGTGGAAAGCGTACCACCACCTAAACTTTCTCTAAAGTTGTTCAAGGTCGTGTTCAACTATGTGAAGTGGATGTAAGCCCGGAGGCAAACAGCTGCAAAACGCTACTCGAGATCACATTTGATTGGGTTACAGTCAGTGACTAGGCAAAGATCTAGTACTGTAATATTTGTGTTTACATCAAAATAGCAATGACAGAGAATCTTTCGATACATTAGATAGATCTTGAATAACTTAAGCACCCGTCTCCACAACTAAAGTGATCTAACAGAAGAAGAAATATGGGACAGAAACAGGGAACCCGTGAACGAAGGTGTTCCCACACAAAAACAACGCGCAAGGGAACAGCAAGTCGGGAAAGAAGAACAGAAAAAAAGTAATGTCAGTAAAAGTATGAAATAGGAAAGAAGCAAAGTGGGCACAAAAAACAGACATGCTGATGGCTACGGTAACTTACACAAACCCCCTGGGGTCGCTGCTTCAAACATACGATGGGCGAATCTACACTAACCTAACCCTATGCCCCCAGAAGGGATCTTTAGAAACATTTCTATTAGCTAGCATCAACAAGCAAAACGATATGATACGGAACAGAAGTAATTACGTATCAGCTGATGTTAAATTTTGATGTCTACAGTGTTTGTCCTATGCCACAGCTGAGAACAATTTACCTCCAATAGCCAATTAAAACAAAGCATCGCGAGAAATATGATATATCACTAGCAATGGAAGTCACTCAGTTATGTGATTAAAGAACCACTCATGGGCAACTACTTCGATGTACATCAGCATAGCCTACATGGAACTTTTGAAGAAAGAAGGAATGAAAAGATTCTTAGAAAAAGTTCTTGAAATAAGTCAAGCTGAGACAGTTGTATCGAGTTGCTTCTTTTCGAGAGATTGACTAGAAAGACATAGGGAATTCGTGAGGAGCATTTGGAGGCTGCATGGTCCAAATATGAGCTAGCCTACTTGGGTTATATGGGAGCATCAACAACATGGCTAGGGCATTATGTCAACCTTGCGGCATGCTGGCGAGGGACCATAGCCATGGTCGCTGATCAGCTGATGGCCGAGTTCTAGCGTATGCCACCCAAGTTATTGTGTGTAGCTATGTAACGACTACCGTCACCAGCATGTCACCTAACATCCGTCAGAAGCGTGTCACCTAACATCCGTCAGGAGCATGTCACCTAACATCCGTCAGAAGCATGTCACCTAACATCCGTCAGGAGCATGTCACCTAACATCCGTCAGAAGCGTGTCACCTAACATCCGTCAGGAGCATGTCACCTAACATCCGTCAGAAGCATGTCACCTAACATCCGTCAGGAGCGTGCCACCTAACATCCGTCAGGAGCATGTCACCTAACATCCGTCAGAAGCATGTCACCTAACATCCGTCAGAAGCGTGTCACCTAACATCCGTCAGGAGCATGTCACCTAACATCCGTCAGAAGCATGTCACCTAACATCCGTCAGGAGCGTGTCACCAAACATTCGTGAGGAGCGTGTCACCTAACATCCGTCAGCAGCGTGTCACCTAACATCCGTCAGCAGCGTGTCACCTAACATCCGTCAGGAGCATGTCACCTAACATCCGTCAGAAGCATGTCACCTAACATCCGTCAGGAGCGTGTCACCAAACATTCGTGAGGAGCGTGTCACCTAACATCCGTCAGGAACGTGTCACCTAACATCCGTCAGGAGCGTGTCACCTAACACACACTACACCCACAACAGCCCCTAATGCCAGGTAGCTACATCCATAACAACCATCAGCAACACCCTCCCTGCAACCCTCACTCTAAGCTCTTCAGCGTGACGTACCTCGATGCCAGAAAAGCACACAAAATCGTCCCTGCAGTGAAGAAGAAAGCGAATATATAAAACGTTTCTTCGTCAAACACGTCCGTGAAGGACGGAATCTGATCATAGACCTTGTTGACGAGCTTGAGGGTAGCCTCGTATTTACGCTGGCTAGTGCCCGTAGACATGGTGGCTGGCGGTCAAGATTTGCAACAGCAATAACGAATTTTCTGGGTATCAATTCACCAGTAATTCCAACAAATACAAATAAAAGCACCAAAGTTATAAGCAATAGCTGTCTAGTATTCTTCAGATAAACAACTCGCAAGATTTTGATAAATAAAGGGAGAAAACTTTGCTAGCAAAACTGATACGTAGTAGTGAGACCACTTGTATTGTTTCAAACTGTACACGGTGGTTTTCTCACTTGGTAGGCACGGAGTGTTTCGAGGTATGTACAAGGATTTATACACAAAGCTCACAATCACGAAAGTCGTAACTACTTCCACTTCCCCCTTTTGCCTCCAGCAGCGGCTGCCTTTTCTGCTTTGGTGAGGACGACAGTGGTTTCTTCCTTCACTGGCGCTTTGCTGCTGACTAATGCGTTGAAATGTGTTAGTATCTCGAGGTCCGTGAGATTCTGTGTCTTGAACAGCACTTCACTGCCGTCAGCTGCAAAAAAAAAAAAGCGTACAATACAGTAGAAGTTTCAAACTCAAGCAAGTATGACTCCCAAAAAGGATCACATATTAGGGTAAATTGGTTTGAGTGTTGCAACGAATTTTTCTCAGAGACGAGCGAAGACGGAACACCTCTGTCGGTAGCACCAGACCCGCAACAGCGCCCAACTCTGGGGCGTCTGAATGGTAGTTTAGACAGTTTCGAGTCGTAACCCTCATTTTAGAAAGATTTTGGTGTGTTCATTTTCTTAGGCCCCGCCCCCCTGGTAGCTCAGGGTCCCAGCACCAGCCTTACTTTGGCATGACGAGCGTACTTAATACATCAATCTCACCCTAGGCCATGGAACTGAAGAGGCTTTGGGTTTGTTTGATCCTCCAGAGGCGTTCTGTCTTCGCTCGCCACTGAGAAAAATTCGTTGCAACACTCAACCCATTCTCAGTGGCTCGCTAAAACAGAAACACCTTTCTCGGTAGCACCAACATACCCGCGGCGTAGCAGGGAGGGGTTTCATGGCCCCCTGAGTTGCTGGTGCAAGGTACACTGACCTGAACTAATTTATTCTCTTTCTGTAGACTTTTCCTTCAAACAATCCAGCTCTTTCAGCAAGGGCAGGATAGCGACAGTAAGTCACATCCATCCTCAGGGGTACGGTACCTGAAAACTATCTTCAGTTAGCTACTTGCTGCACCCCTGGCCCTCTATCAAGAGATAGAACCTTTAGCAATGAGCCGAAACTTCTGGATTGTCCAGGAACAAGTCAAAAAAGCAAAAACCCTGTTAGGGCATCACTGTTCTAACCAGGATTTCTGCTGAGTCTATACCTTTACCTTAGTTTCTGAATGTATTAACAAGCGACATGTACCGCCTGTTACTCAAATCGTTCTTGGAGTCCTTAGGTGTTACTGCTCTTAGCTTGGCTTCCTGTAGGAGGAAAGGGGTTCGACCCACTTCCGGTCCTCCGGTGCTTGATTCTGATTTGTTCCGAGAATGACCATCTGCCACAGTGGTCTAAATTCGCGAGCATTGGCTTTCCAGCAAGAGCTGTGATCCAAACGCCCAAACTTAGCCGGCAGCTTTCCAGGGACACTGCCTACTCCAAACCAGAAAATCGCTGGGATTGTCTTCCTCACCGTAATCTCCGGAAGAAGGCTGAGATTCCTCGACTGAGGATCCTGACTTCCATGGTTCCCGAAGGGAAAATGCATAGGAGGCTTCCAGCCTTTATCCTCTCTAACCCAGCCTCTTGAATTGTCTGAACAGTGGAAAAGACTAGGTCAATCAATGACGATTCCAACTTTCAGGAAGCTCACTGCTTCCATTGCCAGAACATCCACGAGTAGCTACCCTTTCCACTGGACTGACCTAAGTAGGCGATATCCTCTTAGGCTCAGGAAGGCTAAACTCTGATGTCCGGTAAACACTAACCAGGAATAGCATTTTCGTTGTGTCTAATTGAGGACGATTTCTGTTGAAGAGTGGCGCTTCCACCGCCGTAGAAGGGCCCCAACCTCAACGAGACTATCAGAGGAGCTCATGTGCTGACCTCAAGTACTCTATGGCTAAGCAACTCTACCCCTTGTAGACAAGGGAAAGGAAAAACTTCGATGAGGACCTTGTGAGGAGTGGAAGGCACCTAAATTGAACTTTATTCGGCCCTGGAAACTTAAGCCTATTTGAGACTCTGAAATTGGACCAGAAGGCATTTCTGGCCAGCTCATATGAGAAATGCACTTCTTCCTCAGATTCTTCAGGAACAGAGACACCTACCCTCCAGAGACTTCTGCCTGAGTCCTCTCTCCTGGTGACAGACCTACCATCTATAAGCCAGTTACAATTTCGGTTTAGTTTAGATGCATACTGCAACTTTAAGCTGCAATCCAGGTTCGGATCAGTCTGGGTATACGTCCAATGGTGATTCTGAATTAAAGGTATTGCCGCCCTATGTCAGGAGGGAGCAGAATAATGCTGTTCTCAGAGGACCCCATCCCTTACGGATGGACAGTCCTCGACAATACAACCTGTACTCGGCCAGAAGCCCGAAGGGATCCTGCCTTACTCTACCACCTTTCTGACTAGTGACGTTCTCCTTCAGTAGTAGGAAAACTCTTCTTTTAACATATGCGGACACAGCCCTTCAGGGGATTAGCTTGGAGCCTCGGCAAGTTGTCTGATGCTCCGGCCCATAAGGGTGTGTACCAGCGGGACTAAACCTGGAAAACAACTAGATTTTCCCTGTTAACTTTTATCCAAGCGATAACATTCTGCTTGACCTAGTGTATCTTAACTAGTTTACTTACCCCAGGAACTCTACCTCTACCCTTCAAGGGAGATTCAGGGTTTCTCTATGGGTAACTCTACTGGGAACCAAACAGCACTTTCTAAAGCCACATCCTGGACGTCTGAACTGTAGTAGGTAGCTACTATAAGCCACTAGTAATCTCAGTTCAGGTTCCATGTCTATACTGGCTTAAATATCTCTTTACTTCTTTGGGGGACCTTACCTCCGCCCAGACAGCTGCTAAGTCCAGCTGGGCTACACTCTCAGTCTACCATCTCAAGTCCTGTGAACTTGAGATAACTCTCTTCCCCTCAGGAAAGCTTCTTCAGGACTTGGGGGAGCAAAAACGCAATGGAGCGCTGAGTTTCCACCTTAAGATAGATCCCAACACCCTGGTGAGCCAGGATCACTATCAGCAAGACGAGGATTGTTTCTTCCAGGCCAATTACTCGGTTCTGCATATCAAACCCTGTCCGGAACACTTCTTACCTAACTGGAATAGATTCTTTTGGTGGCCAGGTCAATGAGGGGGGCATGGGGGGCAAAATACTCAATTTTTTACCGATTGTTCTGAAATTTACATAGTGTATGTATTTTTCAAAAAGAAACACATTTTACTCCTACACTTTCTTTGATTTAGGCCTTAGTTTTTGAGGTAATGGAAGTATATACAGTATAATGATATATCTATGTATATTTTCTAAATTTCAAAGGTATAGAACTCAATGAGTTTTCATGCTACAATAAAAACAATGACAGTTTTGAATTCTTGAAACATTCTTAACAAAACTACTGAGCTGGCCTCTCCATTTTCTATTCTATCCAATCACTACCTAACTAAAATAAAGGGGAAAATCAGTTTTGGGCTGCATTGAAAAAAGGGCTAAAATGAAAAATCCTGCTGTATAGTTTTCTTAGGAAAGCTTCAAGGATTTTAAAACTGTCATTGTTTTTATTGTAGCATGAACACGCATTGAGTTCTATTTCTTTGAAATTTAGAAAAAATATATGGGTATATATATTCATATATATTTCCATTATCTCAAAAACTAAGGCCTCAATAAAAAAATTGTGGAAGTAAAATGTGTTTCTTTTTCAAAAATACATATACTATGCAAATTTCAGAACAATCGGTCTAAAATTGATTATTTTGCCCCCCC
>LQNS02276866.1:9600814-9624610 GCA_001587735.2 Parhyale hawaiensis
TCGTGTGTGGATGTTTGGAATGGTCTTGATGGCTCTGTCTTTGCTGGTGCTGGTATTGGCAGCTTTAAACGATCTGTACACAGAGCTATTCTGTGATCTCGGATCTTCTTTTTTCATTTTTTTGTTTTCTCCACCCGCTGGGCTGGTTGCGTGGGGGTTTGTTAACCTCATGGAGTTTTTCCGTTCCTACGTCGCCAGCCTGCTGTGATTTAATAATAATAATAATAATCTAGTGAAATTTTTGGTAGTTTGAATGCCAGGTACTTCTCTTATAATTAAAAGTATCCTAACAGGAAGTTGAAGTTAAGCAGGCTAGTAGGAGCAACCGGGACGCAATAGTCTGAACCCTGGACATTTTTCTGCGCAGATCGTGTGCGCGTGACGCGTGAGCGGCGTTCACGTTGGTGCGCCGCGCTGCCCGCTGTATCGCTGGTTAAGTTGGGTTAGGTAATGTTAGGTAACGTTAGGTAACATTAGGTAACGTTAGATAACGNAGGTTAGGTAAGGGTAGGTTAGGTTTGGCTAGGTTAGATTTGCCTAGGTAGTGTTTATTTTAGTGATGGCACGAGCAGGAAAGCTTACGTGAACGCAAAATGTCCAGGGTTCCGGCGAGTGCCACCGGGACGATGCACAGTGCGATAGGTAACACAGTGCTGACGAGGTAACACATGTTGACCTTCCTGCTTAGGCCAACACTTCGGTAGCATTACCCTGGTTATTGACTACTATTAAAAGAAAAGTGATTTAAAAAGCAGAAGACAATTTTCCCCGGTGGTTGAAGTGTGTTTTTTTTTATAGTGACTAGGTTAGTAGTTTTTACTTGGATCAGGCCCACTCTACAGTCCAGCTGTTTTATTTCTTTTGTTACTACGGCAGGTGCATTCGCTGCGGGCGAATGCACTTGCAAATATATGAAACTAACTGCGGAGTGGTTGAATCACCTCGAGTCATTCTCGTAAGCATCAGTCATGAAATGTGTTTAGAAATTGTATTGGTCAGGTAGAATTATGACAACACCCAGTTTGATGATCAGTGGGGTGATCGGGTTTGTGTATGTCACAGTATGTGTGTAACACAGTGTTACCTAATAGTTTAATCGCGAATATCATCATAGCCTAAGCTTTTGCGTGTCAATATTGTGTATGCTGGGCAGTGTCATTTCTTGCCGCACCATGCTTAGGCCCCGTAACTTGTGCGAAGGATATAGGTTCAGCGTATGATTTCTCATGTTGGCTTATTGTGATAGTCCCAAGGTGTGTCGCGTTGATAGCCTAGGGCTGCGTATACGTTGAACTTTGCAGTCGTAATGTTGTAGCTGTTCTGACCGTGATTTCATCTTTAGTTAATAAGTGCTGATTGTAATCTTAAATAGGAGTCGACGGAATTAAAACTTAACGTTTCAGGATGTATGGAACACCACCAGTCTATGGGTTCCTCGTGCCTAGCGTCATACTTTATGTCCCTTCTTCCTTCCTCTGTGATTTCTTTATTTAGGAAAGGGAGACTTAAACTATTGAACACTTTTCACTTTGTAGGCTGTCAGTTGTAAAACTAGTCAATTCTGTCGGTGCTCCTTGCTCTGCCTCGGCTAAGGTTGAAATTTGCCGCCGGCAACGGTTTTGGTCGGATTGACCTGCAGGCGTTTAAGTCAGCTGCTAATGGCATTTTGCTGGAGTTCCTTTAGCAGCATTGTGGGTTTCCCGGCGTTACAAGATGCTTCATTTGGGTTGTATTACATGTCCTTGGGAGCTCAAGCGTGAAGTTCTAATAATGATAATATTTATGCTAAAACAGGGTATTAATGTCTGCGGCATCGCATCAATTAGAGTAAAGATTTTGGCTATTTGCTGTATACACTGTGTAGTCTGGCGTCATGCTTGTGATATTAGTCATTATGAAACAGGGACACTGTATTGTCAGCTATTATTTAAAAGCATTTGTACCCACATGAGCGGCGTGCAACACCGCTGTATATGGCACCAGCGGAAGTATAGTGCACCATACTTTTACGGCCTAGTATAAATGATTCATGCAGCCCAGAATAAGTTGTGCTGAAGGCTCTCAGACTCTCTTCATGATTTACTGACAAATTATTCTAAATATTCGTGGCGGTAGGTAGTGTGAAGGATCGATTGAAGGGCCATTCTGTTAAGGGGGTCTTTCACAAATTTTGGAATTTTCTTTATTAGTGGTCCGATCTTACTGAAATTTTCACATAATACATAAAATAAAAAAAAAACACTTTTTATTCGTGTAACTTTTTCCGTTTAGGCCTTAGTTTTATATATATATATATTTTAAAAGAATAGAACTGCATCAGTTTTTATGCTAGAATAAAAACAAAGACAGTTTTGGAATCCTTGAAAGATTCCCTACTACAATTACATTTTCTTTAAATATTTTTCTTTTTCGTTTTCTATTGGCGTCAGATTTTAGATGGGTGACTGTCTAATCTTTCCGAATTTTCCCTCAGGTAGTTTNTATATATATATATCATTGTTATGAGGGTACTTGAATACGTAGCTATGTTGTTGTTGTAGTAAGTGTTATCGCTAACTAAATATATCTCTATATATAAAGTTTCCAAATATATTTATTGTCTAACAGCAGTAGCAAAAAAAAAAAAGCAAATTTGGACCCCCTGTGGACCCATTCCCCCCCCCTCCCCATTTTGAGGGGGTTCTAGTGCCGCTAGCCAGCCCCCTAGAAATTTGGTATGCAATAGCCTTTGGTATACTGATGATTTTGCAGCAAAAAAAAGGCAAATTTGGACCCCCTGTGGACCCATTCCCCCCCCATTTTGGGAGGTTCTAATGCCGCTAGCCCCCTAAAAATTTGGGACGTTATAGCCCCATACCAGAGGACACTTATTGAGCATAAAACAGAAAATTGATAATTTTGAGTCGTGATTTCGAAGAAAATGCCGCTAATAGCTGGTAAGTTCAGTAATACATGTTGATTACCGAGGTAACAGTACTGTAAATCAGTTAAATGCATCAATTTCCTACGTTATGTGGGTCGTCTGCAGCTTGGAAACTGAGCCACTCCTAGTTCCAAACTGTCCGCAGTCGTTATTTCGAAGAAAATACCGCGGATAGTTGGTAATTTCAGTTATATATATATATATATATATATATATATATATATATATATATATATATATATATATATATATATATATATATATATATATATATATACTGAATACTGTCTATACAGAGATAACAGTACTGTGCATCAGTTAAATTTGTCAATTTCGTACAATAAGTGGGTTGTCCGCCGCTTGGAAGCTGAGCTACGCCTAGTTTCCAAACTGTCAGCATATGTTATTTCGAAGAATGTACCGCGGATAGCTTGTAATTTGAGTTAAATCTGTTGAATACCTGAGTGACAGTAATGTGCATCAGTCAATTCCTCACATTAAGTTGGTTGTCCTCACTTAAAAGTCAATGGTTATTGATATTATCCGTAATTGCCCGCGAAAAAGGAGCCCGCTGGCCAAATATATTTATCTGACATATTTACATGTAACGATGAATTACTAAACATTACAGAATAATTTTTTGGTCAAGGAAAGCGAAACCAGGCCTGTTCGCAAGTGTCTGCACCGCATAAAAGGAACGAGAGTTTGTTGCGGATAACTTTTTTGTCCGCACTTGTCCGCAGTTGTACATATCCCCCAAAAAAGTAAGTCCCTTCAAAAATTACCTGCCCATTGCCTTAGCTGACACTGTTGGGAAAATCTTCTGTGCTATCTGGAATGACCGACTGAGCAAGTGTGTTGAGCGAGCGAGAGTGCTGGGTGAGGAACAGAATCGTTTTAGGAGTGATAGAAGAGCAGTAGATAATATGTATGTTGTGAGTGTAGTCATTGAACGAATGAAGAAAGAGGGTCGACGGGTGTATTAGCTTATCTAAATATTAAGAACGCGTATGATGGAGTAAATAGAGAACTGTTGTATGGGGTCCTAGGACATGTGGGACTAAGCACAAAGATAGGGAATATTATCAAGAGTATGTACGTGAATACGAATGGAAAATACGAGCTAGGGGACATAGAAACGTACTGGGTAAAAAGCAAGAGGGGTGTGGGCCAGGGATGTGTGCTGTCACCAATTCTGTTCAGCCCAGGAAGCAAAGAATGCAACGGGAAGACTCAATAGGACTAAAATAAAACTTAACCGTGACCGCAAGTAGCAAATTTACATCACATCGACGAGTCGAAGTATTTGAGTGTGGGACCTCAGTCCTTCGTATGTTGTTTTCTTGAAGTTATCACCGTATTTTTTCAGTTTATTTCATTCAATCTCTCGTTCATGACTAGCCAGCTACTTGAGCTGCAAAATATCGTAAAATGTTGTCGCCAAGTGCAGAAAGTTCGAGCAATGGCTAACTGTTACTGTGGTTTCTCTGGCGCACAGAATTGGCTATATTGGTGCTTATATTTGTTGGTAAAAAAAAATAAACATTTTTTTTTAAAAGAGCACTGTGAACTGAATATGAAATGTAAATTAGGCTTCAATCAAGAAAAAGAAGTTAAATCAGGTAGCCGAAAGGGAACAAATTCGGCGCTAATGCTGTGAAAGTTTCCACCAACATGCACTAACATTTTCTATAGATAATTGCTAAATTAGTATATATAATCTTAATTTATCTATACGCTAGAGATGAATTTCGCAATTTAATATACACCTAGGCTGCTCAGCCATAGATTCATCGATGATGACGTCACTTTTTGGTGCTAATTTCTCGCGAGTCCTCCCGTTACGCTCTTTGCTTCCTGGTTTAGCCTACATACCGAGGAATTGGCTGCTAGGTGCAGGAGGAGCGAACTGGCAGTAAATGTTGGTGATGACCAGCGACTGTGTTTGCTCTTGTATGCCGATGATGCAGTGCTTCTGAGTGAAAGTGGAGAAGACTTGCAGCAGATGCTTGATACTGTGACTGGTTATGGTAGGGATTTCCAAGTTAAATATAGTGCTAAGAAGAGCAAAGTATTAGTAGTAAACTCAGCAGCAGACGATGAAAATAGCGTATGGCAGCGTGCGGGTCAGGACGTAGAACGAATGAGAGACTACAAATATCTAGGTGTATGGGTGGATGAGCTTGGGTGCGACTGAACTAAACATGAGAAAGTAAGCAAGGCAAATGAATGGTTGGGGCGACTGTGTAGTGCGGCCCGCCTAAGGGCTTGCAAGTATGAAATTCTGAGAGAGATCTGGAAAGTGGTGGCTGTACCAAGTGTGATGTATGGTATGGATGTTGTGCCATGGAATGGGAGTGATATCAGCAAACTAGAAGTGATACAAACAAAGGTTGCTAGGGCATCTCTCAGTGCACCAAGGTGGACAGCACGAGAAGCACACAGAGGGGATATGGAATGGAGCACATTTAAGGAACGCACGATGAAGGGCATAGTGAACAATAAAGTACGACTGGAACGTATGGATAGTGGAAGGTGGGCTAGGAAGGTGCACCTTTGGAATGTTCGTAAGAGCAAATGGGAAAGAGTGTGTTGACGTACAGTTGATGTTTGTGGCCTTCACGTTAGGTGGGCACACCGGGTACCTGTACTGGCTAGAGATGAATGGCGAGTGCTTGTGGAAGTAAAAGAAAATCTGGATTGGAGTGAGCTGCAGTGGAGAAAAGAAATTAATAGGCAAGTGCAGACATACGGTCTATATAAATGGTGAGGAGGTATGGATGAAAATTCAACTCTAGCATGGTACAGGAATAATGAAAGTCCTAAGTATGAATGTTAGTATGATGGAAGTAGAGGTGGCGACCTGCTGTTCCCAGCACGGTCTCAGGCTCTGAGGGTGAATGCTCGCACCTGTCGGTTGAATGAAACAGGAAGTCATGTGTGCCAAATGTGTTACTGGGGTGAAGATGAAAGTATAGAGCATTTAATCTTGAAATGTGGAGCATACTCACAGGAAGGGGAGATGATGATGATGCAAGTGGTCCTGAAAGAGTGGGGAGCACAAGAAGGTGTGGTGTAGGAGAGAACGGGCCTGGAATGCTTGACTCGAATGCTTGTATGTGATGGAGCGGCACAGGGGCGCCGGAACGACTGAGGGCGACAGGGCAGGATTGGGTCAGAGGGGCACTTTTGGGGTAAGAGGAGCACTTAAGGGGTATGAAATTCCTTGCTACTTTTTTATGCTGTACCAAAACAGTGCGATGCATTTATTATTTGAATTTATGTTATCATGACATTTTAAAGTTAACATGCTCAGGTTTTAATAGTTTAGGTTTCTAGAATATAAGTTTTGTTGCCTCATTGGTTTTTTATGTATGCCATACAATCTCTACTGGATTCAAGTCTGGTGAGAGGACAGGCCAATCAAAGCATGCAACGTGATGGCTTTCGAGGAATCTCGTGACAGCGTGACAGTAGCCGCTGTGTGGACTAGAACATTGTTGTATAATAAGCTGGAATTCACTGGCAAATTATCAACATAATGGAGAACAAAATATTTAGTAGACATGACCAACCAAGCTTAATTGCTCATTTTGAACGAAGCAGAGGCCCAGGATCATACGCACGCACTGCTTTCCATACATGTAGCATTGAAACAGTTCACCTGGGTTACAAATTTTCACCTTTCCATCATCGAAAATTATCTGTCAGCCATCACTGCCTAGCCAATTGTATTTGCTTTCATAGTTAAATGCCTCACTTTGCCAATAAGTCGCGTCACGAATCTCCTGCCCTTTGACGAACTTCAAACGACACTTTGGTGTCTTCTTCATCGCCGGTTTGCATCTTGCAATGCAGCCTGTCAACCGAAATTCTTTAAATTTATTTTGATTGCAGAAACAGAACACTTTCCCACAAGGTTACAATGTTTTTGAATCTAAGGAGCAGTTTTAAATTTGTTTCTAATAGTTTGGATTTTCAAGACACGATCTTTGCTGTAGAAGGGCCCTCTTCGACGGCTGATTTTGTGAGTTTAGGCTATACATCGAACAGTGCAAGTGCTGAAGTGTGCTTATGTCTTTGCACAGTCAGTCGAACAGTTTTCTCAACACATTTGAGTCGTCTGCCTGTTTATTTCTTGGTTGGTTAATCTAGTATGATCGCGTCGTGTAAGTTTCTAGAGATCACTGAAAGAAAGACGTGGCAGTTTAAAGAAATAAGGATTAAGTTATATCAAAGATAAAGCTGACTACAACGGAGTAACTGTTAGCACGAGTTAAGATGCCTTATCATTTGAAACGCGGCGGAATAGACTGTAATATTGTTTAATTCTAAAATGTGAAGTATTTTGTTGCCTTCTACGCTTTGTAATATTGCGTTTTAAAGAAACATCTGCTGACGCATTATCGAAATTAGAAAATTGTGTACAAAACTTGGAAATCAATACGACGATGAATCGATTGCTATTTAAGGCGTCTTTTAGTGACCACCGCGTGGATTATTCCCCCTGATCGTGCATGATTCGCGCGTATTTGTGACCGCATTTTGACATGATTCTGATAGCAATCAACAGTGATCAGTGGTGAGAATTGATCGCAGCGTGATTTCCTCCGCATTCCGCATGCTAATCATGCATGATCATAGACTGATTCCAGCCGTTGGACAAGTAAAAATTCAAAATTTTGAATTGAATAATGTTATGATGATTGTTTGTAATATTGACTTCCAGAACTGTAGTTTCGTTAGTTTTATGCCTGTATATGTTACAAATGCTTTAAATACTGCTAGTTCAGTTATGCATTGGCTTCAACATAAATAAAGGCTCATAGGAAATCCATTCCATACCATTTCCCGTAAAAATACGATAAAAATCTATTTTTCGAAAATTGACATGGCGTCTCTGGGGTGTTTACAAAATCGTTAACCGATCTTGTGCTTTTCAGTGATCACGATGATCATGATCGCGGTGATTCTGATCACGAGCGCGGTCAGAAAAAGACGCCTATAGTTTTATATGGTCACGCACACCATATGAACGTCCGGCCAGCAGATACTCTAATAAACAGTTTTTCAGTCATATCTAGTAGTCGCAACATTATTGACCTAAAAATAGACAAAGCCATCGTTATAAAGCAAAAAAAAATATATATATATTAACGTAAAGTACGACCAAGGTTACAATTTTTTAAAACTATACTGAACGGGAACATTCTATAAGGCTGCACGTATAAAAGGGACCTCACCAGCGGGCAACCCTCAGTTAGTTCGTCAAGGGCGCTAATACCCTCGACGGTGATGCGCCGCAACGGAACAAGGGGAGTTAGTTCGTCACTATGGTGGTGTGCACATGTAGGACTTGCTTTGGTGTTTGATAGAGTAACTAGACTGGTACAAATTTCACTCCTTGTACCTGTGCCTTTTAATTTAGTGCAATATTAGGATAGTGTATGAAGTTCACGTGCATATAAATAAATAGGTAGGTTAACAGTTAAACTGTTAACAGTTATTTTTCGCTTTATGTTTTGCAGATGGCAAATTCTGAACTTTTAGTTTGAAGAACCTGATGATGGCAAATGTGTTCCGGTCGAAACGTTGCGATAAGTTTTAACACAGTGTTTTATGCGGTGACAAAAGTTTTATTCCCAGATTGTGTTGAAAAAGTTGACGGGTGAATGTGTGACAAGCTTTAGGAAGGTGTAAAAAATTTAAAATTGAATTGCAAAATAAATGCAGATATACAGTTCCTAATTAGCAGATTAAATGCGTTTTATGTCCGGGCTTTCGGTGTGATGCGTTCAGTTTTTACAGTATATAGTTCCTTTAGACTTTCGCTTATATTTCGCGTCTGTTTGAAGTCACATTCGGGTCTCATAATTTTATAGCCTGATTTTGATAGGAACAGCTTATTTACGAAATATTTTTAGCCTGATAAACCGATAAAAGTCAAATCAGCACCCGCAGCAATCCGTTTCATAGTTGAATCAAAGATGGCGTCAGTATTCTTAGTACAACATTTTTAGTTTCAAGTAGTTTTCTTGTGCTGAACGGGAATACAGTGATTTTGATCGTTAAAAAGTGACGGTAAAAAGCATTCTTTCGACTTGTTCATACTTTGGAAACGCTATACATAGCGGAATTATTCAGTATACTGTATGGTTCCAGGAATTTTCGCCGCAAGAAAATTCGCCGTAGGAAAATTGGCCGCACGGAATTTTCGCCGCACGGAATTTTCGCCGCACGGAATCTTCGCCGTGCACGACCGGAACACAGTCCATTTATGGTAATATGGCTGACTATAGCAAATTGGTACAGACTGCAATTAGAGTCTTTGACAGAACAAACGCCAATTGAAGAGTAAAAGGGCAAACTTTGGAGCCCTGGCAGTGTCAAGTCCCAAAGATTGTGTGGTAATTTGGTGTACGTTCCTTTTATTTACTGGGGAGCAAAGCAAAAACGAGTGGAACGCTTATATTCCTAATGGCAGTATGCACAGTGAATAACTGATAATGTATACCCGGTGCGCATTTTACAGTTCCATAGCAAACCCAAAGTTCATTATGCTGAAGACCTTCTAATCCTGGTTGTGTTCCAAACACTAAAATTCTATATTATCTACATCATGCCCTGTCATATAGCAGAAACTGCTCGCCGTTTTCAATGACCTGACATTCCTCTGGAATTATGTGTCCACTGCGTCCAGCCGGAATGAGAGGTGCTTGGCTACTAAACTGTCTCCAGTATCTAATAATGCGGGACATACCTGATATATTTAGGTCTATTCTCCATGTTTTCTATCTAATCTATATACATATAATGACCATTATCCACAAGTTTTACACCACCTAGCTGTACTACTTTTCACTATGTAAACCATTGTCTGGGTAAAGTCTACCGATAAATTTGATCAACACTGTGTTAAAAAAAAAAATTCAACTAAGTTGAACTAACACGTTAACTGGAATTCAAAGTTGTGGAAACACAAAAAATGAGGTCAATAGAAATATCATCCATCACTCCATATTTAACACACTTCTAATTCATACACAGCAGCACCAAAAGAGATGTCGGGCAAAACCTTATATTTACCAACAATTACACAGTAGGCACAATTAAAAAAAAAGTCATGCCAATATTATCTAACATAAACAACAGAAGTTAATACGGTAAAGGTAAATTTGGTAAAAGTTCCGATGATACCTGATATAGAATGTACACGAATGCAGATTGTACCAAGTTGCGGCGAAAATTCCCTGCGACGAAAATTCCTTGCGGCCAATTTTCCTACGGCGAATTTTCTTGCCGCCAATTTTCCTATGGCGAATTTTCTTGCGGCGAAAATTCCGGACACGATACTGTATACATCTATAGGTTCTACTTAGTGCTTACTGAACTTAAATTACGCGATGGGTTCTGAAAAGGGACGAGCTTCATCCTCCAGTCTCCCGTAGTTGCTGTAGCTGCTTCCATGAAATGAACGCGCTGCGCTCATCAGTTTGACTGAACGCGTTACGATGAGGCACGTGTGAACACGACCTTACATTTTTGAACAAGGGCTACATGTTGAGTCTTACCTTGTCGTCACTCACGTTCCATTCAATAATGAGGTTACACATACTGTATATTAAACTTCCTTGCATTCAGTTTACAGCAAACTTACGGTTTCGTACCTAGTGGTTGATTGTTCGCTATACATCTACGCAGCTGCTTGCATTGCATGTGTTCAATGGCGTTGATAAAACCTGAGCAGCCTGCCGATAGGGATGTATATGAATCAGTATGGAAATATTTCGCCAGCATTGGTGTTGAGTAGTCTAGCCTGCTAACCCTTTATCATGTGCGATGGACAGATCGTGTTCGTTCACCAGATCGAACACATTGAAATGAGTGGCGTGTGAATTCGGCTATAGTGAACTAAAAGCTGAGATAACAAGGGCCCAACAAATCTTTGGGACGACTAACTGAGGAAACTCTTTGGCTACTAGTTAGTTCAGTTTAATCAGCAAGTGCCTTTAGCTAATTTTTTAACCACTCTAAACTTAGATTGAATTACAACTCAAAATTCTTTGCAAGTTTCTGTTGTTTAAATGGACACAAAAACGTATTCGGTCACCTAGATGAGTATGTGTGTGCCAGCCATTAAACAGCGGAACGTTGTCCAAGACATATATGTTACAACTAATCTACAAATATACAATAACTCTCAATGACGTTGTAGGATCTTTATTCCCTGTTTATTTTTTTGACGAAGCCAAGATTCTCTCTAAAGTTTCGGACAAGTTTATCCTCGAAGGCTTAATGTCGGCGCCCAATCGATTATGCCCTTTGCCCTAGATAAGCACGTGCGTACACCGTCTATGTATGGTTTGTTGCTCTGAACGCTTGAATCGCTGGGAAAGGACTGAACTGCTGCTCCTGTCAAAACTAAGGAAACTATTTTGTCTTCACGTAATGAGTACTGTATTCACTGGTAGTACTGTATTATACATGCCATCATTGGAGATAAGTACATAATATATAATTAAGTACTATCACATTTTCATGCATTTTATTTCTTTGTTTCCATTGCAGATTTTATTAATCTTGAGAATGGCACTAGTTAGATGCCGAAACGTCGATACCAATTTTAAATTCTTTGTTAGTTACTAGAGCAATAACCTGTTTTTACGTAAGAGTAGTTTTGAATAAACTTGCTACAATCGCTAAAGCGCATTTTAGAATGATGGGAAAGCAATGTAAAGTTATTGTTAAGATAAAAGCTGATATATCGTACTTGAAATAGATTGTTTCTAAGTGCAGTTAAATCAGAAATATATAACAAGCATGCAATAAATCAGATGCGAGCGTTTTAACTTCACACCTACCAGTTTATTATTCAAGTGAGTTAGACTGCATCAGCTCCTTGGTTCAATCAAATTGAAATGAACATTACCCACTTAATTTTATCACTAGATCACGAAGAGCAATTGCTACCATAAATTTCATTACTTTCTTTCCTGTTAAATCCTTAAAGGTGGAGCAAGAGACCCAATTAAAATATCATTACAGGCTTAGAAAGTATCATAAGTAGGAGGATGAAACAATAAAACCCACTACCCAGGTGTAATATAAATAAACTATACGCTTACAAATACCTCTATAACGTGATTGAAAAGCAACTTACAATCAATAAATTTTCAATAAAAAAGTATTAAAATGCATTTCAGAACGTCTGACAGCTGGTGACGACGAGCACTCTAGAATTAGGCAAAAATTCACAAATTTTCAAATTAAAAAGGCAAATTTTTTCAATTACTCTTTCAGAAATTATAATTAGCTCTATTAGACAGATTGTATTGATTCAATCTTCAACTAGTGAATGTTACCGAGAAATTTCTAATACTTTATGACAATAAAAAGAAGCGCTCCAGGTGCTCAAGGTGTCAAAGGTTCTTGTGCTATCTGAGAAGCAGTGCAGTAAAAAGTGTTCAAGAAATTGCACCCTCTGCCTGTTTCTAAAATTGTAAACTTATGGTTGAGAGACACTTAGGTATTATGGTTATGCTTTAGTCTATGCTCAAGGTAGTATACTCTACGGACATTATAACCAACATTTCAGTATCTATTGCTGGGTATTAATATTCAGTCAGTCATATTTCATCGGCTGTACATGCCACGATATCGGTTTCATTCCAAGGCATAGACTATTTAAAGCAATGAAGTAAGTCGGTTCATCAAACACTTTGCACCATCACAAATTGACTGTTATGAATGTAAAAAATGCGGTGCTGCTCTGACATGAGAAATCATCTGCACCTAGGAGCTCAAAGTTTAGATTTAACTTTCTTGAGTTACGTTACAAGAGGGTACATTGTAACAGGATAGGTTATGCTAGAATAGGTTAAGTACTAGGGCTAGAATAGGTTAAGCACTAGGTTAGGTTAGAACAAGTTAGACTAGAACATGGACAGGCTGAAACGAATTAGGTTTGGTACGAGCACGTTGGACTGGGCGCCGAAATTACGCCTTCGAGGCTTAACTTGTTTGGAATTCTAGACAAAAGCTTTGTCTTCCTAACGTTAGATTGATTTGAAGTCATTAGAAGCCGCCGAATGACGCTGGCAGAAATTCCATTTTAAAGAGAGAGACTGAGCTTCCGGAAGCCTGAAGAATAACCGGTTTAGGGTCAACGCCTGAAACTCAGTTTAACAGGTCGAAGCCAGGGCACCTGCCTAAAGTTTCAGACCAGTTAAGCCTAGCAAACTTAATTTCAGTGCCCCGTCGTGAGGTAGGTATAGGTAAGGCTGGGTTAAATTAGGTAGTGCTTCATATACAATTAGAAGTGAATTTATGGCACCATAATATTGTAATGAAAATACAGTTATAGTGTGAGTTCACCCATCAAAGCTGTTTCTTGATGCTGTAGACCGTTTACCAAAGATGTACCATAAGTGTACAGGTTAAATTATTGTTTGGTACTTTTAGGTTCGTTGTACCATGCACACAAGTAGCGTGCCCTCGGCCTTTGAATATGGACATTCTCCATACTTTTTCTGTTTGCACTTAACGGGCATAGTGAGTGTGTGTGTAGCAAAATACGTAATTTCCCTTGAATTTTTCTTGTGATAGTTGAACCGGAAGTGTGTTATGGCCTCGGAGATTCAAAATCGATCTTTCTCTACAAGCAACCCCAAAACTAAAGGATTATACAGCAGCAAGAGTTTGCTGTCTAACTTATGTGTTCAAGGGATGCCTCTCCAGTCGGCGCAGCTCAGTGTCTGATCGTCCGTGGTTATGGAAGGAAGCACTGACTGCTGAGCGGTAGCCGCAGCTTGTTGTTGCTCGGTGTTTTTTATTTGTATTTTGCTTTCTATTTTTGTCTGATGTAATGTTTATTAGAAACTAGACTGCCTGTGGCCCGTTCGGTCACTAAAAACGTATCCTAAGTAGTCTATTTTCTTCTGCTCGAGTCGTGGATTTGAAGTAGGTTATGTCAGATTTTTAGGTAACAAACTACAGAAAGAGACGAAAATGTTTTCTGATACAGATGCGTGTTAACATTCTTTTTAGTTTTGAAAACATTATACAGATGCTATTCTTCAATTGTCTTATCTACTGATGCAGGCAGCGTGACTAAAATATAAAAATTTCAAGTCTATAGTGCACTGGACGTTTATAGCAATCTGTATCCAAGTTACGACGACGCTCCTTAAGTATCCGTCTCGTCCTGATTCCTGAACGATGTTTTGCCAGCCGGTTCTACTATATTGCTTGCGCTTGAATAAGTGGCTAATGTGATGCTGTAAGCCTGTCAATAGTGTCTCCTATGCATAAAGCGAGTACGAGTCTGAGCTCGACTTGAAGCTACCTCAAAAAGCACTGTGGAAAAGCCACCGAGCTCAGGTGCGTCTCCTATTAATATAGTCTAATCAACTCTTCAGTGTTCAAATTTCTTCCTAACTTATAGTGAAGATGGTGTGCACGATGACAGACAAAGAAGTAAACAAGTAAGTAAGTAAGCAAGCAAGTAAGCAAGCAAGCACGCAAGATTACAGAGATTTTATAATTATATATATTTACAAAGACTCCGTCACAGTCTTTATTTGTTTGCAATGCTGTTACGTTAAGAAACTAATAATGCATGGAGTGATCTATGTTTTTTTACTTTTCATTGCATGTCTATATTTGTCGTAGTGAAATATTCTGTATTGTTCAATATAACTCATTTCTGTGCTACTTTGAAGATCATTTAACTATCGTCGAAAAAACTTTGAACTTGGTAAGTAAACGCTGTACGAGAATGGACATCCGTTACCGTAACGGTAAACAGTTTCTCATGTCTCAGATAAACATTTAACAATGCATCAATTTATTTGATTACAGCTCACTGTGCCATACGCGAAAGCGTAACTATATTAGGAAGAGCGTGTGTGTCTGTCTGTGCTGTCTTTTATCTGTCCGGGTACCACTGTATACATACCCAGCTTCTTCACACTCACTTATGGTTTTTTTAACGACGTGTCCTTGCTCACCATGCAATGCACGCAGACAAGCTTTTACCATATCTAAGCTATTGCTTTTAGTGTAAAAATTGGTGCTTATTTAAATGGCTAAATAATGTGGCAGTGTCGCCCATCAAGGTGCAGTATGCTTTGAAGGCAAGGTTCACAAGTACAACTTTTATCGGCACTATCAACATAGAGACAACTCTACTATCCCGAGTTCGTTGCCGAAATCGTCTCTACAACTAAAAACATTCAAAGATTGCGCTAAACATGCTAAAATTTAAATATTTTCCAATTTAAATACAGTTATATTTTAGGGCGATGGTCGAAAGTTTATCTTAGATACTTACCATAGGGTAAACGCTGCACAGGAAGCTAAAATTGTCAAACATTTTCGGATGGTTTAATTATGTGCAAGCTGAAGCCTTGCTATGGCTACCTTACGGAATAATAGATGAGTTGACTGTATACAGGTAACGTCGACGAAAGTCGTACGTGGGGACCCCGCCGAAATAATAATTCGCGGAGCATAAATTTGACTCAGTACAAAGAGACCGTTGTTCAATTTATTTTCTCTATTTTCCCGATGAGCAATTTGAATCTCATTACGTGTTAACTCGAATCTCAACTCTAAGAGCTTGCTGATAATGTCCAATGGCGTTTATTAATTAATACGAAATAATGATGGGTACTGTGTAAGGTACACGAAGCTGCCGAACACTTAGGGGCGAGCGGTCAAGACAATTTTGTATTTTTTGGCAAAATTTATGATGGCCAACTTGCACTCTGGCTCGTCATGCTTTGTGGTGAGGGTGACGCCCTCTGGTGGCGAGATGGTGAAGGCCTGCAGCAGTGATCCTCCGATGACGAACATCTCCATCTTCGCCAGGGATTCGCCCAGACACTGGCGGCGACCTAGAAGAAGAAACTGTTTTGTCCATGGCCCTTTCACATTTTCGAAAAATACCTGCCCTTCTAATTTGAATGATGCATTTTCTTCCTTGAGTGGGAAGTGTCACTAATATCGAATATTCTGCCATACCTAAGAGTGTCATACCCCCCCCCCTCTGACGACGAAGTGGCCAGCAGCATCCAATAATTTGTCCTACTCGTATTTTCCTTATAGGTACACATTCCTCCCAGATCCTAAATTTACCATTGACAACCAAGAGTCTGTTGGAGTTTTCCCCGCTCCCTATGAGTAAAGTTACCAATAGCATCCAAGAATCGTTCGTACCTATCCCAAAGGGGATGTACCCCTTCCTGGAGACGAAGTTGCCGTCAGCGTCCAAGAATCTGTCAGGATTGAAGACGTGCGAACGTTCGAAGAGAGTTGGGTTGTTATGTACGCCTCGTAGATAGCCAAAAATGAGGGCATCCTGGGGAAGAACGATCTGATGTAAACTCATCTTTTATGCTGACAGTATCAATAGTATTTACAAAACTCAACAAAGCGGAATAATTTTGCTAATTGTCCCCGTAGCTCAGCATTGGACTGTTGATTTTTTCCAACAGGATACGAGAAACATTTCAGCACCTTCGTTTTTTTGTAGAATATGATATGACTGATCAGTACGGTATGTAATGCTAAAAAAATTAGGAATTGATCAGCTACCGTTTGCACTTTATTTGAAGGCTTACTTACCCAACCCAGTAGCATAGGAATCATAATTTCATTGAGGTAAATATCAGCTTTTCAGTACCGGCTGTACTTCAGGAAGCCGGTGTCAGTTTTCTTTTATTCTCAAGCACTTCGTTTTATTTCTCTCTTGAGAAACTCAAGTAAGTTTTTAGCAGCCAGGACAGAAGTTTCACCAGCGTTACTTTACTTTTTGAAGTCATACTACCGGTGAATTATAATCTGGGAGAGACATTAAGAGCACATAAATGTGTGCAATATTACAGAGCTTGTTATTCTGCAGCGAAGAGGTGATGCTAAATAAGCTTGACCACATACCCTAACAGGGAAATTCACACGCATTGGTTCCAGCTGCAGATAACCACCCCTTGCTCACTTGGACGGCTACATTTGACCATAAGTTGTTGAAGTTATGGCATCAGAGACGAAAGGTTCTCCTGCTACAACTGTGACCCTTCGACAAGCTTCATAGCTGGCTAAGGTTAGTGCTCTCACAATAGCGTCTGAACACTGAAAACCAACTCAACAAGCCAAGCAGAGAAAGAACTCACCAGTCTAGCAGGCGGCCTCGATTTTCGATCGCAAACTGCATTCGCGAGGCCAACATCAGCATCCTGCTGCTGCGGGTATACTGACCCATACCTCTGCCTTGCTCAGGCAGTGCTATTTCCCTATAAGTATTCTTTCTCCTATTGCATTCCTAGAGGAGGATGAGCTCTTTCAGCCAAGCAGCACCGCCCTAGCACTAATCTTAGACGCTCCTCGGACGGCCAAGATACTTGTTAGCGAGTCCGCGCAAGAGAGGTTTAAGAGAACTTCTGAAATAAAGTTCTTTGGAACAACTCGAACAGACCTATACATTCGGGGCTGCAGGGCTGGATCTTTACACTGAATCCTCATTAACTGTCAATTTCCGTAAGTCTAGTGACCTAGTTCAGTCCAACTTTGTGCTGTAATACGACAGAAATCTTTACTATTATCCATCCTTCTTCGCCCTGCAGCCTTTTCTGGAATCCTTGCGGCCACTGCTGTTCGGCCAAGTATTGCGGCTTATATAGCTGAACAACCAATTTAGCGATTACACCAGAGGTC
The DNA here is from genome assembly GCA_001587735.2 of Parhyale hawaiensis. NCBI lineage: Eukaryota > Metazoa > Arthropoda > Malacostraca > Amphipoda > Hyalidae > Parhyale > Parhyale hawaiensis. The sequence goes on from LQNS02276866.1 coordinate 9,618,450, forward strand.
TTATTGAAAAAGTTGCGGCATTGTGATGACCGAAATAGCCGCAAAATTGTAACAAACTTAAGATGGCCAAAGGGGCCGCAAAAATTGTAACAAACTTATGATAACCGAAGGGGCTGCAGAAAATTGTAATATTATTGCAACAACTGAGAGCGTAACTAAAACGGTAACATTATTTTAATTGAAAAGGCTGCCAGGCCCTCTCATAGAAGGTGTACATTGTACAAGCCACTGGCAGCAATGCTTTAAAATTCGGCTGCACGATCAGAAAGGTTAAAAAAACCAAATTCCTGCCATAGTCCCGAGCGTAGCTTCTCAATTAGGAAAAAGTAACCGCTTCGTCTCGTTCGTCGGTAAATAGGTAAAGTATTTTGTGGAGGAAGCTGCAGGTGTGCTAGGAGGACGTGCACCTTAGGGATGGTGTAGCCAGAGACGTGGGCAACCTCGGTGGCCCTGTGGGGGACAGTGAAGGGAGAAATGCCCACCACCCTCAGTAGCTCAGCCAGCACAGCGTCCAAGTACGGCAAGCTGTAGATATTTGAGGCAAAAGTTAACCTTTAACTGCCAAAACAGGGGAACTCCTGAAACGTAGACAGAAATATTGTCTTCTTTTTCAAGAGGTGTCTCTGTTTTCAGAGGACCGATTTTACGGTGTACTTGTTTCCTCCCTAAGTAAGTACTCTAAGTACTCCGAGTTTAGGCGCATCCACACGATCAATCACTACATCAATCACAAACACAATAATCGAGAAACATAAGACAAACACTTCTCTTCTCTGTCTAGACGGGATCAAACAGGAAGCACGAACACTTCAAGGCCACGACACGCGAATCCAACATTCCATAGCTAGTAATCGGCATATTACCTTCACTTTATTGCCGTAGATATTTATTTTAGTTGTAGAACCTGACTGGCGGGTAAAACTTTATTTATACTGGTGAAAAGTATAGCTAATAATTCACTTACTGGCATCTTTCCCATACGGAGATCAAGACGGAAAAATAACAATAATTTTTCATTTCCTATTTATTAATTTCTAGACTATCAATTGCAATTCAGAGTGTGTACATCCATTTCTTCCTTTATAACGTAAAACGTGATCCATTGCAACTTTTAATAATAATAGGAAACAGATGTAGCTAGACCTATTGACAACATATAATTGCCAAATGCTTCCCCCTGTTCAGAAGTTGGATCAAACATTAGGTAAAATTCGTAACGCGAGCTCATTTAAATAGAAAAATGATACTTCTGTTACTAATACTATAATTTAGCTATATGCATATAATTACGTTATTCACATATATAGCGAAACATAATTTTCGAACTTTGTGTTTGTCAAACTTGAGTGAGTTTGTGCTGAAAGTTGTCCAACATGTTGGATCTTCGTCATTCGCAACATTCGAGCCGTCGCCGAGTGTGTTTGTCGGTCAAATTCGTTCGACAAACACAAATTTCGACCGAAAGATTGATCATCTAGACGAGCTTTAGTAAGAATATAAGCTTACATCCGTAAAGCGTTTTCTTTCACAAACACCATAGAAAATAGCGATATTTCACTGCAGTATAAGTCCTACTGTTCCATTCTGGTAGTCGTAGAGCTTCGGCTTGTTCCACAATTTCCGACACATGGCGCTGTATGTCGTCTTGGTTTTGGGATTTTCTCAGTTTTAGAGAGTTTCTGTTTCTGAGACCTTTTTCTGTTCTGGAACTTTCCGGTTTAGGAGTTTTATTTCATTAAATTAGATTTCCAGCACTAGGAGTGAAATTGTTCAAAATGGACGGCTCAGTGACAAACCCGATCCAAAGGCGATGCAGTTCTTTCACAACCATCAAGGAAAACTTGGTCAAAATGCTCAACGACGTCAACGGACTCTTTTTTTTTTTAATTGAATCATTTACTTCAACCAGACAGCAGTAGTAACGAAGACCACTGAAGATAGCTCATCGTATTAAAGTATAGTGTGCACACCGAGAACTCTCTGGTTGCTGTAACTAGTACCTTAATGGAAAGAATTAAAATACAGGACTCAGAGAAATAGTCATGTATGTAATGATTGTTATCAAGAACTACCATCTTTTTGGTGCACAGATCGCCATGTCATTGGTTCAAGATTTTATTAGCTTGCTATGCCTACCAATTCCGCTGCGTGCAAGCGCGCTCCACTTGTGATTTAAAGAAACTCTGGGGAAATATAATAGATTCTGCTTAAAGATTCCTAGTATTGATAATGCAGCAAACATTAATAAAATCATTCTGAAACCAAACGCTCCAAGAAGACAGAGAGAGACAACAAGAAGAACAGAACTTGAGTGCCCAAGAAGTATGTACACTGAAGTAGCAAACTGCAGCAACGCTTATTCTTAAAAAGGGATCTGATGGAAGCCATTGAATGAAGTACAGTCGGAACACGTTATAGAAGTGGCTCTTCAGTGACGACTATGCTCCAACATGTTAATAAGCACTATTTTTTTAGATTTTTTCTAATGTTGCTCCTATTAATGTAACTTATTTAACATTTAGTTCTCCACAGGCGGGAGGTGTTCTTGGATTATTATACTACAGCTTACATTAAAAAAAATTGTGTGTACATTGATTTGTTAGAAATATTACAGCTATATATTCACAACCTAATCTACATGGCTTAGTGCCATCACATACCAAACGAGTTAACTGGACTGGCTCCGCAATAGAGCTACCTAACAATCACCCTCGCGCGAGAAGCAAAATAAGATATAATTGTTTCTACTAATATTAACATTTCTGCTTGTTCACTTAAAGTAAGGTAAATGGAAAATGCTTCCCGAGGAAAGATCTACATGGCTTAATACTATTTCACCTGATTACATCCAATAGGTATGGCGGTACATACAGCATGACCTACAGTACAAACATGTGAATTTGAAATTATGTATTTATATCTCATAATATGACGGCTTTCAACTTAGCGTGCACCAACTAAAACGTCGAGTATAGAAAGCGAAACAGAACAGTATTTTAGGCGCTAGACCTGTCTTGAAGGGAGGGCAGTCGGTCCCGTGGCACCACCGCGTCGATCTCCTGCTGCACCCTGCGCTGCACCTCAGGGTACACCGCCATGTACAGGATCAGCCAGCGCAGGGCTGCTGACACCGTCTCTGAGCCAGCCTCGAACAGATCCAGTATGCTGATTTTCAGGTCAGTTACTGCAAACGATTCATGGGTCGCTAAAAACCAGCGCATAGTGTTTATCTGTACAAAAAAAAAAAAATCACAAAAGACATGCGCACATGCTTGCGTATTTCCTCTGCCGCTTTTTTTTTGGTATCTTGTGATTCTCACGCTACGATCGCCAGCGAGCGCCCCCTGATTACTTTTCTAGACGGTAAACGGCCAACAGCCCTACGTCTGTCTTAGTAACCATTTCCCGCCAAGAAGAAGACCCTATCATAAAGGATGTTTCAAACATTTTTATTCCTACGAGAAAGCGACATCTTATTTAGTTCTCATAAGGTCGGAAGAATCAGTACTATATAATAATTCACGTTGTCGTGTTTTTATTTATTTATTTATTTATTTACAACTACATTTATGCCTTTTCTATCACGCTCTATGGGAATAGGAGAAAATTCAGGTGCCGAAGACGGTATCTTGGATACCGGGGTCGCACTTGGGCGCTCCAGCTGAGGGACCTGAGCCTGCCCGCATGATCGTGCCTGGACATGTTCATTGTTCTGAGTTGCTACGGGAGACATCACTTACCTACGCCTCATAACATATATATCCAATTTTTTAGGTAGAATCTGAATACTCATTAAAGAAGCTTTCTGAACAGTAATAAACACAGGAGACAGTGATGGTTTTCCTGAGGTGCTAATTTTCTACCGTCATTTATAATGACGACCCGGGCCACTAGTTAATAATACGTTTGCTTGGCCTCATCTACAATTCATTAGGGTGAAAGAAAAGTTGTGACACGCAGGCCTAGCAGGGCATTTGAAGCCTCATCCTTGAGAGCTTCTGTCGTATTCACGAAACGTAACTCCTGGCTGTGGAATTTCGAGGCTTACTTTTCTATTTTGTTTCTCTATTTGTTTATTATCTATTCAAGTTTGATCTTCCTTTCTGCTGTTCGCGTTCGAGCGCCCTAGCTATCATTAACCTGACTGTACCCTAACTCAGCATTCAAGAAAGCGTCGGTTGGATATCACAGAGTGAGAAAAATTTCGCCCACAGGACACGTGGGAACAGAGTATTGTGGGGAACAAAAATTGCATCGTGTAAACGGAGATTGACAGGGTGCAGGTACACACCGTTAAAAGGAAAAGAGATCAGTTTCGGGCATTTAAGCTCCATTACCGATGGCGGTTGAGAAGTTAATATTCAACCTATCACGACTCTTTGAACAAGGCGTTGGCTGACTTTACCTGTGATCACATCATAGTACTAATGGTTCATACAAACTCACTGGTGAAAGTTGAGTCAGGGTCGTCTTTCTGCCTCTGCATCTCCAGTAGGTAGTGGTCGATGTAGTCCCGGATGTTGTCCGGATCCAAAGTCTTCTTGTGTTCCTCAATAATGTTCTGTATTGGAGTTACAGTAGATTAGTTAATTAACCCTTTCATTTCTGGGCGTATGAAAACATCTAAATATCGTGTCAAATTTTTATATTCAGCCGCAACGTGTTTCGTGCTTTGAAAATTTCGACAGAATTTCTGAAATCCAATCCATAAGTAAGATCATTTCTGTTCGTTTTTTTAGTTAATATATGCAAAGAAGGTATACCGAGCACAAAAAAAATATAATAATATTCTTAGGAAATCCAAACAAAAAATTATTTGTAAGCCAGGGTATTATAGTCAATGTCACAAAGTCTATAACATTGTATTTACTTTGTCTGTGTATAGGCCGCACGGAAAATAAAATCGTTTCAGAAATAGTAAAATGGATATCATGTTATTTTGTTTGTTAATGGTTGTGAAGAAAAATATGATGAGAGGAATTTGTCAACGACAATCCCAATCAGGGTAGAGGAATAATAATTTTGGTGCTCTCGTACCCGGGTATTGAGACGAAATCTTCCGCAGAGAGTAGCAGTTAAGCTGTGAAAATGGTAATTTTGGTGTCTTGATACCCTGGTGATTGGCCAAACTCATCGCAAGATAGTCCCATCACGGATAAAATAACACTAATGTTCATCTACGCCCAATCCCAGTAGCACCGAACGTACCAGCACAAAGGAAGACAGGATCTCCATGTTGTCTCGGCCTATTTTCGTTTCAAAGAAGCGATCTTTGATAAATCCAGGTAGGAGCTTCAACCAAGGCAGCCAGTCCAATATAGCCATGGGACCCAGCACCAGCCTGAAATTTTGCTCAGCCTTTATGGCTAACTCTTGAATTGTTGGATCTGTTACATCGTATCTTCGACCTGCGTGAATTTTCAAGACAAGAATTAATCAGATTTGAACATGATTAGTACTGGCATGGTATGTGTATTTTAATCTCCGTTAGGGTTAAGCTGGGGAAGGGGTAGGAGGCGAGGACAGGTTAAGGGAGCTTTTTTCTAGGAGTACCTGGTTTCTGAATAGATATTAAAAATTTTCAAGAAAATAGCCGTACAATCTGCTATGTACCTTTGATCCACATAATATTGGGGAACACCTGCAAAGGAAATGGCAGTATGATATATTAGGGGTGCGCTATGCGTAACCAGTTTTGATTGAGTATATATAATTACTCGAGTTTCAGGAATAAAAATGAATTAATCCCATTAAAACATGGAATAATTAGCAATAAAAAGCTAATTAAGTATTAGTCATGGTTGTAACGATATTTTAAGGCGTCTTCGACATGCCATTCTGAGGTATCGAGGGGTTGTCGTGCTAAGTCAGCTAGGCATAGACGTAAAAACATGCTAAAAAGCATGGTCATATAACCTTATTTTCTTTTCCACGCAGCCTAAGGCAATGTCGGTATTCCTACAAATGCTTTGACTTGATTTCGCTAGACACGCTTTTTATCCCTAAGAATACAGTACGACAAATAACCCAAAGTTCAATAAAAAAGAGAGAACCACAGTTAAAAGTTTCATTTTCTTAAAAAGCAAACGTTTCGGAATCATAAAAATTCCATCTTCAGTGCTGTAAAGTAAATCAGTAATGTTTTAGAAATGCAGATATGA
>LQNS02276866.1:9649267-9662575 GCA_001587735.2 Parhyale hawaiensis
GCAGGGTTTTGCTTCTGATGTACCAACTGTGCAAGTGTTCTACAAACAAATGCATTATATTTTTAATAGAAAACTGCATATATCAGCAAAAAAAAAAAATTACTGTAAGTAAACTGTAAAATAATTGTGCGCGAATACCGTAAGCATTTTCTTGGCTCACGCTAAATTTAAAGAATTCCTTCACAAAACAAATTCCAGAAGGAAAAAGGAAAATAACAATCATTATTGTAACCTCTCTGTTCACTGGGTGTAATAAACTATATAGTTTAAAGAAAACATCTGAAGTTCTTGAGGATCTCATAGCAAAATTGAAGGGAAAATCTTAATAGACTTCTTGTAATACTGAGTGTTTGTAGGGCATTCAGTCAACTAGATGATATACACTAAATACTAGGAAAGAAAGATATTGTGTCCTATTATTTTTTACATATCACAACGAGTGTGAGATAAACAGTTTTTGTCTGCAATCTTTTAAGTGGCTTTGCCATGGGCCATTTATTTATATAATTATTTACTTATTTATACATCACTTAAAGTGTAAAACAATTAGCTGATTCTTGGGCAACGACTTTCGTAGTAGAAAAAGAAGCACAAAACTCCAGATAAAATATATTTATTTGTTTTTATTGCTCACGTTTTACAGCTCATAAAGATGTTTTCAGAGCTACATTGGATAAAGTCAGCTGTAATTCCTGATGCCTAAATTAGTAGCGATAGTCTGCAATTACTTTAAAAATTATAGATAAATCTTTAAGAATTATCAGTTTACAATTTCTCTAAAGAATGGCGATAAATATTTAAGGATTATAATTTCTTTTTATAATGATGAAATTTTTTTGTATAAATATACACTATTGAATACTTGAATTTATTCTTAGAAAAGACGACAAGCCTTTATAGCGACAAAAAAAAAAAAAAGAGCCTAATGTCTCCGGAACGTGGGCAATAAGGCAAAAATGTTTTAATTTCCAGTGTTGTGATTATTTTCGTGCTACGAACACTACTAAGAAACCAAAAGAAGCTGTTACGTATTCGGAGGAGAAGCTTAGCTTCTGTGTAGCTTAATAACAGCAAACAATTAGCTATAAGATGACAAGTATTGATATAGCAGAGCTCCTAAACGTTCTATAGAATACTTCTATTGGCTATATTCGTGACACGTTTTCCTTAGCTAACACTAGTCAGTCGTCAGTCGTGAAGTAGTGCCATAGTATGCACGACCAAGTATGTTTTACTCTACCGTTCTGCTTGTTAGTAAGATGGTGTCGGCCGCAGCTTACTGTGGAGTCCGCTATTGTCACAGTTCCCAATGCAAGTGACACTGTGATTTTATACTGTTTACATAAGTAGATTTTCTCCATTTGGAAAGTCTCCGTTTGAAATCTTTTATTATATGAAACGAAAGTTGAAGCAGTGACGGAATAGTTCTGCGTTCGGCCAAACTACATCTTACTAACCATAGCTACAATATGTCTGGTAAGCACAAAGCACAACACTTTTGCTTGAGCAACGTGATGCTAAGATATGAAGCTCGCATGTCGTTTATGCTACCGTATCTACGTCACCGAGTTTAAGTATATTTCAAGACGACAAGTAAGCCGTAAATGCTCGCTTCCAGTTGTTCGTGTGAATGCACGTGTGGCCTCGGCTTAATTCTAATGGTGGCAGATCACGGTGGCCGAGCTACGAAATTCATCTATGGCCCACACTGTAACCATTGCACTGTTTTCTTGTACTTTTCAACAATGCTTGCTTGATTTGTGTCATTGTGCAGGAACTAACGATAGTGACTGTCGGTAAAGTAGAATAGTATTTTAGGCGCAGGACCTGTCATGAAGAGAAGGCAGTCGGTCCCGTGGGACCACCGCGTCGATCTCCTGCTGCACCCTGCGCTGCACCTCAGGGTACACCGCCATGTACAGGATCAGCCAGCGGAGGGAAGACGCAGAGGTCTCAGATCCAGCATAGAACAGGTCCAGGATGCATGTTGTCAAATTCATCACTGAAAACAGCGGGAAACTAAATGAGTACAAGCAGAAACTTGGGATTAGTCGAAATGATGGTAGGAAGGTTATTTTCAAAGTAAGTACAGTTTTGCGACAAAAAGAAATAACTATTGTTTTCCTACCATGTTTGTAAAGGAAAGCCAGTACGTCAGTCGATATTTCTACTTAATTTCCGCCTCTATTAAGGCAGTTATCGTATTAAGTAACCAGTTTTTGAATCTCCTCTCCCTAAAGTCTGCCGCCTGATGTTCCTCATCATGAATATTCGTGTGGCCATTTTCAAAGTTTCTAATCCATGTTCGCACCATTCCACCGATCATAATGTTTGTTTCGTAAACTTCATCTTGTTGACGATGAATTTCAGGCTCTTTCACGCCTTCAGCTCTAAGAGAAAGAATAAGCTATTGTATTTCACAAGCGGCTTGATTCTCAATCGGGTGAAGTCATTTTAACTACTATACTAAAAAAGCAAGCGCTTGCTCTGTTGAATGTGTATGTTCCCGTGGCTTGCCAAAAGCTGTAGGTGAATAGAGCGCACGCGCAGAATATCATCCGTAGTGCAAGCACGCCGCAATTCTAAAACAGCACTTACTGTAAAAACAACTCTCGTAAGACCCAGCACAGGCATTACATAGTGCAATACGACAATTTATGATTAATTTCATTAACCACCCGAAATTACCTGGGGTTTGCTATAGTTTACAATCCTGAACTACAGTATAAAACTACGAGGCATCAGACCAGGGTGGGGGGCTCGGCTCGTTTCTATCGGGTAAGGTTGCGGGATGCCGGCCAGCATCGTACATGAAATTTCTGTTTCCTGAACTTGAAAAGAATAGTTGTATACTGAAATAAGCACACAGATCGCATAATGTGCAGCCATGTAACCAACGTACATGGATGTTTATGCTGTGAAACCTCTCTGCATTTTACTATAGCCTCCTCAGCCTCCCCAGTGCAAATTTCTTGGCGTTGCCACTGGCTATGGAATACATACTTCAAACCATTGCCCAGTAAAGACAAGCGAAAAAAAAGTTTTATTCTGTTTGTAATTGATATCGTGAGAGAAATTCGACGGTGCTGCTGCTTTGCTCTTCTTTAGCACCAGCTCGCAGTCTGTCCCGTGACTAAAACCGTTCAAATGTTGCTGATTTTTTTCCCTTGAACGGACTACGCTTTTCAAATCGACAATTATTCCGCTATATTGCGCTCATGATGCACCAAAATTTCTCCCCAAAACATTTTTAGGCGAGAGCATAAGTAATCACCAAGAGAATCACAGGTGTAATGAACTTATATGTCTCCTCTCTGTCTCCTCCTAATAACACATACCACCGGTTTTCTCTTCCAACGCAACAGAAAACAGCTGGTCGCATTAAGGATGCTCGACCGGAATCCGTGTTGGTCTTCTTTTCATAGAGTTAATTTTCCCAAGGGTTCATACGTGCTTCTTCAAATAAAGTTAGTAGACATCTTTTGTATTTATTACAGTGATCAATAAACCATCGTGCATTGGAAATTTTCCGATCTTGTCTTCATATGATCTCTGGAATGATTTGTTGAGGTTCCATATGATGCTATGATGCTATTCCATTTCTATGATAACGTCAACATCGAATATCTGAAGAACCCTTTGTGCTATAGCCAACGTGTAGTTGCAGGTCTGAAAATCAACTTCCAGTCTCGAATTATTAATAGTTACTTCTCCAGTTGAAAGTTATAAAACTGTCTGTATTCCAGAGTTATCTATTAAAAGTTTGCAATAAATTTGAACCCTTACCGGAGAAAGTAGAGTCAGGGTCGTCCTTCTGCTTCTCCATCTCCACCAGGTAGTGGTCGACGTAGTCCCGGATGTTGTCTGGGTCCAAAGTGTCCTGATGCTCTTTTACAATTTCCTAGAGGATACGAAGATTGCTATCAATAGTAAATTAGAGCTGGTCCGATTCATGATCAAAACTTAGGAAATAGGAACAAAATAAGCAGTTAAGAACAGCACCGTTGTATTATACAAACAATGTAGGAGCTAAAAAAACACATCTTTTGATTTCCATAAGCACTTCAAACAAATTCGTACCAGCACATAGGACGACAAAATCGCTATATTTGTGAGCGCTTTCTTCGTACTGAAGCAGTAATCTTTCACAAACGCCGGCAGGTAATTCAGCCAAGGGAACCAATCCAAGGCCGATAGCGCACCACGTACAATTTGAAAGTTTTCTTCGGCCTTGCTGGTGAGTTGCTGCATTTTCTCGTTGTCGACATCATATCTACGGTCTGCACGTGGGAAAGATATAACACAACGGAATTTTGGATTCATAACCTATCTATTCCTGAAGTTAACTTAAGAAGGTAATGCTTCACTAAGTATATAATTAACTGACGTGAAGTTTTAATTATGTTATAAAGGATTTTAGTTTGTCTATAATACGCTCCAGCTGACTCAATATCAACATCAGTTGTACTAATTTAAACTTAAGTTTTGGAGAGAAACTCCAGTTCTAATAAAATAAATTTGGATGATTTATCTGTTACCATGTCGAAGGGTTCACTGTACATTCATCACGGGAAACTTCATCGAATGGTAAATTTATCGAATGGCAAGTCCATCGAATGGTCAATTTATGAAAATAGAAAATTCATCGAAAGGTAAATTTATCAAATAGTAAATTCATCGAATGGCAAGTTCATCAACTAGTAAATTCATCGAATGATAAATTCATCAATGGTAAATTCATCGAATGGCAAATTGATCAAATAGTTAATTCATCGAAAGGTAAATTCATCAATGATGAATTCATCGAATGATAAACTCATAGAATGTTAAATTCATCGAATGGTTAATTCATCGAATTGTAAACTCTTCGAATGGTAGACTCATCGAATGGTAAATTAATCGAATGGATAATTCATCAAATGGTAAATTCATCGAATGACAAATTCATCAATGATAAATTCCTCGAATGGTAAATTCATCGAATGGTAAATTCATCATATAGTAAATTCATCGAATGGACAATTCATCATATGGTAAGCTCATCGAATGGTTAATTCATCAAATAGTAAACTCATCGAAAAAAAATTTAAGAAACGGTATGCGGATGTGAGCTTGAAGCTAACCTAACTAACATTCATATGCTTATGGTGAAACGTCGGGCAAGTGTTTTCTTTCCTCCGCCTCCACTTGCCCGACGTTTCACCATAAGCATATGAATGTTAGTTAGGTTAGCTTCAAGCTTACATCCGCATAAAGTTTCTTAAACTCATCGAATGGTAAATTTATCGAATAGTAAATTTATCGAATGGTAAAGTCATCGAATGGTAAAGTCATCGAATGGTAAAGTCATCGAATGGTAAACTCATAGAATGTTAAATTCATCGAATGGTAAATTCATCGAATGGTAAATTCATCGAATGTTCAATTCATCAAATGGTAATTTCATCGAATGGGCAATTCATCGAGTGGTAAATTTATCGAATGGTAATTAAATCGCATGGTAAATGGAAGGAACGACTGAACGCACGCTTAACTGAACGGGAGTAGCCAAAACGAACGTGACTTGAATAAGCGCAAATCGCGTAACGGATTACGGACGAACTGGAATAAGCAACAAGACCAACCCCTTCTTACCTAACCTCAAGTAACCTAGCTTTGTTTAACCTCGGTTACGCTAGGTATTTCTGCCTCGCCCTAGAAACCCTCATTTTCGTGGATTTTAAAATTAAAAAAACATGGCCTTGCTTATCTAACCTGACCCGAAATTTTGAACCGTGGAGTAAATACCAAACTTTCTGAATTCAAACAATTTAGGTTTGATGTTTCTAACCCGACTTAATTCGAAATTTGGGGGTGTACCCCTGACATTGATTTCTATGGCGAGGCACTTATCCTACCTTAGCATAACCTAACCAAACACAACGTTTGTATTCTAATCGTCTTGAATCAAGGTGGTCTCGTTCAGTTTCGCTTGCACTCAGGTATTCCTAATGAAAGTGAACCGCTACCATTCGATTAATTTACCGGCGATGAATTCGCAGGCTCCCACGCAAGAGTGTCGGAGAAGGACCAAAGCATATATACATTGAGTAACTTGTAGATTGAACCTTGAATCTCGTCCCGAACTTACGTAATTTTATGTATGACAGGACGAAACTACGTACTAGCACTTACATGTAGAATTTGCAGCCGGACTAACTCACCGGCTACCAGTTTCCAGATGATATTGAGGATAGTGACATTGACAGCGTAGCCAATTTCAGTAGGCTGGTCCACGTTTTTAGAGAATTCCCGCAATAGATGCTCCGCTTCCTCCTGTATGAACGCTTCCATGGAGGACTTCCCCATACCAAGTGCCTTGAGATGCTTTATTGCGAACTGGCGGCCATTTTCCCACACCTTGCCACTGGCATAAATCAAACCTGAGCATGTTGTATAGGGCTCAGAATTTTTGTACAAGTTCAGGTTTACATAACCGGCTATGGTAATCAGCTTGCTGTTTGCTTGGTCACTTATGTACATATTACTGATCGTCCTCCCCTGTCACTTAAAATATAAATTTTGTATGCAGTCTCTAAAGTAATTTACTTCATACTATGCATTCTATAAGTTAATTTATACTTTGCTGTACGGTCTACCAGGTCATTTACGTTTTACTGCGATGCCTTCTTGGCCATTTGCATTTTACTGTAAGCTGTGATGGGGCATGAAATCAAAATAAAAATTTTTGGAAACCTTGGCGTGAGAATGTATGACGATGCTACCTTTGATTAACATTTAGCTAGAGTTGTAGCAGTAGGAAAGAAATGAAGTGAATGGGCTTTATAAATTTTCTCGCCTCGCGAAGTACAGGTGATTCACACTTGATGAAAACAACTAATTTTGCCGAGGCTAGAACACTGTTTTCCATCCACTTTGGATGCCCGCGTCTACGAGAAAAAACTAGAACAATTCGAGGCTATTCAAAGATCGTTCACTGCCAAAATTCTAGGCAGGCATGCGAGAGTTTGATTATTAAGACGACGTAGCTATATGTAGTTGTATTCAATACAACGGAAATTCCAATGCTCTATGATCATAAATGTTTGAAAATTTTGTAACGTATCACTATAAATGCGAATGAACGAATTGTTGCCAGACACTCGGAAGGGACTGGGAAGACTTTTGAGATACACACACCAAGTAGAGATTGATTTGAAGCAGTTGCAACGAAGTTGTCCAATAAGTGCATTGTACGAAGAGCAAGGCTGTTTAACAATATGCACAAGCACATCCGAAATGTCACTGATATGAAAGCTACTAAATTTCAAATTTGTTGAATTCAAATTTGAAAAGAATGCTAGATAGACCTGCGGTTACGCGCACTGTGGAGAGAATTCGGTGCACTACCTTCTGGTGCGAGCTGCGACTCAACAGAAAAACTCATCATCGTGACTCCTTTGCTTGTGAAGTGAAATAAATAACGTCACCTGGACTTCGTCCGAAGACACACAAGGTCTATCTGGACATTGATCCTTTAATGTTCGGTCTACAGTCACTGCCATTTTGCGCGAGGTCGGTCGGATCACTTACACTTGAGCCTGCTGTCTACAAGGTCATTCACACTTCATCAAGTTAACACGCAAGTCACTCACACTCTGACTTGTAACATAAGTACACGTCACTTGTTAGTCAACGAGCGGTGTTTGTACTGTTTGTGACCCATGCCATTTCTATGAATGGCTCTATAGAAGTAAAGTTTAAAAATTTGCAGTCGGTGCTGTTCTCACTGAGTGACCGCTAACATTGGCATATAGACTTCCCAAGCGCGAAAAGAGTTGTGCTTCAGTCAAATGAAAAACAATACTTAAGATTATTCGAATGGGTATTCTGAATTAACAGTAAATTTACACCTTAAATCTGAAGCATTTATAGCATTTTCAAGCTAGAGCACTCTGAGAGCACATACTTCCGCCAAGCAAGGCAACGGAAGCGAAAAATTCAAATTGGTTCTGAGATTATGATTTCTTTGCATCAACAAAAAATCCAACTATTCGTGCATTTTAACAGTATATAACAGTTTAAGTAATTTTCTTGAAGATCCTAATTTTTTTGAGTTATGCTGCTCACAAACATTCTGACAAACATTAGTCAAACTCGCAAACAGATCAACCGATCATCACCAATATTCAATTATTTATTTTTTTTTTTAACATTGCTAACATAAAGATCCATTCATATATTTTTGAGTTATTGTGCTATTGAGCATAAAATGCAAACAGCGATAAAGTAACGAACAAATAAACAGATAATCAGAAAAATCTGGTCATTTACTCTTGGCGATATACCTAACAACTCGTGTAAATTTCATAAAAATCCGTCCATAACTTTTCGAGTTATGGCCTTGAGAAAAATGAAGCACATAAACACAACAACGGATGAACGGATATTCACCAAAACTTAATCATCTGTTTCTCCTAACATGCTTAGCAATCCCAGTAAATTTCGTCAAAATCCTTTCATGTCTTTTTAATTTATTTGGTGACGCACAAATGGATACAGAGACAGTACACAAGCCATAACCTCCTTGGCGGAGATAATTATTGACATGATGCAGAAAGTTGATGGATTTGCTGTACTCCATAAAACGACAGTTGGCATCAAGCAAATCAAAAGAGGACGGGATCTCAAAGATGACCAATATCGACTATAACTGAAGAAATCATTGCAAAGGCTAACACAGTAGTTGAAGCTGACCGTCTGATTATCCATGAAATGACAGTAAAGGTTGTTGGGTTTTCACGCGGATCTGTGGATTCCATTTCACATCAAAATCCGACACCGGCAAGCTTATGCGCGGATGTAAATGAGCTTACCCAAGTCTCAATCGCGAGATTACTGGATGAAACGGGTCTTCGATCCATATGTAAATCAATTGGCGGTCGAGGCAACAATAGTCGAACTCTGGAAGATAAAGCATTATGATATCTTGCCTTAATTGTTCCCAACTATTTTAGACGAAAACACTTGGGCAAGCCGCCACCACAAGCTCCCAAATCACGGGAGGGATCTATTTGGAGAACTGTTGGAACCGAGTCAACTTTGTCACACAAGCAGTCAACATCTAGAATTCGAACCCTGATCTATCAATGGAAAGTGAAGCAGGTCAGGTCAAGAAAATTCCGAGAAAAAATTGCAAGACAGTTATCCGGTGTAAAATATTTTGTCAGTTGTTCTTATTTTATTGTGTTTTTAGAGGATCACAAATTGTATATGAAGAAGTCGTACCTCTATGGTGCGTAAAAGTGCAAAAGGCACTTGAAACCAATCAACATTACATTACAAGCTTTCTGCTCGCTGGATGCTCAAGGCGTTGCTCGTTGACCAACTGACTGGACAAGTTGACATGTAAATAGGTCTCGTAGTCAAGATTGTGGTCAGTGGAGAAGTCTATTCGGAACAATTCGTACTTAGAGACGAAATCTGAAGTTACCTTCCTGAGAGTAAGATGCAGTCGAAGCTTTGGCGTCTCTGGGGTTACAAGGACCCTCAAATTAAACTCAGACAGATCAGCTCGGGAGGTAACGGCCAGCATTTTTATGAGATTGAAAGCGGATAATTCAAATCGATTTCCTGTAAAAACAAGCAAACAAACAAACAAACAAAAAAAAAAAAAATGTGAGGGGAGCATATGATGAAAGTGTTTTAAGGAATATGAGGGTATCATTGATGAGAAAGTTACACTCGAAATTGTCCATAGAGAATTTTTGTTTATATCGACAACGCCCAAGCTCATTCTCAAAAGAGCTGTTCCTTTAGAACTTCCTTGGAAAATATTACCTCACCTTGCCGATGAACCTGATGTTGATCCTTCTAACTTTTTTTTCAGAAAACTACTAACACTTGAAAGAACTACGACTTTTGGCCACTGACGAGGCAAACGCCGCTGTGACAGGATAGTACACAAATTAAACTATAGACTAAAGCAGAGTGGCGACAGCACCGTTAGCAGTGTACTGACTTCGATGGAGGATGTGTTCTCAAGCAACATATATGGCAATGTTTCACAAGTAGGCTAATGAAATTAGCAGTACATTTTGATTCACTTTCGTATGTACTCAATTTCTAATCACTACAGATCAACAAATAATGTAGAAAAAAGTCAAGAGTTTAGCTTGGGCTCACCATTGTTTGTGAAGGATGTGAACATCTGCATCGTGTACTGCTGGGATCGGCCGATCAGCTGTGGGTGATTAAATGCTTGTTTCATTACTGCGTGACTGGTGAGAAAGACCACGTCCACTGACCCCATACGCAGCCTGGAACATCGTAGTGCATTTTTTTTTATAGTTTGACAACATTCATTGACCTCCCCAAAAAAATATGAAGAAATAAATTTTTTCCTCGCACTCTTATCTGATATGAGGGGGCCACACCGACGTGTAAACTGCACGTGCAGTCTATTAGATTCTGCTGTTGATATGAAAGTTGAAACCTAATAGTGTTGACGCTCAGTATGTTGAAATTGAGGAAAAAGCCAACTCAGTAGTTATAATTTGTCTAGAGCTACAATGGCCACGAGTTAGCATGAAATTAAGAAAACTAGATAAAGCCTAATATGTTTTTCGTTCACCGCATGGCGCTCTTGGAAATGACAAGATTGTGCAGTAAACTTCCATCAGTGCAATCAGTGGACGATCTCTTCGGCGAGAGCATCGTAAAGTGTGCTTCACCCGCCCCAGGGCTGGTCAAAAAGCGCTTTCTATTTCTGGAGCTAAACTTTGGAATGATCTTCCTGATTCATTACATGATGCGACTGAATATCATTAGTTCATCAGGATGGTGTTATCGGACTTTAGGAGATACCAATAATTGTGTTAAAATTTTCTAAGTAAGCTCGACGGACACTCAGTCACCCCTAGCAGAAATCTCAGTTACTTCATATCTTCTAGATTGCTCTTATAACATTCTTGTCAGATGCTCCCAAAGGACCAATATTCACAGATAAATTCGTGTCCATCACATATAGCGGAGTCGCAGCAATAATGTTGAATTAAACTCGTATCGTGCACTGTATTTCTACAGGTAATACGTCTATTTTTTAGTATTATACTATCTTTATTTTATCCTAAATAGGATAAAAATGGTAAACAAGAATGTCTGTACAAAATTTAGCTACTTCTTTTTTTTTGTGGGGTTAAAACTGACTGCCCACTGATGAAAATAATCCTGTACCATGTGTTAGATTTAAGAACGTTACTTATCAGAATGAATACCTCGGGGTGCTGCCCCTGATATGTTAGGCACTGCATCCATATGAGAAAATACGTGGTATTTCTCTCTTTCTTATGATTGCGACACAGTTTGTGAGTGGATGGGTCACTGGTGTACCTCAGGTATCTCGGGAGCTGTGATCACAATTCCCCTTTAGAAAAAATTTCCCCTACATTGGGCTAACTTAAGGCAATACCTACATGAATATGTCTCCATATTTGGCTTTCAGGCCACCGATGAACTCGCTGAAAGGCTGACTTTTGCTGGGCAAGGTACCGACAATGGGCAGCCCTCTTGGACCTGCACAGTGTATCAATAGATAAGGTGAACATCATATTTTGTTAGGAATCACCGTATATATATTATATATATGCTGTGATGCCTAACAATATTATTGTATATTATATACTATATAATATAATAATAATAATAGTAAGACTACCTCAACAGAAGAGAGGGGGACCGTGGCTTCACTTTCGTCGAGGACTGCGTCGAAGCGGGAAAACGCGCTCTCTCCTAACTCTTCAGAGAGAGCGACGACCCGTGGGCACGCTGCTTAATCGAGGCGAAGTTGCTGAAAGAGACCGAAAGGGCTGACCAGTTCAAACAGAGACGACGCCTCGATCGGACTAACAAATGGAAGAGCATGAAGATGTCCGGCCAGTACCTCGAATCTGCTCAGGACAAAATAGTCCCTGACTCATGAACAAGGCTTCTGAGGGGTAAGCTGAAACGGGGAATAGAAGGCACCATCCTGGCAGCTCAAAAGCAAGCCCTCAGAACCAGGTATATTGAAAACAAAATAGACAAGAAGAACGTGCCAACAACCTGTAGAGATTGCAAAAGCTCGGATGAAACCATCAACCACGTCATAAGCGAATGCGGAGTGCTGGCGCAAAAGGAGTACAAGTGCAGGCACGATAAAGTTGCCCGACACCTTCACTGGACCGTCCTGCGGATCCATAACTTCCCGGTCAGTGAGAGGTGGTACGAGCACGAACCTGCGCCCGTAGTTGAAAATGAAGCCATGCAAATCTACTGGGATAAACGAATGGAAACTGATCGAGAACTTCATACTAACCGACCGGACATCGTTGTAAAAGAAAAACAGGAGAAGTCGGCCAAACTGATCGCCGTCTCAATTCCCTTAGACTCCAGAATCATTTACAAGGAAAAGGAGAACGAGGAAAAGTACCGTGACCTTGTTATCGAACTTCAACAACTGTGGCAGATGAAGGTCGACGTCGTTCCAGTGCTAATCGGAGCTCTAGGGGCAATGTTCAAGAATCTTCAGACTGCCCTGCGAGAGCTGAACTGCGACCATCTCTATCCAGGAACTCTAGAAGTGCGCTCTGCTTGGAACAGAGCTCATCATTCGCAAAGTGCTCTGAGCCTTAGGTTGCGGGATGCGACCCGGCGCTAGAGCGTAGAGCTAAGCATCGTCTGCAGAGAATTGTAACCTTCTTTCGACATTTATAAAATGCACAGCAAATTCAAATATCAACCTTGTAATTGGTGAAAAACTATCATAAGTGACTGCCCTGCCGAGCCCAAGATAAGTATAGACTGGCTATAAGTGCAGTAGATCAGATTAGATTAGATAGGCGGCAGTAGACGAACCAACAGGCCCATTCTCAAAGAGACACTGAAATTTGCGCCCCGGCCTTCTAAGAGCTATTGCCATTAAGTGAGTAGGATATAAACGATTCGGGAAAGAGAATAAGAGAAAAAAAAGAGGAGGGAGAAGAGTCTCAGCAAAATAGACGATCACGAATACATGAAATTATGAACAATAGCAGCTGATATGCGGAGTTGAAGATGTCAGACAGTGTAGTTGGAGCGGAAGAGAGAAGAAAACGGATTTAGGAAGCCCCTGAGGCTGTAGCCGTTAAGAGTGTGCGACTCCTGGAGAAGGAATCCTTAGCTGTGGGGGATGTCTCTCCCAATGTATGCCAAGACGATTTTTAAACGCGTTGACTGATTCCGCACTAACAACGTCGGAAGGGAGTCTATTCCAAATGCTGACTATGAAATACGGAAAGAACTGCTGACTTA
>LQNS02276866.1:9675918-9699307 GCA_001587735.2 Parhyale hawaiensis
AGGGCTTGTTCCCGTACTCACTTTATACTCAAGGACATGCACTGCTCGCTCTCTGGTACCAGAAGCCAAGTAGTCCTCACTCATCAGCACTCAAGGACACGCACTCACCTGTACCAAAAGCCAGGTACCCCTCCCTAAGGGTAAAGCTGCCTTCACAGTCCAAGAACCTGTCGGGGTTGAAGACTTCGGGGTTCTCAAAGTACCTGGGGTCGTCATGAACCCCCTTTATGTGGCCAATGACCACGGCATCCTGCAATGCACAGGTGGGCATGGTAAGGGTCTGCAGGGCTCAAGGTAACTGCGTATCTAGCCCACTTTGAACGTGGCCTTGAGGGGATTAATTCGCATATCTAACTTTTCCAGATCCATAAGCCTTTTGGAGGCTTTACGGTAAATTCTCTTGCCCTGTTTGTCAACTACCCAACGCTCTATTCAGTTATTACAATAAGAAAATAATTTTTTTTTTTCACCTGGCAGCTGAACCACAAGTTACCAATACCACATCTACCAAGGCGGTTATGTTTTTGTCGGTATTTGTCTGTTATTTTGGTTGCCTGTTAGTCTGTGCGTCTATCATTAGGATCAGCTAAAATTTTATGGACGCATAATCATTAAATTTTCAGAGATTGTTATGCATGCCGTGCAGGAGGTACAGTTGAATAATTAACTTTTGGCGAGGATCCATTCAATCATTTGCATCATATCATATCTCTTTATGAAATTTATATGAGCTAATAGGATTGTTACCAGGAGCAAATAACCAAATTTTTATGATCAAAAGTTTGTCATTAAATATTTGTCTCCTTATTTGTTTTATGTTTGCCAGTAACGTAACCTAGAAAGTCATCAATGGATCTTTATGAAATGAACAAGAATTGTTAGAAATGTTCGATCGAAGGCATAAATCAAATTTTGGTGATGATCGGGTGGTCCGTTTTTGTGCTTGACTATATGTTTTCAGAACGGAACTTAAATGAATATAGACGGATAGTCTTGAAATTTGCAAAAATTGTCAGAAGTGTTAAAAGGCACAAATTTCAAAATTTCGTTGATAATCGAGTGTTTCCTTTGTGTGTTTAATTATTGTATACATGTATGCTATTATTTTATTCGTACTTCGTTTTACCTCCGTAGCCGTAACTCAGGCGTTTCAACAGAGAAACTACTAGTGCAGCATTCAAATACCACATATTGGGTAGGCGTGGTGGCCACGTGCGCTACTACGGGCAGGGAAACAAGGCGCAAAGTATAGTAGGAGACACTGAAGCGGTCGGCCCCTTTTGTGTCCTTCCACACGAGAGAGACTAGAGATGTCCCACGTACCAGGTCGGCTATCTCGGTCGACAGCCCACCTTACGGGACAGAAAGATAAAAGTAGAGAACTTACCTAACTTTACAAAACTAACCTCGTCAGCAGGAACTGCGGCAAGCTGCAACATCTCCTACGGAAAAGGCACTCGGGAACCTTTGGTGCGTGATGTCCAAATATATTGTGGCAGGGAAAGGGCCCGCCAGAATATACCCCTGAGGGCATACATGTATGTTTGTCTCGGTGTTCCACATAACATGACTCACAATGTTATTGATCTTCAAGAAATTAATGTCAAGAGACACAAATTGCCAATTTTGGTGAAAGTGAAAAGGAAATCCTGGGTTCAGGACCAATTTGAAGTTTTCTTTAATGCTGCCTTGCTTAGAGGATGTATGCGCTCTTAGAGTGCTCTATCTATTATTTAGTAACAATGGTGAGGCTGCACTATTAATATACGAAATTATATTAATATAAATTATATTAGCATAAAGTAATTAAAGAGGAGTGAAGATGTCTAAATAACTTCTGTCTAAAGTTGGCATCCCGGCAGCTCTATCGTCGTTCACGACCACTTTGCGTTCGCGTAAGCTTTCCTGCGCGCGCCACCACCAAAATAAACACTACCTAAGCTAACCTAACCTAACCTCCTTACCTAACTTTCTAACCTAACCTAACCTTACCTAACCTAACCTAACCCAACTCAACCCAACCTAACCTTTCAAACCTTACCTAACCTTACCAAACCTCACCTAGCGTTACCTAACGTTACCTAACATTACCTAACGTTATCTAACGTTACCTAACGTTACCTAACCTTACCTAACCTAACGTAACCTAACTTAATCAGCGATACAGGGAGCAACGCGGCGCGCCAACTTGAACGCCGCTCACACACACATGATCTGCGTACACAAACACGCACACAAATCGGTTGTGAACGACGATAGCGCGACCCGGCGGCGGGGCCCAGAGGTCAAAGGTCACGAGCAATGATCTGGGTGCATTACATACTACTAGAGTTACGAGTATCTCCTACCTAAATTCCTAACATTGCCTCACGTCATAATATCCTAACATTAGCAGGGTACAATCGTGGCAGACGAACCGAAAGTGCAACTAGATCTAAGCAACATTTTTCACTGGACATCTGTTAACAACATGGCCTCCAACGAATCAAAATTTCAACTTTTACGATACGGAAAAATCTTCTCCCTTACTAAATCTACGTCCTACACGACGAGAGATGGGAGTGAAATCGTGAGAAGGTAAATTTTAAGGGACCTTTGGGGTGAGAATACAGGATAATGCCATTTTTAAGATCACGTGGCTCGAGTTATTACCATAGGCAAGAAGTGGAGTGGATGGGTGCTTTGAACTTTCTTTTCACAAGAGGCAGACACAATGCTCAACTTATGGAAACAACTGATACTGTTCAATTCTTTGGATGCCAAGCAAACAGAAAGACTTAGAGCGCCTTGAGGCTATTCAGGTATGATCCGGGCCCAGCTAAAATTATATTATTAAAATTTCACGCCCCGGCCGCCACGGACAGGTAGTACAACCCAAATGAAGCAGTTAGCAACACCGGGAAGCCCGAAACGCTGCTCCGGGGCATGCAAGATTTAAACTATCACGAAAGACTTGCTCAACTTCAATTGTACTCAATTCAAAGGAGATTCGAGAGCTTTACGATCATATATGTTTGAAGAATTACTGTTACCGTCAATGGGAGAATAGGCCAGGCACTCAGACCGTATAGGTCGCACTTGTGAAGTGCGAATTCATATCATGGTGGTGATTCAATAGCCACAAAGTCTTCTAATAGTTTCGTGGTCTGAGGGGCGAGATTATTCAACAAAGTGCCATGTCATAATCGAAATGTCACCGGTACAGAAACTGCGGAAGTTGAAAAATTACTGGACGCATGTTTACTGAAAGTGCAAGATAAACCTGCTGTAAGCGGCTACGTGAACTGTGGGGATAACTCGCTGTTAGCCACCCCGCTGGTCACGGACTGAAGCAACACCACTGCACAAGATGGGTGGCGTACATAACGCCACCTAGACCTCGTCCGAAGTATCATTAAGGTAATCAAGGTAATTGTGACGGAGAGACGGATTAATAGACCAAGCAGCCAACAAACTATATTTTATTACATAGTACCCGCATTTTGACTATAAGGAAGGAAAATGATCATAGTTCTGTTGGAAAATATGGAAAATTTGGAGTAGAAATCGGCATGCGACACCAATAAATATTCATGGTTGAGTTATTTCTACAAGATTTATATATATATTTCACGATTCGCTAACTACCATTGACCTCCTCCTGAGGTTTCTCGCTTGGTTTCCACCCATGATGTAAGCTCGGGGTGCTCATGAAAACAGCTGGGGAGTTCTTCTCATTCATTCCAACTGATCTTTCCTTCCTATCCTGCGTGCTTCTAAAAAAGAACTAGGTACTTATAATTCGAAAACATTATACACCGCGGACAAAAGAATTACCTTGGGAATCGTATAACCCGCTAGTTTGGTATCTTCTGCAGCTCTGTAGAGAACCGTGAACGGACCGAGAGACTCTTTCCTCAGGACTTCGGCCAACACCGCGTCCAGGTATGGTAGTCTAATAAAATAGGGAAATTAATTTAAGAAAAATACAAGAAAAAAAAGGACATTTATAGTTTATTGTGTGCGATTTTTATGTACTTTTTCTTTTGAACTAGATGGAACTCGACAAAATTTGCATGTACATATGTCTTAAATATACTATGAGGGTCCAGTGATTCAATTTTTTACGATGACCCGAAAGAAATACTGGATTCTCTTCTGTTTCGGTATCCGCGTTAGCATTGCGTTATTTGGTAGGAGTCTGCGCTATCGGATTGCTTTCATAGGTGTTGATTTAGAAGTGCAGAAACAACAGTAATTATGCAGAGAAGGTAAGGCCGGGTTATCGCTAACGATTTAGGTCGGTGCTATCAACACAGAGCCAAATAAACTAATCCGAAAGAAAGTAAATCTTAGCAACTTAGAAATTGGCTCATAATAGAAGGGATAGTAAAAAGACTTTGAATTCGTCTCTTTCTGTAAGTTTAATAATTGAGATAGTGCCTGGGGACTTTAACAAGTTTTTGACTATTTAAGTTCGCGGTATTGAGAGTTGAGTTGGCTATGTGAAGTTAACTTCGATGAAGG
The DNA here is from genome assembly GCA_001587735.2 of Parhyale hawaiensis. Taxonomy (NCBI): domain Eukaryota; kingdom Metazoa; phylum Arthropoda; class Malacostraca; order Amphipoda; family Hyalidae; genus Parhyale; species Parhyale hawaiensis. The sequence continues at coordinate 9,680,425 of LQNS02276866.1, forward strand.
CGGTACGTGTGAATTTGGCTTAAAGAAGAATAGTACCTGTCATGGAGGGAAGGCAGTCGGTCCCGTGGCACCACCGCGTCGATCTCCTGCTGCACCCTGCGCTGCACCTCAGGGTACACCGCCATGTACAGGATCACCCATCGAATGGCCGAGGCTGAGGTCTCCATTCCCGCCTCAAACAGGTCCAAGACGGATATTGTCAAATCCATTACTAGAAAAGAAAGAACTATACACGTAGATAGCTACAAATATTATTGTATATCACTATCAAACAATAAATTTTGAGAGATTGGATGGTGAATTATTTTTATAATGATCTATACCCAGTATACAGTAGTTACACCAAACGTTCATTTCTTCTTCCAATGTGTTTGTTAAGGATCAATTGAGGTATTACCGTAATACTACTAAGCTAAGAAATATGTAGAGCTTATGAAGAAGGAGGTTCTAAGGCCAGAGTTGTCGAGGGCATTTCTCATGTGGGCCTGACCGGCGCGATGTGACAGACAAGTTTCATATTTAGGCCAAGTACTTCATAACTTTAAACTTTGTTTAGGATATTTTACCTCTTTTTGCATTCAATAATGATGGGTTAATTTGAACATACTTTTAAAATTGCATAGATAACACATTCACAATAATGTAACAGTGTAATTTGAACATACTTTTAAAATTGCATAGATAACACATTCACAATAATGTAACAGTGTAATTTGAACATACTTTTAAAATTGCATAGATAACACATTCACAATAATGTAACAGTGTATAGGAAATTTTACCTATTTTTTGCATTCAATAATGATCAGTAAATTTGTACTACTTTTAATATTGCATGGATAACAAATGCACAAAAATGTAAAAGTGTACAGTTAGATAGGGTGAAGAAAGTGTATATATCACAGTTTGATTTTTGTTGTAAATTAGGATGTGTTTACTGAAGTTAGTAAAATGAACACTTGCACGTTGTAGAATAGAGGCTTTTGAGTATGATGGTATACTCAAAATGGTAATAAAATGTCAAATAGGCAGCTTATGGAGTTGCTAATAAAATAATTTGGTCAATCGTCAGCGTTTCTTTTTATCTCTAAGCGCGAACAGGAGCGACAGCAGTGTCGCTGCATCTTCAGAGTTTATGTCAGATGTGTAATATTGGCAGCCATGAATTGGTGTAGCAAAGTCAACCAAGAAGTGATGCAACACAGACAATCACAAAGTGATGTAACATAGGCAGCATTGACGTGATGTATGTAACATAAGCAGCTATGCAATGATCCAACATGCAATCAAGAAGTTGTGTTACATTAGCCACCATGAAGTGATGCAGCACAGGCAGCCACGAAGTGGTGAAAAATAGGCCGCCATGTGTAACAACGTAGACAGTCATGAGGTGTAACCTTAGATGGTCCTCCTAGTGAAGGACTGTTTCCCATGAAAATACCGTGATATAAGATCATTTTACAGCTGCCCTCGTAATATTAATTCATGGTTAATCATGCATTTTAAGTTAATGGCTGCCAATGTAGTCTCACTTTTGGTATTTCTGTGTATTTAAGTCAGTTCATAAGTATTGCTGGGTATTCTTTAACTGCCTTACTTATGCGGTTATTGATATAAGCTCCGCTAAATTGTATAGGATATTCAATTAGGCCAGCCGTATAATACGATCAGTTCTGACGGAATGGAATTGAATGATATATATATTTACGTTATATAAAAAAAATAGTCTCGTTTATTGCGGACGTTACCTATACAGACATGACTGACTTTGGTGAATGTTTTTTTTTATTGGAAACAGGTGTTTTTTTAGTTAAGGTGAGTAACTGATAATAAGAGGAAAATATCAGCGGCCAAGAAATTGTTCTTATTAGCTAACTTTTCCGCACAAAGTACCATAAAGTTGCTAACTTCATTATTATGACCAGTCGATTATAGTGATCAAATTCATAGCCATTAATGGGGACGAATTAGCGGAATCGAGAGTATTTACAGAAATTATGGCAAGCTGCTAGTTTTCAATTATTATCGGTATCCAACGATATGATGCTTATTGTCCACTGATGATATAAGACGATGAATTTGTTTTTCCTACTCTACAACGCAGTCCTTGTGGTGCAAAAAAGAAATTGCTTTTTGTTTTAGGTCTATGATTATATTATTAGAGCTCATTTCTTTAAGGCTTGCATAATAATGAAAAAGGTCCGATTTCAGTGGGTAGTCAAGGAATGATCAAGCCTTTGGCTCAGAACATTGTAAAACCTTTCACAACTAGAGCAAACTGAGAGCGCATACCTCCGCCAAGCAAGGCAACGGTTACGAAAATTTATAATTGGTTCTGAGACCATTATTTTCTACGTATCAACACCAAAATCTAATAATTTGTGCCCTTAAATAGTGTCAATAGATTCAGTATTTTTTTTTGGAGATCCGTTCATAACCTATTGAGTTATGCTGCTAACAAACATAATGACAAACATGAGCCAAACATCCAAACGAACCAACCGATCAGCACCAAAATTTAATCCTTTATGCCTTTTAACATTACTAACAACTCCAATAAATTTCATAAAGATTCATTCATTATTTGCTGAGTTATTGTGCTAACATGCATAAAATAAAAAAAACAGTGGCAGATAAACGAACAAACGGATCATTACAAAAATTTGGCTATTTACTCTTCTTGATATACCTAACAACTCATGTAAATTTCCTAAAAATCTGTCTAAAACTTTTTGAGATATGACATTGAGAAAAATGAGGCAGACAAACAAAGATATGGACGGATCTTCACCAAAAGTTGATCACTGTTTCTCTCAACATAACCAAAAATCCCTGTAAATTTCATGCAAATCCGTTAAGACCTTTTTGAGTTATCTTAGTGACAGACAGAGAGACAAAGCCGACGAAAACATAACCTCCTTGGTGGAGGTAATGACTACATAGCTAGTGAAATGAGAGCAAATCGCCAAATGGCCATTTGAAAACAGTTCCAAACAGATGTAAAGTCTGAGAATTATATGCATCACGTTAAGTACTATGCGCCGGTTCTTGAGGGACGCTTCATCCATTTACAGTCCGCCTGTACCATGGCTTTATTTTATCTGGAAACCCGATTCTTGAGACAAAACTTTTTGGATATGAGGAATGGTCGTTCTCTGAGATTTATGATTTAAGGACAGGGTTAAAAACTGAGAATTCCTGATCTAGTAAACTTACTGCAGAACGTTGAGTCTGGGTCAGGTCTCTGCCTTTCCATTTCCAGCAGGTATTCATCAATGTAGTCCCTGGGGTTGTCAGGGTCTAAGGTGTCCTGATGCTCTTTGATGATTTCCTGTTGATAATCAAAACAAAAATACATGGTGAGGCATCTCAATTCACGGACATCGATGGAGTTGACGCAGATTCCAACCATAGACTAAAATATCATGCCCCGTAGAGTCAGCTCATTTGCTTTCATTGGTATTAATTGGTCATCTTTGAAAGCTGTCTGTTTCAAAAAATTGATAAAATGCATAATTAACTACGCTAAGGAAGTTATGTTTTTAACTGGTTTTCGTCATTACGTTTGTCTGTAAGGAACATACCTAAAGGAATTATGGGCGGATCGTAACAATATATGCAGAGCCTGGTAGGTATCTTACTTATTATGAGGATCCATTCAGATGTTTATTTGTTTGTGTGTCTTCTGTTCTTAGCAGTATAATTCTGCGAAATTTGCAGGGATCGTTAAGGTTATTAAAAAAAAATTATCCAATTTTCATGTTGATCTACCTGTCCGTTTATTTGTCTGCCTTGTTACTTTGAGCAACAAAGTTCCAAAAGTTTGATCCCGGATCTCCATTAGATTGGCATTAAGTGCGTCACGGGAGAAGATGACAAAATTTTGTTGAGGATCCGAAAGAATCCTGGATTCAGGATCATTTTGTAGTTTCCTTTGGCACGGTTGTGCATGACAGAGTTCTGCACTCTCAGAGTGCTTTTCGCTTTTCTAGTTCCACGTTTACTAGGTAGAGAAGGCCTACCGCTTCTAGATATAAAAACTGTAGCGATAGCAATTTTTTTTTTCTTGTATTCTGACCAGCCGATTTCGACTAACACGTGGCCATCAGTGAATGAAATATAGGAATTGAGAAGTGTTTGCCTTTGTAAATTTAGGAAGATGGAGAAAGTTTTTAAACAGAACTGTGAATGAAATATAATAAAAACTAATTTCTTTACAAAACGTCCAGCATCTGCAATTAGATTGCTTTTGGCTTTCTTACCTAAATGAGTTATATTATCGTCGATGTAGATAGATATACTGTGCTCACTATAATATAATCTACGGGTTACAACACATGTAAATAAATGCAGGTAAACATGCACGTAAACATTCTAGTATTAAATACTCTGAGTAAATCTATTTCTAATTGTTATTTTTTAGATGGCGTACAAATCCACTGTCAGTAAATATTTTATATTACGTAGTTGAAAATTAATTTAATCCAGTTACAAAAATATGTATCAGAAGTTGAGTTCCAAGGGGTCATAACTTAACATCATAGATGCGCTCATATTTTCAAATTTTTAATCATTATACGTACATATGAACTCTTATTCTATGCAAGACTATTATAGAGTAGGATCTACAGTAAAACAATAATTTGACCAGTACAATTCTGAATGCCACTTTGCCAGTTTGAACGTCTATAGGTGAAGATGAATTTTATTTAAAAGAGAAAATAAATGTAAATCTTTATACAGCTGTATTCTGTTCTCATGCAACGGTGTTCACATTCTTACAAAGTTTCTTCATTGATGCAAGTAATATTTTGATATTAAGTTAGTTTTTTCATTCCTCGCTAAGATAAGAGTGAATTCAAAAGAGGAGTTTGGTTCCTAAAACTTTATAAGGTAATTGCAAAAGCTGTTGTCTACGACCAAGATTGACCAACCATACAACATTGCAGTTCTTGTCATAATTTACAAGTCCTCCGCTTGCCAAGTAAAATACGATGTTTGATTCAACAAACGTTTGTATTTGTAACTGTAAAATGTTATAGAGGAAGTATTTTTTAAGAGTCAAACACAAGTGGGTGTAGTGGTGCGGCAGGGCAGCAATATTCAAACATTTGCCTGTTTTGTACTGTATCCATTTAGAGCTGATTCCCTGTTAGGATCCTTATCCATGTAGTCTCTAAATCGTCGTGCTTTATGGCTCTTAGATTTCATGACTTACACGCCACTGTACGGTGACCGGTGAACCTCAACCTTATATCTTTATCCATAAACTTCAGTTACGTATGGAATTAATTAATTAATCATAGAAAGGATATCTGGGTAATCCAAGTTTCACTGCAGGAGTTTAGTGATATTATTTTTCCTATCTTAAATTGTTAACTTTGGAATTCCAAACAAAAAGTGAAAAAAAACGTCAGTATGTAGAAAATAATATCTTGTATTTAGCCCGTATTTAGATGTTTTCCTATTCCTCTTTGTATAAATTTCAAAATTCCTTTTAGGACCATTTATGATATTGATACCTCCATATTCACGAACTCCAGCTTTGCTATGAATAATGCTTTTGAAGTGTCGTTTTTCACCATTTAGAGATAGTTCCCCTTTTACCTGTACGTAAGAGGTTAAAATCTTCATGTTCGTCAGTCCTTTCCGCGTGTCAAAGAAGTGCGCCTTCACAAACTCAGGTAAACATTTGAGCCAGGGGAACCAGTCCAGAGCTGACATGGGACCCCTCGCCAGCTGGAAGTTTTCTTCCGCCTTACTAGTCAGCCAGAGCATTTCCTCGTCCCCGATATCGTACCTTTTGTCTGTAGGATGAGGCAAAGTTGTTCAAAATTTTATATGCCATAAGCACAAAGATAATGAGAGTTTTTTACAGAGAGTAAATTACGTAGAAAGTAAATTACGAAGGCAAACCTACTCAAAAGAAAGAAAGAAAGAAAGAAAGAAAGAGATCAGTACAGTCGAAGGATCACCTCAAGATTGTAAAAATCAGAAGCTAATGCGGACCATTCCGCATAATAAGACCACTTTTAAATATGACAGACAGCTGCGCTGAATATCACCGATTTTACTAGTATCAAAACCAACGCTATTGGTCACGTAATGATTGATAGCAACATGTAACCGACACTTCGCTAAGTATACCCAACTCTTTACTTAACCCTTCACCGCACCATTTAATTTACCTTTCCCGTAGGAATAACACTATTAAAGCTGTATCGTGTATGATACTTTATGCAGTAAAGGGTTAAGGTGTCCGAACGCGGACATTTCTGGACGCTTATTTGGTAGCGTGACGATAAATAGTCAGCAATATTTATTTGTCTAAGTATGATCGGTCACAGCACTCAATAGCCACATTTTTTAAACCCTCTTTTCGCGAGTCAGAACACGAGAACGTTGCACATTCTTGTTTCCGAGAGCGATGCAGTGTAACAGATAACAGCCTCAGGGGCTTACACAGACCACTTTAATTAAAGCATGTGTCGTTGCGCACTGCAGCTCACTGGAAACTAAAATAGACATCTAAACTGTGCAATAGGCGCCTGCTGTAAAGGAAAAACTGTAGTGGTACCTCAGATTTTAAGCGGTTTAAAACAAGCCTGAACTGAGCCAGCGGCAAGGTAATTGGAAGAGAAGGGAAACATGTTCCGGGGTTTCGACTCTGGTGAGCAGCGGGCTTAATATGGGACGACAAATATCTAGAGAATATTACGAACGGCAGTGCTGATGTTGCGGTCGACTTCACTAGGCTTGTACTTCCCCTTACCTGCCACCAGTCTCCAAAGAATGTTAAGAATGACAACATTGACCATATAATCAACTTCCGACGGCTCCTCCACCTTCTTTGAGAACTCGCTTATGAGCTGTTGAACTTCTTCGTGAATGAACGATTCCATCGTAGATCGTCCCATGCCCAGCGCCTTAAGATGCTTTAGGGCGAAGTTACGGCCGTTCTCCCAGGTCTTTCCACTTGAGAATATCAAACCTGCGAACAAGATGGTGAGCTTCAGATTTGAATTCACGTTACGTTGATGTTAACAAAATGCACTTGGTTCGCTTCATACGCATACATCGGAACTATCGGTTTTGGTCGCTATAACCGGCTAGTTGCAAAGAGCAAAGTTGATAACTTTATAGGCAGGTCTGCCACTCTTTCTAGTGTAATGTTATTTTTTGCTTATATTTATGGAAGCGAATTAGGAAATGTAAATAATTTTCGAGCCCTAGAGAGATAGACACTTGTTCTTTTAAGGACGACTTGGTGAATTAGAGGCGATGCTAACGTCACCTATTAGCAGTAAGAGCAACATTCACAAACATTAGTCAACTTAAACGTATACTGCCCATTTGTAGCTTATAAATGTCTCCTAATATAAAATAGTTTAACATAATTGAAAAATTAATTCACTTTGAATATTTATAGGTTGTTTATTAACACACTAATGATGATGAATTAGTCCGCCTAAGCAGAACGATGTTCAAAATAAAACGAAGAAACTTTGTGTACAATTCTCAGCGCTTCGTTGCATTTCTACAGCATTGGTCGCAAAATAAAGGTAAAGCTAAAGTCAACTTTGACTGCACCCTCCACTGGGAAATCCACTCGCACTGGTTCGTTCGGCAGACATAGACCAACTGGCCCCAGAGGAGTCGACGACTGGTCGCTAAGAACTATGGCACCTAAACGGAAGGTTCAACGACCAGCCACCCCCTTACCCTAGGGCAGGTACCCCCACGGTAGCTATGCACACAAGCAACTGCGCTGATTAAGCGGGCCGGGTGCCTTGAGAAAGACTGCGCCTGGTGTGGGGGTCGATCCCGGGTAGCACTATCGTCTCTCACGACGATTTTGCGTTCACGTAAACTTTCCTGCGCGAGCCACCACTAAAATAAACACTACCTAGGCAAACCTAACCTAACCTTACCTAACCTTCTAACCTAACCTTACCCAACCCAACCTAACCTAACCCAACATAACCCAATCTAACCTTTCTAACCTTACCTAACCTTCTCTAACGTTACCTAATGTTATCTAACGTTACCCAACATTACCTAACCTAACCTAACTCAACTTAATCAGTGATACAGCGACCAGCGCGGCGCACCAACTTTAACGCCCCTCACGCGCACACAATCTGCGTACACAAACACGCACACAAATCGTCGTGAGAGACGATAGCGCTGCCGGGTACCTCGACACATCTGTGCAGTGCGCAATGTCCGCAGCTACCGCAATATGTTACCGCTTTACCCTCACGCAATGCGTAACTAAAAATATGAATGAGACAAAATTGCTAAGTTCGAAAAGAAAAAATGTTTATTTTGGCCACCATGAGCTCGTTCGACTAAGTGTCGAAATTGATCCTTCGAGGCCTAACTCGTGCGAAGCTGCAAGTAGGCGCGATGAATTCGACCGGTTGCATTGAGTTTCAGACCTTGACCGTCTATATTATGATCTTTCTTAAGATTTCCAGAAATTCAATCTTGCTGGTAAGACGGAGTTTTCACCCTGCTCGATGTAATCGCCGTACCTTTAACAACTGCAACACAATCCGAAGTGACAAGGAAAAAGCGACAGTCTGAAGTTTCAAACAAGTCACGCCAAGTGGGTATGACTTTGATCGACCTTGGAGACCGAACCGAATACGTCCTATGCACCCTTAACCCTCAGAGGCCTCTGACGATCGAAACCCGGAGGGAGGAGGATCTAAGCTTCAGGAGGAAATTAAGGCAGTATGAATGTGATTTTCCTTTCTTCGAATCCGCCCAACCTGCCTCTTCGACTTGTACGCGGAGGTGAATGAGGTGCTGTAGAATTTCGACGCGTTGCACACTGATCAAATCATATTCCATCAATCATTTCTTCAATTCTCTTGAATAACAGGCTAATAGATCTGTATGTTCTTCATCGTAGGAAAATATTATTCGTTTACCACGTACCGTGAACCTTCGCAATTAATGGTGCCTCTACTGTAGAGATCAGTATTAATTATTATATGAGGGACTTCACGACCCAAATCGGATCGGCTGAGCGATGTTCAGCTCTCCACTATGGCACCGGATCACATCCCGTGACATAAGGCTCAGAGCACTTTGCGAATGATGTGCGCTGTTCCAAGCAGAGCGCTTTTCTGGAAGGTTCCTGAGTGGAGGTGGCCGCATTTCAGCTCTCGCAGAGCAGTCTTGAGATTCTTGGACATTGTCCCCGAGCTCTGATGACCACTGGAACGACGTCCACCTTCATCTGCCACAGTCTCTGGAGTTTGATGGTAAGATCACGGTACTTTTCCTTCTTCTCCGCCCCCTTGTCAATGATTCTGGAGTCGAAGGGGATTGAGACGTAGATCAGTTTGGCCGACTTCTCCTGTTTGTCTTTCACGACGATGTCCGGTCGGTTGGGGTGAAGTACTCGATCAGTTTCCATCCGCTTGTCCCTGTAGATTTGGACGGCTTCGTTTTCAACCATGGGCGCGGGTTCGTGCTCGTACCACCTCTCACTGACCGGGAAGTTATGAATCCGCAGAAGGGTCCAGTGAAGGTGTCGAGCCACTTTATCGTGCCTGCACTTGTACTCCTTTTGCGCCAGCACTCTCCGCATTCGCTTATCACGTGGTTGATGGTTTCATCTGAGCTCCTGCAACTTCTACAGGTACTAGGGACGTTTCTCTTGTCGATCTTGTTTTGGATGCACCTGGTTCTGAGGGCTTGCTCTTGAGCTGCCAGGATGGTGCCTTCTGTTTCCGGTTTCAGCTCACCCCTCAGAAGCCAGTTCCAAGAGTCTGGTACGATTTTGTCATGAACAGCTTCGAGGTACTGGCCGGACATCTTCACGCTCTTCCATTTGTTAGTTCGATCGAGGCGTCGTCGCTGTTTGAACTGGTCAGCCGTTTCGGTCTCTTTCAGCAACTTCGCCTGGACTAAGCAGCGTGCCCACGGGTCGTCGCTCTCTCAGAAGTGTTGCGAGAGAGCGCGTTTTTCCGCTTCGACGCAGTCATTGACGCTGATGAGGCCACGGCCCCCCTCTCTTCTGTTAATGTAAAGTCTGTCTACGCACAATCTTGGGTGCAGAGCTCGATAAATGTTCATGAGCTTTCGAGTCTTGATGTCCATGTCGGTGCAGTCCTTCTTAGTCCAGTTAATAAAGCCAGCAGAGTAACGGACTACGGAGACGGCCCAGGTGTTGATGGCCTTGATGGTGTTACCCCCCATTGAGGTGTGATTTTAGGATGAGCCGGAGTCGGGTGAGGTACTCTTTCCGAATGGAATCTTTCATCGTTCTGTGGAGAATGGTGTTATACTCCATGACACCCAGGTACTTATAACCTGTCTCCTCGATATCCTTGATGGTACCTTCTTCAATGGTGATTCCCTCGGACGCAGTAACATCTTCCCTTTCGATGTTAAGGACTCCGCACTTACTAATGCCGAATTGCATTTTGATGTCATCAGAGTATTGATGGACTATGTTGAGGAGCTGTTCTACTTGATCCTTTGATTTCACGTACAGCTTCAGGTCGTCCATGTAGAACAGGTGGTTGAGATTCATGGTATGACTGTAATTGTAACCCTGGCCGGCCTTGTTCAGGGTCTCGGAGAGGGGGATCATGGTCAGGACAAATAGCAGTGGAGATAGGGAGTCGCCCTGGAAGATGCCCCGCTTGATGCTCACCTCGTCGAGGTGTTTGTTGGCGCTTGTGAGCTGGGTCTTCCAGTTGGGCATGGTCGTCGCGATCAGGTAGCGGATGTTGCCGGCGATGCCGTAAATTTCCAGGCATTCCAGGATCCAGGAGTGAGGGACCGCATTATTATATTTTTATTATATTCATTAAATAAAACATCTGTACTGCAGCATTTATCTTAGTTTGTGTTTCCTCAATACAACGCACTAGGTTCTTTTCTTCAAGCGGTAGGTGATAGATGAATGCACCAAAGTTTGACATTTTATTTACATTCTTTGAATAATCACATTATTCATAACATTTTGATCGGTTACTTCTTCAGTTGGCCGACAGTTTCAGCAGGACCTCCAGCTATCATCAGGACCAATTTTGAATACCTGGAAACATCAGAATTTCGTGGACTTATGTACAAAATACAAACTAAGATAAATGCTTGCAATACGGTAATTTTATTTAATGAGACATGCATCCGTGAGGGACTACAACGGATATTATTATATTCAAAAGTTCAAGTCTCCGTTTCCACAACAAAGGCAATATGAAGCGGACGATCTATAAGGGTGTTTGTTTGGGTATAGGTCATTTTCTAATAGCGCTTTTTCTATTGTAGATTCAATCCCATTTTAGTTCAACCAATTACAGAACGTACATAGATTGTTTAGCAAGGTGGAACCATAATAACGGCAGAACTTGGAAAAGTATATTAATGAAAAAGAACAAAAGAACATGCACAAAATAACATTTTCCCAGAACCAGCAGTAGCAGCACTCGCTGAACATTAGCTATGTGAATAGAATTATTATATTACCAATTTTGTTGTGATCGATCTATGCTTGTCCTGAAGTACGTGGTATTATAACCCCCTGAAAGACTGTACCTATCTTCTAGGCATGGCATATATACTAATAAAAATAATATGCAGGAAAGCGAGCTATAGAAGTGTCGCAGCTGCTGGGCCTGAAAAAAGTCATTTGACGCCAGTTCTTTTTCTTCGTATGCTTGTCTGGTTCTCCTGTAATTACAACTCCTTGTAACCCAGCTGTTGCCGAAAAAGAAATATTTCTCTAAATAGATACTGGCCGAACACTCCGACTTTACTGTTATATCAAGCTCACCGCTGTTCGTAAAACAGGTGAACATCTGCACGGTGTACTGCTGGGACCTGCCGAGCAGGTGTGGATGATTAAATGCTTCTTTCATTAGTGCGGGACTTGCCAGGACGACGACATTCACTGACCCCATACGCACCCTGCAACATTGAAAGTTTTTTCCGCTCTTATAAAAGAGACATTATCAACAAAGCATACCTGATACTCGCACTTCAAACAGTTTTTATTATAATATTCTATTACGTGAGCTGGAATAAAATTAAGGCGTCCAAAAATCCCAGAGGCACTTAGAGAACCACAGCCCCAGGTGCTATGGGTGTAGCTTGGTGATATAGTAAGTCTTGTATTTAAGTCAAAGATGTACGGTACTATAATTTTACGATGCAAGGAAACTGCAAAAGCATAGAGGTCAGTCTCTTAATTTTTTTGGAATACGTTTCAGTAAAAAACAAAGATTCACGAAATTAGAACAAATTAAGAGCGAGTAAGAAAACGTACGCTCTTAAGAGAACATTTCTCAGGCACTCGGTTGCAATGAATAAACTCTTATTCTATGTATTAAACTTTACGTTCCTTATATCATGTGTACCTAAATTGTTGATATCTGTGAGGGAAGAAGCAAATAATTGGCTGTGTTCTTGTATATGCACGAAACATTAAAATTTCGATGGGAGCAACTTGGGAGATGAAAGCAGAATTTAGAACTACAGTATCAAAATTTTCTACGAATTAAAGGGTATCAACAAATGCAGATGGAACGAAATGAGAGGATTTACCTGTAATTGCCTTAGCAATACATAAAGCCTGCTGCAGACGATAGTCTTTTGCACCAGGCGCTCATTTTACCGCGTTTGAATAAGTCCTTACGTCCATTCACACTCAAGTTTGTATCTAGCGTAAGTTTCGGTAAAATGTTAGCCGTCATATCCGCTGGCTTAGCCCATATCACTAGTATTGTGTCATGTGGTTTTTTCAAATACTGAGCGAATGACGACTCAAAAAGCCGTCGTTTTTTCTTTGTTTATACAGACGCAGCAACGCATTCGAACACTGTGAAATGAAAACACAAGACAAAAGACTATCGTCTACAGCAGGTATAAGACGGTTGAACGGGAGTCGAAAGAGGGAGTATATTGGACGATGCCGTGCTATACTAACCTCATGGTCCTAGTCAATAGGCATCTCCTTTCTGCTCATACTATTACTTTATTTGTAAAATTGACTGTTCCATTACCTTTCAAATACTGAAGCTCCTACGAAAGTTTGTGTTTAAAAATTAAATTCGCAGTTGTTGTGTCTGGTTGAATACTTACATAAAAATATCGCCATATTTGGATCTGAGGTCGCCGATGAAGTGCCTAAGAGGCTGACCCTTGCTGGGTAAGGTGCCGACAATAGGCAGTCCTCGAGGACCTGAAACTATCAACATCAGGAATACTATCTATGTACAGTAGCGTTGGCACAAGTCTTATGTCTCGAAAAGACTGAAAACGATTTTAAAACATTAGAAAAGAGAAGGTATTCATTCACCACGTATCACATAGTATTGTCTATATACCTGAGCAAAATGTGACGAATATATTTTTCTTCCATTAACAAAACCTTGTTGATCGTTTTAGTTCAATCTCATTATCAGTGCTATTACATAATTTTTCTGATTTATAAAGAGTGTATTTCATGCAGTTCTAGCATCAGCTGGAAGCTGATGATGCTCAAGTTCAATACATTAGTACGCTAAGGCTATGGGTAGCCATAATAAAAACAAATGACCTACTCACCAGGCGGGTAGTTGCCACGAGGCCTCCGTTCCTTGAGGAGCCAATACAGCAACAGAAGACCTAATGTGAGCCACAGCCACCCCGACACCATGTTTTTCTGCTTATGTTGTGTGTTTATTCTGCATAAACTTTTTGCAAATCTTGAAAAACTGAAAACGAAGAACTGCAAACAGAAATATACGTCTGCAGCAACGAATTTGTCTACAGTAACGAATGTTGGAGGTAGGTATTACTGCTATCAAAGTGAAAGCTCCAGCACAGTTGATCATTGTGTTCTATAGCGAAGAGAGCTTGTCATTAGTGTACAGAGCAAACAGCAGCGGGTCAAGTACGCTGCCCTGAGAGATGCCAGACACCACTGCAACTGAGGCACTAAAAAAAAAAAAAAAAAAAAAAAAAACCGGTCAACAAACACACTCTGCGTTCGCTCAGAAACAAAATCAAGAATGATTGACATAATCCTACCACCCACACCAAACGATTCCAACTTGTATAATAGGCCCCTGTGGTCGACCCTGTCAAACGCCGCACTTAAGTCCAGAATATACTAGGCGTGCTTCAGAACTACAATCCAGCGGTGACTGTAAATGATGTGACACAGATAACAATGCGGCACAAAAACTAAAATCAGTTCTCACCGCGAACTGACCAACAAGCAACAAGCCAATAGCTCCAGTAAAACTACCCAGCTTACAAGGCGCCAATTTCTTGAACACCTCAGTAAAATTGGGCGTCAGCGTAATCGGTCGGTAGCTGGCAATCTTGGGAGACACTGGACCCTTGGGAATGGGAGTAATATTCCCAGTACGCCAATTAACACCGGGGAAAATTTCCTAACCGTATCAGGAGCCGAAGGATCACTCCAAGCTTGGGGGCGAAAACGCTAGAAAGATGCTTATAAAATAGAGGAAATATGGTTACCGGGTCGCGCTATCGTCGTTCGCGACGATTTGTGTGCGTGCTTGTGTACGCAGATCGTGTGCGTGTGAGCGGCGTTCATGGTAGTGCGCCACGCTGCTCGCTGTATCGCTGATTAAGTTAGGTGAGGTTAGGTAAGGTTAGAAAGGTTAGGTTGGGTTAGGTTAGGTTAGAAGGTTAGGTAAGGAGGTTAGGTTGGTTAAGGGTAGGTTTGGTTAGGCTAAGTTAGGTTAGCCTAGGTAGTGTTTATTTTAGTAGTTGCGCGCGCAGGAAAGCTTATTTGAACGGAAAATCGTCGTGAACGACGATAGTGCTACCTGGTCCACACCTCCATAAGGATCAAGGTCCTCAAGAACCATTTTGATAGTACTAGACCTGCATAGCAGACGTTAAACGGGGATCAAGGTGACATCCATAAGGCAATAACAACAAATCTCTGCTCTGATTCGCATCGAAGTGAGCCGATAAGAACTCCGCATTAGGCAAGGCATCAGCAATGATAAAACCACCGGGGCCCACAATTGGTGGCAACAATGGTTGAGCACCGCGAAGAGAACCTTTTAGCTCATTCCACAAACGAAGCGGATGGTCAAAACTCAGCAGAGACTCCCTGGAATGCTGCCTCTGACGATACTGTGCGGCGCCCTCTCATACACACGCTTAACTTTGGCTCTCCGATCTACATAAGTACGGTGCAGATTAGAGTGCCAATGTCAACAAATGACCGGTGTGTATCTTTATCTTCGCTGTAAAGTGCAGTAGTCCGCCGCTTAAGTGAATCGCACTACTGAACTTCAACTCAACGTACCTTTAAAAGTGAACATTTTCGGCTATGCATCGATGGAGTAAAATATGTTTTTTTTTATCGTAAGGAACCTATAGTTTCATTTCGTGGAAAGAATTTAGGAATACCCGATATCTTTGTACTTTTGTATTCTTCCATTTACTACTGTATATTGTTGGTGGGTCCTGCCCCTCTGACCTCAGTGCACGAACCGTCGCTGGGGATGACCAAGACAACCAGTCACAGTCACGGAGTGTAAAATAACCCGATTGATGTATCAATGACCCGATTGATGTATCAATGACCCAACTGATGTATCAATTCACTACTCAAAAGTCAGAGATGGACGTTTTATTAAACACATCTAAGACCTCTTTCTAATCCCACCAGCAGTAAATCTAGCGATTGAAACATGTGGGTAGCGTACCGGTATCAGTCTAACCATCTGACGCACAGTGACTTTCATTTGTTTTAATAATGATTTCCCGAAATAAGCGAACAGCGATTACCTCGGGGAAAATCCCAAAGATTTGCAATACTTGTTCTTTGTCAAGCACGACGAGTGACCCTGTGTGAACTTGGTTTCATAGGAAAACAACGTAAAAATATTTTGTTAATTTCGGCAAAATATTACTTTTTCAAGAAAGAAATGCTCCCATGTCTCTTTCCCCATGATTTTCTGTCCAAATCTTTATTTGAAACCGATCAATTGAGGCGTTTAATTATCTGAATAATTGCACTAAATTTTGACGTCGCTAGGAAATTTTAAGCCGTTGTACGCAACTATATCTTCAAATATTGTTATTGCCTACTGGTAATAACTTGTAGTAACTTAATATATAGGGCCCACAATTTTACGCTGTAACATACTTTGTAGCATTGGTTTAGCCTTATTGGTAAACTAAGATAATAATTTTGCTACACATTGCTTCAAATTCATAAAGCGTAGAGGAAATACAGAACCTTTCTACTAGAAAGTTCTTTAGGCAAGCAGTCTGTCCTTGTCCTTGTTTGTCTGTTAAGCATCCTCGCAAGTAAATATTATGGATTTTTTATTCGCAAGCTGCAACAATGTCCTTCCCTACGATAGGCTAGGTTAGAAATATGGTGTTAGCTCGGCTAATTTTTTGCTAGTTATTTATGATGTGTCGGACACAACAGTGATGATACTATCGTAACAGAACACAGCACTGGTCGGTGCGAGCGACTGGTATATTTTTGTCATTTTACTTATCCATGTTATGAGGCAGGAAGTAAAGAGTGTAATAATACGACACCAAGAGCGAGTTGCAATCAGACGCCGGTGTTACCTTGGCAGAGTTACCTGTGAAGCAGTGAATGCGACGTGCGATCTCAGCGCCCCAACGGCAAGCTCGACAATATAGATATCTAGCGGAGCCCTGTTTTGGTTGTATTTTAGGATAAAGAGTAAGGAAAACTACAAAAAAAGTGCTTCACTTGTCAGAATTCAGCAAGCTTAGTACTGCTAACTATAGGACTAATTTTTTCAGTGTTAAAGTCAAAGTAGACAAAGGCAGTGTTACCCAGCTCATAACCTCACAATTTTGGAGGGTTGCCATTGGTGTCACCCGGTGTTACCCAGCCTGTGTCGCATTGAGGGCCGGTGTAGCACAGCCTGGGATGTGGTGCTATCGGTATTTCTGGGTTACCGGTGCTACACCGCACCGGTGACCCAGTGAGTCGCAGCCCGTGTCGCAATCATAGCTCAAATGACGACTGCGACACGGGTTACGGCGATGTAAGTCACCGAGCACAAGCGTCTGTTTTGCATAAAACGAGCGCTAAATTCATTCAAATGCGCAACAAATAAACTCCGTACACCAGAATAAGTAAATCAGATCAGTTACTTGGAAGTTATGTTGACAAAATTTCATATAAAACGGAATTTCACTGTAGTTGAGCTTACATCGCTCGTCGTCAGATGGTGCAGTCATAACCATTTTTCGGGGTACGGTAACCTTTTTTCAGGTAGCGGTAGCTCGGTTTAGGCCTGATTGCGACACACCTGGTGACACCGAAGACCTGATTGCAATACGCCCCAGAGCAATACACTTGACTTAGCCTTGAAAAGGTTTTCTTCTATTCTTTTGTGGCTTTCATAGAAAACGAACCCATAATTTTAAAATCGTTTTAGGAAGTTAAAATTGCAAAAATTCTTCCCTTTGTTTTAATATTAATTCGCCGATAGGAAAAAACGTTGGTTTCCATGCCACCATTGTTGCTTACATTAGGGTAAATTCAAGTACTTTACGGTTAAGAAACTCAAACCACCTCAGCAGCAGCATTGAGTTTTCGGTCCAAGCCGGTTGCGCTAAAGGCCTTAAACTCAAGTCAGAGTGGCGAAAAGAATGGTCTGAATTGACTTTGCGCTCGATTTAAGCTAAGCAACTTGACTTTCTGTCCCAATCGAAAACGTCCTTGTAGTATATAGTTCTAGCCGGCTGGAACTACGATAATATGGTGCGACGACTGAGAAGCTGGAAAAGAAAGTGTAAAGTAGCAGGAACCTGTCGAAATACCTGGGAGCAAAAGCATTGTTTTTAATGAAATCTCAGACCCGCATTATAAATACAAAGATACGTACACGTTTCAACGTTAGACAAAACATTGGACTTTAATATCTAATTAATTCCTATTGAATTGATATTTTTAAAATTTTTTATAAGACGCTTGTCCAATGTTTCCCAAGAGCCAGAGTTTATGTACCTTCCTCTATAAAATTATTGACAGGCGTATCTTGTATACCTTTTGCAGTGTGATAGCTCCGCAGCATTCTAAAATATTCGTCCTGAAGAAGGCCCTAATTTAAATAACGCTGAAATCTTGGCCTAACGAAAAGAAGCCTGAAGACGTTTACTGAGATGTTTCAAAATTATGAAGTTACTTGAAATAAAACAAATCTATGCTGCAGCCCTGCAACATTTGATGATTTTGTGCAATAACTTAAAGCTGGATTGAAGAGAGCTAGATACCAGAACACAGAAATTCCAGAGAGTCGAACCCAAGGTCGAAGCATTGTTCTTAAACACATATTTTCTGAGAAATGTGTCGTACAAATACGCAATAATTAGGAACTGCGAAGATTACAACGCGCCAAACTACGTTCTGGCTAAAGATTTTCCCATACCTAGTCGTAATGCGTCCCCAGTAAAGTAAATATTACAAGATAAGAAGATCGGTACGGTGTGAGTGATACGTATAAAATGAACTTCATGTCTTTCTTCGAAACTGACAGGAAATTATTTAAAGAGCAAGCGCAGGAAGATAGCTATGGTTAATCTTACTTCCTGCAAAAAACAGAGCTTCTTGCACGTTAAATTTTTCCTTAGGTAATAGCAAAAAGCGTCACGTAGAGAACAGGGATGGACGGATGGATGGAGCCTTAAGCAGAATTATAATACAAATGAGTAATGTTACCAGCAACAACAACAATGAACTCTAGGCAGTATCAAGTAGCTCTCCTAATAAATAATAATAAATAAATAATCCCATTTATTTCTCATCTGGAGACTGCGTCCAACAAGGTTAGGACACAGTATCCTGAGGTTTTCATGCTTAGTACTAACATAGGAATAATACTAAAAAGTA
>LQNS02276866.1:9705781-9720350 GCA_001587735.2 Parhyale hawaiensis
TCTATTCTTTTGTTTTCTCCACCCGCTGGGCTGGTTGCGTGGGGGTTTGTTAACCTCATGGAGTTTCTCCGTTCCTGCGTCGCCAGTCTGGTGTGATTTAATAATAATAATAATAATAGTAAGATAAGGCGCGAATATCAGCTTGAATTGGGCAAACGTTATAGCTGCGCTTAGAAATCATAGTTCAGTCAAAATAATGCACTGGAAATGCCCAGGACTCTATGTATCGTGGAAACCAAATGATTGTTGAACCTCACGCGTCTAAATTTGGCCGCGATGTAAATCTATCTATATATGTTATACTAAAAATCTGTGAACTTTATTTATTTACTTGTATCTTGCTTGTGTCTTGTTTGACGCAGCTTCTTCACGTTTAGACGAGAAAAAATTCGAGGAATGAACTTTTAATTCGATTGCACCTGTGATACGGAAGTTAAACTAAGCTCGCCCTCAAAAGGGGCACGATAAATTCATCGGTGCCATGGGAAATACAACTGAAATACGTAACATATAACTTTGCTTACAGCCTGGGTGTTGAATATTCGTTAGAGAAGCAAAGAATCTGTTGATAGTGAGGCGTATGGGCAGCTCCTTGACGGGCAGGAGAGGACGGCCGAATAGCGGGTGGTCCATGCCCAGCTAAATAACACCTGCTTTAGTGCGAAAGCGAAGATGATCGTGATGACGACCCATCGGATCACGGGCCGTCTAGCATTATACTAATAGTCTGTGAACTTTGTTTATTTATTTGTGACTTGCTTGATTGGTTGTTTGCGCACAGCTTCACTTTAACACAGGGAAATATTCGAGAGTCAATGGCGGAGTTACGCCTCAGGGGAAAGTTTTAAAGTTCGCAAAAATACCATTCAGGCCTCAGGACGAGACGGACACTTAAGGAGCGTTGTATCCTGGATACCGCTTGATTTTTAAGTCGAATGAACTAAACAATTTTTAAATTCTCAAAATTTTTTCCCTTGGCCAGTATGAGCAGCTAAGACGATTGAAGAATAGCATCAGTCGAATGTTATTAAAGCTAAAAAGAATATAAAAATTCGATATATGATACTGACCACTTCACAGGTCGAGTGCACAAGAGAATTAAAAAAATTCGAGCGTTGAAGATCAAGCTAATTCGATTGTATCTATGATACGGAAATGAAGCTGAGGTCGGCTGCAATGCAACTGTACTACGTAACATATATGTCTCACCGTGCCTACAGAGAGTTGAATATTTCATTGAGAGGCAAAGAAGCTGGTGATGGTGGTGGGTACGGGAAATTACCGCGTCAGTGGACGGTCAAACAACGTGAGGTCAATGACCAGCTGAAGAACAACTGTTTTTTTTACGAAAATGAACAAGATGACGTGACCCAACGGGTCACAGGCCGTCCAGTTCAATATCAAAAAGCGTGTGATCAGCGTGAAGATTCTATAAGAGGAATGGATTATGCACGAAATCAACGAAAACTCCGAGACTTCAGAGAGAGACTGAGCTTCTCTAACTGCTACGAAGATATATATTTAGCTAAAGGAGAGGCTATGTGATAACAGGGCCGACGCCCGACGGGATCTAAAACTCTGTCAAAGATACCGCCTTTCATCTACCATGTTCAGAAGACGAAGCATCATCGTCATGTGGAAAAGTATCGAGCTAGTTTGCAAAGCGATGCAAGATTTAGAAAATGGAGTATTTCCATTTTTAATATTAACCATTTATCTGAGAAGCTATATTTGCCACAGTTACTCCAAGGGCTGATATTGTATGGTATCTCGACTTGCTTTTCAGTAAATGAATTTTTTCTTATCTATCTTATCCATAAATATTTAACAGTATGACGGAGAGACCGACCAACATTGAAGCAAGTATGCAAGTGAGCAACAACTGTGCTTTATAATATAGTGAATGAATTATTCATATATCGTGTCCGCTTTGAAGGAAATAGATAGGAGAAAAAAAGCCAGGTTGCAACGGACTTAAATTACTTTTTGAATAACATAGAAATGAAACAAGATTTTACATTCCGTGAAAGGTCATCTCACATTCCCGTTTGAAAACCGCTGTGCCAGGCTGTATCCCATCTGCTGCCTTGATGAGAGGACCAAGGCCGCTACTGAATTTTTGGTTTCATCGTAAGCCTATGCAGCATTTGTTCTGATAAGCATAAGGCCTAATGCTGGCATCGCCTACTTTGAGGTAATTTTAGGTAAAACGCACTATTTTCTCAATGAGTAACTCAGCTGATATCAAGGGAATCCTGACTTGTAATGTCGATCAAAGCATATGAGTCTACAGAAACTTTCAGGCTCAAATGGACACTACTCTACTCTATTAGGTGGTACGTTTCTTCATCACAACTTGGAACGGCTTGGCAAAATTGACAATATCTCGTTTATTGTTCATTTCATCGCACTCGGTGGTGAGGGTGACGCCCTCTGGTGGCGAGATGGTGAAGGCCTGCAGCACCGCCGCCCCTACGACGAACATCTCCATCTTCGCCAGGGACTCCCCCAGACACAGGCGGCGACCTGGAGGTCAACATTTTAGGCTGCTGATAAATGTTGCTTTTAACTTTAGGATCATGTGTGCATGACGAGGTTCTATTTCACACTTTGGACTTGTTTAAATGAGTTGCGGACGTTGACCAACAATCGATTTCCCTCGGCACTATGACACAGGCAAAATTTCTATATATGGTACATGAATAGTTAAGTTTCCCGACTGTACGGCCGTGTAGTAAACTTGAGCCCACTACTACCCCTCAGTACCGAAGGAATGTATTCTTCACTTACCTGTACTGAGAGATAGGTACACCTCACTCAATTGGATCAGAGGTCATGACTCACTAACATGCACCAAAGTGCTTGTGTCCCTCAGTCACCTTCAGTGAGCGGACATTTGCTCCTTACTCACCTCTAGTAAAAGGGAACACTCATCACTCATCTGTACTAAAGAACGTGTACCCTCACTCACCTGTACCAAAGGGCATGTACCCCTCACTAAGAACAAAGTTGCCGTCACTATCCAAGAACCTGTCCGGGGTGAAGACTTCGGGGTTCTCAAAGAACCTGGGGTCGCCGTGGACTCCCTTCATGTACCCAATGACCACAGCATCCTGCAATGCACGAGTCAGTTGAATAAGCGTCCGAAGGGCTCAAGAAAACTCTGTATTTAGTATACCTGGGCCCAGTCGTTGATTTTTAGCAAACTCTTATATCTAACTTTGCCGCTCTGCAAACATGTTTAGAGGCCTTAAGGTCAGTTCTGTTCATCCATTTGTCAGCAGTCCTACGGACTATTCAGTTACAATATAATAAGTATTTAATTGGTTTTCATTTAGCATCTAAACTAAAAGTCGCTATTATGGAATTGAGTGAAACTCATGAACACGCATTGTTAATTTACAAATTATATTTAAAATAGATATATAAATTACAAATAACAAAATAGAGTGGCGAAAACGATGGCTGAATAACGAATTTCGTGGTGAAGACCGACTAAGGGCTGCAGGTGGTGCAAAGCTTCTCCAGCTAGCCAAGGTTCACCAGATTCATGAACAGTTTCTGGGTATCTATAACTAAGATAAAACAAAAGAGCCAATGTACAGCTAGCCAAGGTTCACCAGACTTATAAGAACAATTTCTGGGTTATCTATAACTAAGATAAAATGAAAGAGCCAATGTACAGCTAACCAAGGTTCACAAGACTTAAGAACAATTGCTGGGATATCTATAACTAAGATAAAATGAAAGAACCAAAGTATAAAAAGAGCCATTTTCTAAAATGAAAGAGCTGTATATAGGAAAAGGAAAGCTCTGAGTTATCAGTTCGCCGAAAAATAGAGCACACTGTACTTGACTGTCCACTAAAAATTCCAAGTGGGTCCGACGAGAAATTGATAAAACTTCGATGAAATCTTCATCAGTCAACATTTCGACTACAAACAGCAAGTAAATTTCTCGTTGCGGTGCAAGAAATGTATTTACTGGCTAGGAAAATAAATTCGTAGATAGATGTCTACAGTGAACGATGATCATAAAATATTAGGAGGCGAAAACAAAGGAGAATATGCTAAAAATAGTTTTTCCATTAACTATCAGCCAGAGCTCGTGAATGTGTGCTTTTTTCACCATAGACAATTTGATGATTTCCTTGCGACTTTGAGAACCGATTTTTTAGGCTGCTGTGTAGACAGGGAAAGACTTTATCGATATTTTGTCAATCTGCTGTTAGACCCATTTGGAAGGTGTGGAGAGTCAAGTATTGTAGTATCTATTGCCGAACCAAACTTTTCTTTTTGAAATGTGTTGTTTCATGCGCTTTGAGGTAGTTGATACTGGGCAATGTAGGGTTAAGCAAGCTTGTCAATGACAGGGACACAAGTAAAATGAGAAAAGTGTTGTCCTAGCGAGCAGATATTATTATTAGGAATATTTTAAAATAGTGTTTTATTAAAATTTAACCTAATTGGAAGTTGTAAATATTTTTGATGAAACTTTTAAAAGACTTCGAATAATAATAATTTTTGGGCAACGATATACTTTGAAAGAAGTTAGTTACTATTTAGAGTTTCATCAAATTAGTCTTGAAAACTGCTGATAAAATAATGTAAAGTAGGTTCGTAAATATATTTGAGAAAGGTACTCTTGAGGTGACAGTGTCATCAGTATAACCTTGGAATAATAATGAACATATTATGTGAAGAGTATCCTAGTTTTATCTTTTGTGAAAAATTGCGTTTTTATATGAAAATAGTAATATAGTTTGCTGATGAGACAAATCTATTTATCCTGTGCAAATTTGAAATGTAAATGGGAATTCTGAGTTATAAAAAAGGCCTATGGGAAAAATGAGTGGTTGTTGGGTTTAAATAACGATAAACTTACTTCAGTTCAGTTACCACAAATCGTTGTACTGGACTTTCTCCCCTACCCTAATGTCATTTATAATCAATATTGGGCAAAAATTGAATATTTCTCTCTCGATTTGCTACCTATCACCCCTCTTCACCTCAGCATTCCGGTTTGCTCTCAAATTTGGTTTAAGCTAATAGATTTGCTCATAAAATTGTGAGTTCTCTCATGAATTCCTACTACTCATCTTATTCCTATTCAGCGAGTATTCAAACGAATACTTAACATCGGGATACATTATTATAGTATCATGTATACGAACAAATTACCTGGGGAAGTGTGTAACGTGCTAATTTTATATCTTCTGCAGCCCGGTAGAATGCTGTGAATGGAACCATGGTCTCTCTTCTTAGCATTTCGGCCAGGATCGCATCCAGATAGGGCAGTCTTGAAAATTAAAGAAAGTAATTGAAGAAACACGTACAAAAATGACAGGTTCCAAACTGTTAGATTTTTGTGAATACTACTTATTTTAGAGAAGATGAAATTTACAGCATCTGTTAGAAATGATGTGAAGACCCAGTGATTCAATCTTGGATTCTGTTCCATTTGAGAATTTTCGCTATCATTGGGTTGTGGCGGTATTTGCTTCATGTGGGCGTCTCTTGGTGTTGGTGCAGATGTGGAGGTGTAGATAAGGTGGGACTCATACTCACAATTTACCGTCGGCTCTATCAACATAGAGCCTATTCAGCTAAGTTGAGAGAAAGCGATTCTTTGCGAATTAACGATTGGCATATACATAGTTAATAGCTTACCATTGGCCACTTTCGAAATACAAGAATTGGGGCAGTGATTTAGATATTCAGTCATTTTTTTCTCCTAATATATACAGGATTTATTTATTTATCATATTGTTCTCCACGGGCGGGAGGTGTTCTTGGTTTATTCTATTAAGGCTCAGATGAAAAATTTCGTGATTGATGGAGTTGGCTCTGTACTGCTAACACCGAAGAAAGTTGTACGTCTGAGCCTGACCTAGAGCATCTAGTATTTTAGGCATCTCACCTGTCATGAACAGAAGGCAGTCGGTCCCGTGGGACCACCGCGTCGATCTCCTGCTGCACCCTGCGCTGCACCTCAGGGTACACAGCCATGTACAGGATCAGCCAGCGGATGGCCGAGGCTGAGGTCTCCGTTCCCGCTTCGAACAGGTCCAAGATGGATATTGTCAAATCCATTACTAGAAAAGAAACAAATGTACATATATCTAGCTACAAATGTTATAGTATTTCATTACCGAACATTAAGGACATTGAATGACTTAATAATGACGTATACTTCGTAAACAATAGATACACCCAGGGATGGGCGTTAAATTCATTGATGTCATTTTAATGCTAAATGCATTTTAAAAATGTAGTTAAATACCAAATACACTTTTGAAATTTGCTTAGATAATAATTACTATATGCCGGTCCATCAAATGTTTTAAATAGGCACTTAGAAATTGCTGTTCAATTTTGGTCGCCACATCTGTGCAAAGATATCGATAACATAAAAAAATCCAACGCAGAGCTACAAAATTGATACCTCAGCAGCGAAACAAGCCATACGAATGTCGCCAACAAGAACTGGGCATGATCTTTCTCGAGCAAAGACGACTCAGGGGCAACTAATAGAAACTTTCAAGTACTTGACTGGCTTCAACGACGCACCTACAGAGGGACTTTTTGAAAAAGACCATAATGATCGCCTGCGAAACAACGGCCAAAAACTCAAGCATAAAGCCAGAAGAACAACTTTAAGCCAGCAATTCTTTCCCTATTTCATAGTGAACATTCGGAATAGATTCTCCTCCTACGTTGTCGGTGCGGAGACAGGCAACGCTTTTAAAAATTGACTTGACAGATTTGGGAAAGACATCCTCCACAACCAAGAACACGTCCTCCACAAGAAGTAACAAACTCTTAACCTCCGCAGATCAGCGGCTATAAATTGCACTTGCGTGAATGTATGATCTACGCGTGGCTGAGATCATCCTTTTCTTTTCATCTTCTTTCCTCTGTCATCTATATCAACGAACATAAAGGCAATAGCTCATAGAGGATTGGGGCGTAAGTACCGGTGTCTCTGTGGGATTGCGCCTGTTGGTCTGTCGACTGCCGCCTATCTAATCTATGTAATTTAATCTAATCTAAATACGTTATTTTTAGTTTTAATTCCCTCAAGGTACTAATCTAGCCATATCGATAGTGATTATTAATAGGTAATACGAAAAGTAGTTCAACTTTTACGTTCCCGTATAAATAAAAAAAAAGCCATGCAACAATTCAGACTCGAGCGCTGTCGCATTCGCACTCTGTCATTTTACAAAGAAATTCAGTGAGAGACATGAAAATACATAGTTCATAACCCAGTTGAATGAATAATAATCATAGGCAAAATTATGTAATAGGTATTATTGCATTATTACCTTCGCCAAGGAGGTTGTGCAGTGCCTAGACATGAGTATTTGCACAACCCTATTTTTTTTATGTATTTTAAAAAAAATAGGGACTGCTTAAGGATATTTTATACAGGAAGTTTATATAACATATATATTAAAGAATATTTAAACAGAACAGTCAAATGTGCACTTATAACAAGAAAATTATAATCCATCTATTTATAGTCATCTTTTACCGGTATTTTATTATATGGAGAGTAGTTTTTAGACAGAAATTCTTCGAGAGGAGGAGCAGACATTCTCTGATGTGTGAATAAAGAATATTCAAGGTCGGAACTAAATAAGTTTGAGATTTCCTTATGTGCGGCCGGGAGACTTACTGCAGAATGTAGAGTCAGGGTTATGCTTCTGCCTCTCCATCTCCAGCAGATATTCGTCAATGTAGTCCCGGGGCTGGTCAGGGTCTAAGGTGTTCTGATGCTCTTTGATGATTTCCTGGAGAAATTCATAACAAGAATACACGATGAGAAAACAAAAGATAGAGACTGAGTTTGAGGCATATTACACAAAATAGATTTAAAAACGCATGCTCCGTAGAGGCAGCCAATTTAAATTCTTCACTATATAATTAGTCACCCTTGAAGGCTCACTGTAATTTTGAAGATATAATTAGCAGAACTCAAAGAGCTATGAACGAATTTTCACGAAATTTAGAGGGACTGTTAGGTATGTCAGGCGGAACAGATCATTAACTTCAGTTGTTGCTTCGTTCTGACATTTGTTTGTTTACCTGTTTTTTCTTAGCATAATAACTCCGTAAAATTTAAGGGATTCCTATAAGCGTCAGGAAAATTTATATAATCGTCACGTTGATCCATCAGTCCGTTTGTTTGTCGGTGTTTTGACTTTGAGAAATAAATTCAAAAAGTTGATACGGATCTCTTGGAAATTTGCGGTGTGAATTAGGAATGGTGTAGGAACAGATGATGCTAGTTGGGTTTTGACCCAATAAAGTCCTGGATTCGAAAAAATTTGTGTTAGCATTGTAGAGTTTGGCTGAGGTTTGTACTCTAGAAATGCTTCTCTACATAGTTCTCTCAAATTTGTAGATACGACTGACTGATTCCGGGTATAAAACGATAGCCATAACAGCAATTTTTTCGGCCATTGCGACTAGCGGATTGCGACTAAGTAGTCACCATTACTGAATGAAATATGGAAACTAATTTTCATCAAACGTCCCATATCTGCAATTAGAATGCTTTTGGCCTCAATGCTTAGCACACTGATACCTAGTATAGCTGATGAAATGTATTGTGCTGACTATGAGCTGGAGAAATTCAATTTACATTCAAAAAAGTTTCTATAGACTGTAGACTGGATTCAACAACAGATTCTGTGATTATTGGTAAACCTTCTAGTACAGTGTTTCCCATTGGGGTGCATATGAACCTACGGACCTTCTGTGGTTCAGGCACGGACCCCCTACTGGTTCGTGACGTTTGAACTTCTGTGGCAATATTACATTGTTTTTATCCCATAGATGATAATAATTACAGAATATTTTGAGGCTATAGGAGGGAACTATAAGCTTACATCAATTTATTGAAATTGAGGAATTTTAACTATGGTCTAGTTACCCCTAAATGCTTTTGCCCGATCACAAAAACTTAGCTTTTTCTTTTAAAAAACGGCGAGAACAGCATATGCTAACCATCATTCAATGCAAATAGTCATTTTGTGCGACTAAAATTAAATTCAGGAGAGTTAAAGGTGAATACTCGCTGTATGAGAATAATGGGCTGTGCTGGGATGTCACATGACTATGACATAAATAATTATATCTTTGGCGCATGTTGTTATGCCTCTGCCTACCTGTATTAACTGAAAAGCAATTGCCTGGAAACCATCGACATCTACAATACTCATTCAGTCCGTAATATACTAAGTTGATGCCATTTTAATGGCGGGGATCCGTGTCTTTCAGGGCAATTTCACAGGGGGTCCGTAGAAAACTGAACTTTGTGCACCACAGTTCTAGTAAGTAACTCTCATCATATTTAATTTTTTAGATACCATTCATATCCAGTTTTAGATGTAGTTTTTACGTTGCTGAAAGAAATTCTGTGATGGGAATTTAGGCTAAATTTTGAGTTCCAAATGATATTAAAGTAATTTCTTAGAGGCACAGATATTTTCCAATTTATAATCGTTCTACGTATCAACTCATTTTCTATGCAAGACTATTATCGGGCTGGATCTACGATAAAACGAAAATTTGACACGAATGTTTTTAAACGAATGCCTGTTTGTCTATTTGAACGCCCATAATTGAAGTTGAATTTTGTTGAGTAGAAAGCAATGAAGTGAATCTTGAAACAGCTGTGTTCAATATTCATGCAGCAATGTTCATGTTCGTGCCCAATTTCTTCACTGATGCTTACAAATATTTTTCAAAATTATGTAGTTCAAAATGTTTCAAATCACTGTCAAAATAGAAAAATCGAACTAAGTTGGTAAAACTGTAAAATGTTATGACATAAGCAATCAATTTGCGGGGGCCGGCCCAGATTTACCAACGTTTCAACATTGTAGGACTTACTGCCTTCTAAACTTATTCTCTACATGTTAAGTGACTGAAGTGGAACGCGATCTTTGACCCCAACGTTTGTATTTATGTATTCCTCTAAGGCGTTATACAGGCGTCCTCGTTATAAGTCACAGGTGTGCCGGAACAAGATAATAATATTTACCGAGTACAAGTTGGGCCTAAAGTTACACCTTGAGTTCTGTATCGAATTGTTGAGTTCTGCCTTGAATCGTGTTGTGTAATGCTACTGAAAGAAAAAGGAGTTGAATGAAATATTTTACTACTTTCTACTCTATTGCTTCACAGAAAGTTATCACGCAACGGAATGGCTGCGTGAACTCAATCAGCCATGCAGTGTAGGGTATAACAGGAAAGGAAAAGATTTCAAACGCAAATTCACTATGCATTCTAAGACTGACAACGTTTAGCCAATGTAAACTTCATAAACTAAGATAGAGCCTACACGTGGGCAGAGTACGCCTCTTGACAGTAAGCAATATTTTTGCCTGAATAGGGGACACATCAAGTCTGAGGGGCTTATATCGAATACCTAGAATGAAAAGTTTTGAACCTACAGCATTGCGAAGCCTGTATTAAACACGTTTAGGCATAACCATAACGGGGACTACCCCTGCACACGCCCGGTAGCTTTGATACATTGCTTATTAACTTTAATCCATTAGTTTAAAAAAATCATATGTGAGTTTCTAAAACTTCTAAAAGACGATTCATGCAAGAGTTTAGTAATATTTTTTGTTACCCTGGAATACTTAACCTCAGAATTCTTAACAGGAATGAAAAGAAAAAGTGGATTTCCAAAAAGTGAAATTTTTCATTGGCATATGTTCAAAATTCCTTAACAAATAACTAGGATGATATCTTCGTATTTACGAGATCTTTTTTTTTTTGCTTCAGATAAATGCTATTAATGCACGTGTCGTTTTTCGTCACTTAGATTGTATTTTCTCTCTTTACCTGCACGTAAGAGGTTAAAATCCTCATGTTCGTCAGCCCTTTGCGCGTGTCAAAGAAGTGCGCCTTCACAAACTCAGGTAAACAGTTGAGCCAGGGGAACCAGTCCAGGGCTGACATGGGACCCCTCGCCAGCTGGAAGTTTTCTTCCGCCTTACTGGTCAGCCAGAGCATTTCCTCGTCCCCGATATCGTACCTTTTGTCTGTAGGATGAAGTGAAATTATTAAAAATTCTATATGTATTTTCGTATTAGCACGAAGATCATGAGAATTTTAAATAGAAAGTTAATTACGTATGCACAGTATCTTGTTTCCAAGGCAAACCTATCGGAAAAAAGATATTTAGCTCAGCCGATAGGCCGCTATCAAAGTTTTTAAATCAACAGCTAACCGCCCACTCCTCATAGTATGACCACTTTTAAAAATGTCCAACCGCTGCACTTTATACAACCGATTCCACAACTCCCAAAACCAACGTTTTCATGGATATGTAACGATTGATCGCAAAGTATGACCAACACTTTAATTAATATGACCAACTGTGTAATTAAGGTGTCCGAACGAGGTCATATTTAAGGGAGCCTACTGGACTCTTATTTGGAAACGCGACTGGTGAATTAGTCGGCAGTATTTACAGTATCTGTCTGAACATGAGCCGTCAGAACGCACAATAGACGCACCTTTAAGTCCGCCTTTCTCGAGAGTCAAAACTGGAGAAAGTTTCATGTTCTTGTTTCTGAGAGCGTGATAGGTGACGGCAGCCTAAGGCCGGCTGCACACTAACAACTTTCGTTGCCGCTAGGAGTTTAGAGGCAACTCAACTTATCCGTGTACGTAGCTACGGCACGGCTTCAGCTTGCACAAAATTTAGCTGCTTCAAAAATTTTCAAATATTTCAGTCGCTNTAATTATGAGCGGTTGGTGTTCACAACGATTGGTATTTTAAGAATTACAGCACGATGTTCATAGACGTCATGCTGAAGTCACGGCCACGGCTGCGCAGTCGGATAAGCTAAGTTGCATCTAGGCTGCTAGCGACAACGAAAATTGTTAGTGTGCAGCCGGCCTAACATGTTTATACCTGTAATTTTGAAGCATGTATCGCTGCGAATTAAAGCTCACGAGAACTTGAAACAGATGCATATTCGAAAGAGTGCGAGGGGCACCAGCTCTAAGGTCAAAACTGCAGGGCTGTCTCAGATTTTTGAGCATTTATAACCCGCCCTATTGTAAATGAACGGGATAAAATTGGCAGCAGTCATCCAACTACGTGACCTGGGAAGAATCATCACAAAAGATCTGCAACACAGTCAGCAAGTTGACAAGAGTTTGAAGATGGCAAGCACAGTACTGGGATTCATTACCAGAAATTTTGAGTAGAAATCCAAGGACATAATAATTCTTTTGTATAAAGCACTAGTACGCCCACATTTAAAAAATGTTCAATTCTGTTCGTCACAAAAGTGTAAATATATCGATAAAATGGAAAGCATCAAACGCACAGCAACAAAATTTATACCGCAGCTAGGAAACAAGTCATATATTTGCAGCCTAAAGGAAGTGGGACTCATCGCTCTCGAGCAAAGACAACTCAGGGGGAAACTAATAGAAATTTTCAAATACTTGAATGACTTTAATCACGTGCCGACAACGGGACTCTTTGAAACAACGGCCTGAAACTCAAGAATAAAGATTAAAGAACTACTATTAGCCAGCAGTTCTTCCTGTTGAACGTCATAGTGGTTGTGTTTGCACGATTAACTTTTGGCTGAGTTTTCTCTCTTCATCTTCTTTTCTTCCTCAGCTATCTCTATTCTGTAACGTAATGGCAATAGCTCACAGAGAGCTGGGGAGTAAGTCCCGATGCTCTATGGGAATTGTTCCGTTAGTCCACCTATTGTCTATTATCTACTCTAATCTAAAAGTCGAACCTGATCCAGCGGCAAGGTAATCGGAAAAATAGGAAGGTTCGTTCCCGTGTTTCAACTCGGGTGAGAATCGGACTATACATGACCGCGACAAAGTTCTACTCAATGTTCGACAGCGCCTATGTCGTAGTCGATTTCACTTGACTTACATATACACCCTCTTACCTGCCACCAGTCTCCAAAGAATGTTCAGAATGGCTACACTGACAATATATTCGACCTCCGAAGGCTCCTCTACCATCTCTGATAACTTGCTTATGAGATGCTGAGCTTCCTCGTGAATGAAGGTTTCCATCGTAGATCGTCCCATGCCCAGTGCTTTAAGATGCTTCAGGGCGAAATCACGGCCATTTTCCCAGGTCTTTCCACTTGAGAATATCAAACCTGTGAACAAGACGCTTAGCCGCAGATATGTAGACACGTTACACTGATTTAAACGATGTAATCTTTTCGCTTAATCCAACTGCATCGGGACCATTGGATTTGGTCGGTGTAAGCGACTGGTCGTAATGAGCACAGTTGTAAATAATCACAGTTTCTCCGCTAATGTTATTCTTTGCCCGTATGTAATTACGGAGGTGCATATGCGAATATAAATAATTTACCAGTACTGAAGAGGTAGACACTTGATCTTTCGAAGTCCAAACGACCGGGTAAAATAGAGGCATAGACCGCAACAGTACTTGACTCATTGGTCCAAGTTGCCTCTGACGCTGGTGGCCAAGATAGCAAAAATGGGATTTTCTCAAGAGCTATTATGAACATGTCCAGACACGGTCATGCAGGCAAGCACCCAAGTGCGTCCCCGCCGTATCCAAGATACCTTCTCCGCAAAAAAAAATGTTGGGTACCTAGGAAATTTTTTTTTCAGTATTACATAGGGGGAAAAGAGTAGCTCTTGAGAAAATCCCATGTTTCCGTTGCCGACTTTTGGTCGCCAGCGTCAGACCTAAGAGTCGAGAACTGTTGCGGTCTATGATAGAGCGATGCTAATACCACCTTTCGGCAGTTTGAGCCACATTCACTAAAATTGGTCAACTTAAAGCGATACCGTACTGCCCCATAATTATCACCAATACGAAATAGATTTAATACAACCAAAAATTACATGATTTTGAATATTTATACGTTGTTTATAAGCACAATGATGATAATGAATTAGTCCTCATAAAGGGAACATTAGAGACTTCAGTGTAATCACTTACACTGCCGTTGACAGTAAGCAGCGCAACATGTTCGTAGAACATGTTACATGCGACAATGCTTCCATGCTTCCTTCAAGTACATTCTCCCATTTTAATGATAGGGATGGTGCCTGTTCAGTTAGCCTGGCCACATCGCTGTCTCAATGAATAATCTCCCTAAAGGTTAAGTAAAGCTGTACAATCCGCTGTCTTGCCATTTACCTCTTTCCTGTGACATCCAGGATGCAGAGAGCGTAACGGGAGGACTCAAAATAGAACTTAAGCCCCGTTTACATTATCAGTCGTCACCACAGTGCTTCCCTAGGGATTCACCACGAAGGGCAAAATTTGACCACGAAACGCTGTTTTCGCGCTGAAAGTGAGAAACGGACAGTGTTCGTTCTCATGACCACACTGCTCAGTGGCAGGCCCCGGCCCCCGGCCCAGGCGGCCCACAGTACAGTAAAGGAAGTATGGAAAATCTGTTGATTTCGGGTGGAACCGTGGCGTCACAATCTAGGCACGCCCTTTGCTGGAGCAACGGGCCAATAGCAGAGAAGCGGGCAATGGTAACGGCCGGCAAGAAAATAATGCT
>LQNS02276866.1:9763614-9776401 GCA_001587735.2 Parhyale hawaiensis
GCTTCACCCCCATCCCCTCCTTTGCCTTACCCCCACCTCCTTCCTACCGAGACATGATGCAATCGGCAAGCTTTTGCGTCACGAATTGCATGACATGGTGCAATATCCATTTTCAATGCCCATTCTTCATTGTGCTCCCTTTATGAAAACTAGCTGGACCCGTGAAACTTTCACGGCTTTGCAAGGCCTTTCAGACAGACTCGTGAAACTTTCATATTTTAGCATGGAGACACCACACCTGTTCTTCAACACCGAGACTCGATGTGTGATACATTATGTCCATCCTTTTGGTTGATAATCAGTACTATATAATAATTCACGTCGTCTTTTTATTTATTTACAACTATATTTATATCTTTCCTGTCATGCTTTATGAGAAAAAGATAGGAGAAAATTCAGATTTCAAAAGGCGAAAAAAAAGTTGGGTACCTTGCAATCTTTTTCTTCAGTATTTAGATAGGGGAGAAATGAGGAAGCCCAAAAGACGGTGGGGGTTTTTGTGAAGTGTTAATTTTTTGCCGTTATTTATAATAACGGGCCACTAGTAATCTATACTATAATAAGAGAGCTGTCTGTCAGTCCGTCCGTCCGTCCGTCCGTCCGTCCGTCCGTCTGTCCGAAGCCTTATTTTCCCCTATCTAATACTGAAGAAAAAAATTCCGAGGTACCCANAGGTAGGTAGGTAGGTAGGTAGGTAGGTAGGTAGGTAGGTAGGTAGGTAGATAGGTAGGAACAAGCGTATTAATATATAGACAAGCGTATTAATATATAGATTCTTTCCAAGGTGCAATAATCTTGAGTGTAATGGGAACAGCTACATCCTTATGATGGACATTTTTGCAACATAGTAACTATGTTACCTTTTTAATTACAGTAGACTAGTAAATTTAAAAAAAATATATATGGTATACATTAGGTTATGGGTGTGCGATTGTTTTGGTCTAAGTATAGAAGCAAGTTTCATTTAATATTGTTTAGGATGTAAACCACATCTAACATAGATGGTGAACCGCTCCTATATATGTATATGTATGAAAGCTCATTCAACAGCCATCTGTGTTGCTCGTTTTCTTCTTGTATTTGCTCTATGATTGGGCCAGCGCTGCAGCGTTTACCTTACCTGCTGCCATTGATATTTCTGTCTCCAACCTTTCTGTTGTAGGTCGGTAGTCGCATTTTATAGCGACCTGCTAGTAATACTTGACGTAGCTCAAGATATTTGTGAGTGGCGGTATTGGTTCAATTTTGTGAGCCTACTCAATTGTGTTAGGTATACTATTGTTGCAGCAACATTGGGTGGGAACACATTAGCCATCTCTGGAAAGTATTTGAATTGTTGAGGGAAGTTTGTGTTTAGTGCAGCAGCCTTGGAGAAGTGGATCATACCTACAGAACCAATTTTGTTTTGCAATGAATATGTAAGCTACTTAGTAGTACTTTTTTTAATGATTAGACTTTCAGTCCATTTTTGTAGGCAATATTTTATACAATCGTAATTGTAATATGCGACTTATCTTAGAATATTATCTTTACATTAGTGTCATCTAGCCTCACAAGCGAGAATATCGCTTTTAGGAGGTTCGTTCTCGTTTTAACTGTGAATTTTTAATCTGTTGCATCGAAATTGTAAAGAGAACAAATAAAGGAGTATAGACATGTGCGTAGATATGTTTGTATTTATAATGCCTTTTGCAAGTCATTGTTAGACATGGGCTTGCGCCCTAAGCCTCTACATAGTTATCAGTAGAGCCCGGATCTCCAGCATTTATTCGATTATTGCTATTACGGCTATAAATACAAATAAAAATTTGCATCTATTGCAGAATATGCTTTTCTACTATAAACGGTATTTTGACCAGACACAAAGCCAATAAGTAGTCAGTATGCAGTAAATTACTATAAAATATGTGCAAAGTAGTACGTATTTGTACCATTAAACATAAAATTGTTTAATTATTAG
This sequence comes from Parhyale hawaiensis, assembly GCA_001587735.2. NCBI lineage: Eukaryota > Metazoa > Arthropoda > Malacostraca > Amphipoda > Hyalidae > Parhyale > Parhyale hawaiensis. The sequence continues at coordinate 9,765,575 of LQNS02276866.1, forward strand.
GATACGCTGAATAACTATTCAATATATAATAAGGTTTGCCATTTTTCAACTTTATTTAGATTTCCTATGAAAGAAAACGTAAGAATTGTGCTAGTCACTGTCATTCTGGTACCGACATTACCAGTTACACAAGTGCTGGCAGTGGACGAGTGTACTGATACGAGGGGAGGGCAGATTTCGACAGCAATAATAGGCACACTTAAATTAAACAAAGAATCTGACATGTTTCTGTTAAATTACACTCAATTAGAACGCACTAATTATAAAGCAATAACGCACTTCATTGCGTAATATTTATCGCTTCTTTGGACAGAATCCATTTGGTATAACAACAGATTGTTGCTGGTGACAGACGTTGCAGCACAAATTCAGAAAATCGCTACTTCTCTACATATTCTGTACCCCAATATGCTGCACCTTACTTGCCTCGCACACGGCTCGTACAGAGTTGCAGAAAAAGGTACGGACGCGCTTTCAGGACGTTGACAAACTAATATCAAACGATAAAAAATATTTCTGAAGGCCCCAAGTAGATGCGAACTCTTCAGAGAGAAGGCTCCTGACGAGCCCCTTCCCTCACAGCCTATTGTAACGAGATTGGGTACAGGGATAGCAGCAGCATTATATTATGCTAGACGTTTTACAGTCATGAAGGTAGGATAAATATGCATTCGTGAGATCTAATGGCAGTATGAATTATTTTCCACTTCATGTAAGACATTAAATTAATTGGTCAGCTCCTAGAACAGTCCAGCGGTGGAGTTATCTAAGAACCGAGCATTTAGTCAGGTTCCTATTATATATAATGCAGCATTCTATATACTGGAGTCTCCTATTGGATTCTAGCCCTCAGATTTGTCAGTATTTTTATTGAGTGGTATTCGAAATGTGAGCTCCACCGAGCTTATGAAGGGGCAGGAGAATGCTTTTAGTGAATAACCTGACCTAACCTGACTTAACCCTCACCTGACCCTAACGTTAGGTAACTTAGGGTTACGTTAGGTTACGTTAGTTGTTAAATGTAATAAAGTTGTTTTATTTCATTCTTATATACATACTACAAAACTCATCACTATAAGGAAATGTCACAGCTATATAACTTCCTGTTCATGCAATATGCGCATCGGTTGAGTGAAATAAAACATAAATGGTTTCCGATTAAAATAACTTCCTTTCAGTTCTTTTTATAGCCACAAATGAAAGAAAATTGCTGAGTTTTAGCCAAAATTTGCAAAGTTTTACGTGCTATTTTGCTACTAATAAGAACTAGTTTGCTGGAAATATCTGCAATAAAGACTTTTTTTATGTGCTATTTTGACTAGCTTTTTAGCGCTATTTTGACCACTATTTTAGGACTGCAAATCCGGGCTCTATACATGACTGTTAAGACCATTCTATTTCTATGGAAGAAAATGACCGACGTCGGTATAAGCTTGCTAGCGACCTAATATATGTGAAGACGCTAAGATACCGAAGATGTTACATGTGTAGATCAAAGGCAACCCATGTACAGATGCACAGGGTTTAGGGGTCACCGTATGTCTACATGGAATCACCAACGTGGCGACATAACTTGGTCTCCATAATGTTCCGACAGAAACTATGCTGGCTCCAATATGTACCGGCTTCCGCTGCCCATTGTATTGACATACGGCAGGCGGCACGGTCACTAATGTGGCAAACGAACCTTCCTAGCTCGATCATCTTGTTGTTACTAACTGTAATAGTCTACGGTTGTATCTTCTCTTCGCTGTGGTGTCCACTATCACAGGTATTTAGGTATATTTCTTCTATACGCGAACCACCGTAAGTCCGGCAGATTGGGTGATGGATAGTAACACTCACAAATACTCAATATCCTTATATATTGGAATCTCACTATTACATTATCTAGATTTACTGGCAGATGTTCATGGCAAGTGTATGGCGACTTGCTCCATGCACTATATCAATATTGTGCTACTGTCACAGGCACTAACACATGGTCTTAGTTCACAGTAAGTACAATGTACGGGACCGTATCAGGTGACAGACAGGTCTCTTGTCTTTACGCACATTCAGTTAAAGGATAAGATACTGAGACAGTCCGGCCTTTAGTCTTAGTGCCCAATACAAGCACGGAGACCAACAGACCAGGGGCGTAGCTAGGCTACCTGGCACTCGGGGACAAAGACAATTCGAGCGTCCCAACCAATTACGGAAAAACAGGGAGATGGAGGGTTTTTGACGTGTCTCATTGAATCGTAATCCGTAATTAAAGTGGCTTTCATTTACTGCACTCAAATTGAAGCAACTTCACTTGAATGACAATTTACATAAGCTGTATTTGATTTAATACATCATGCGCTGAATATAAAGTGAACTGTGTGCAGATCAAGTTACTCTCAATTAAAGACCACTTAGGCGAGGAAGCAGTATGTGTATGAACAAAATTAATAGAATGGGTGTTATAATCTGGGCAGCAAGATAATGAGAGCACATTCGATTGGGTCATCAAAGTCAATCTAAACCAAGTCCTCCTGACTTGTTCGAAACTGCAGATAGAAAGTTCAATTGCATTTCTCTGAATTGTGGTGTAAGCATTAAAAGCAACCCGATTTCCTTGAGCCGACAGAAAAAAATTCCAGTTTACACAGTAAGACTGAGTTCAGGAAAGTATCACAGGTAATTATCAATCAGGGGTCAACGCCTGAAACTGGAATGAAGGAGTCAAAACCAGGGCATCTGCATGAAATTTCGGACAGTGAGTCCAGTGAGCTTGGCTTAGATCGACTTTACAAGACCCAATCGAAAGCGTCATTAGATTGAATAATTGGGCAGCTCTTAAACGCCCTAATAACACGAACTTAATACACGCGCATGACGATTAATACTAGTAGAAGCGATAACAAAAATAACTAAAGCACTCTGAGAGCGCATACCTCCGCCAAGTGAGGCAAGGGTAGCAAAAAATTCAAGTTGACTCTGAAACTATAATTTTCTATGTATAAACTCCAAAATTTAATCAATTGTGCCTTTTGATAGTAATAATAGCTTGTGCAATTTTCTTGAAGATCCGTTCATAACTTTTTGAGTTATACTGTTAACAAACGTAATGACAAACATGAGTCAAACATACAAACGAACAAACCGATCTGCACCAAAAATCAATCATTTATGTCTTTTAACATTACTGGCACCTCCTGTAAATTTCATAAAGATCCATTCATTATTTTTTGAGTTATTGTGCTAACAAGCATGAAATTAAAAACAGTGACTAACGAACGAACAAACGAATCATTACCAAAATTTGGTCATTTACTTTCTGTTATACGCCTAACAACTCATGCTAATTTCATCAAAATCCATTCATAACTTTTTGAGTTATGGCATTGAGAAAAATGAGGCAGACAAACAAACAAACAAACGGATGGACATATCTTCACCAAAAGTTAATCATCTGTTTCTCCTAACATACCTAACGATCCCTGAAAATTACATCCAAATCGGCTCATAACTTTTTGAGTTATCTTGGTGACAGACAGACAAAGAGACAAACAGACAGACAGACAAACACGAGGAAAACATAATATCCTTGGCGGAGGTAATTGGGCAGCTCTTACACGCCCTTATGAAACGAACATATCTCACGCGCATGACGATTAATACTAGTAGAAGCGATCACAAAATAACTAGAGCACTCCGGGAGCGCATACCTCCGACAAGCGAGGCAGCGGTAGCAAAAAATTCAAATTGGCTCTGAAACCATAGTTTTCTTTGTATCAACTACAAATCTAATCATTTGTGCCTTTTGATAGTAATAACAGCTTGTACAATTTTTTTGAAGATCCGTTCATAATATTTTGAGTTATACTGCTAACAAACGTTATGACAAACATGAGTCAAACATACAAACGAATAAACCGATCTGTACCAAAATTTGATCATTTATGTCTTTTAACATTACTAACAACCCCTATGAATTTCATAAAAATCCATTCATAATTTTTTAAGTCATTGTGCTAACAAGCATAAAATTAAAACCAGTGACAAACGAACGAACGAATGAACAAACGGATCATTACCAAAATTTAATCATTTACTCTTTGTTATGTACCTAACAACTCGTGTTAATTTCATACAAATCCATTCATAACTTTTTTAGTTATGGCATTGAGAAAAATGAGGCAGACAAACAAAAAACAAACAAACGGATGGACATATCTTCACCAAAAGTTAATCATATGTTCCTCCTAACATACATACCTAACAATCCCTGTAAATTATTTTACTGACGGAGATTCAAATTGCGACGAAGTCACCAGTAAGTTTATTACAGCATCGAATAGCATCTGATCTTCTGTAATATCGGAACATCTGATCATAGTATCTTAATATCATTGCAATTTTTATTGATATGTCTGCAAAATATAAAAAATAGCTATAAGTAAATATCAGGCATAGATGTTTATATATTAAAAATAAATATAATGCAAAACAGATTATTTCATCTAAAGCTGCAGCTCTTACAGCAGTAGAAAGACTTATTTAAATAATTACTTCGCTTTTCTAAGAAAAGAAAAGGAAGCGACACATAGTACGTCAACAGTCACGTGGAATGCACTCAGAAAATGAATATAGGAAGAAAAAATCGAGAAAGGAGAAGAACAGACAATAGCAATACCAGAAATCGTATGAAACTAAAACGGAGCAATATGGGTTCGGAAGACAGACGTCCCGAAGGCCTAGCTAACGGTTAAGGTAACCTATAAGGTCACTCCGGGGGGCACTGCTTCTTATAATATAAGATAGGCGATTCAGTTTCTACACCTCGCAACAGCACGAGAGTACAACTATTTATCTCTAAGTAATAAATATAATAAGTATTAAGAGACAACGTTCCAAGTTCACAGCACCAATACAGTAACGCTATAATGAAGAGACCACGGCTGCAGAAGTGCGTAATGTATCGCTGCTATAGGATGCCGCTGCGAAAGACACGCCGGAGCTCGCCTACAAGGGCCTGTGTCAACTTGCGGTTACAGTACTGCAAGGACGAAGTTGTACTTACGGTTAGCATTTGAAGTTATCAGAACAACGTCTACACTCGCAGTCAACCCGCATGACATCTACAGACGTAATACTGGCAAATGAAACTAGTACAGAATGTTGAGTGACTGCTTCGTATTAGCTAAGCGTGGTTCTCAATCTTGGTTATAATGCGAATAGTTTCTGTTTACAATGAAATTTTGTTCAAAGACCGAAACACGGAAGTACATCATGATGATGATGCACTTTGCTGAACTCTGCTGAAATTGTAGTAATAACCTTGTATTATTTTGCAAACAGTAATAACACCAGACGAGTTATTCACTTTGCCATAATTGTAAAATTTAGAAGTTTAAATATTGAAGGACAGGCGAACCCCCCAGGAGAACCCCCCAACGCTGTGAGGATCCGGGAATCGAGGTCAGCTGAGAAGAGATTGTTCATTCCTCTGCACAACGGACTTCATGTCCTGTTCTGCACACTACAAGTGACATATCGTCAAAATGTTAAAATAATAAGGTATAGTGAAATCTACGTGAGGTTTAACCACTGGATGCGAGATAAAGAATGATTGTTATTACCATAATAACAGAAAAGTTAGTTAAAGTGCATCATCATGATGAACTTGTGTGTTTCGGTTTTGGGACAAAATTTCTCTCAGTGTACAAGGTGGCCTGGTTATGATTATAAAAATTTCATGCGAGGTAAGGACATTAACCTTATCATAAACACTAATTAACTATTAAACAGATCGAAATAAGATCAAATTTCTCGGTCAGAGCGGAAAAGACATTGATTAGCTACAAAATAAGTTCGTCTGATGGCCGGACGAGGGCGTTGGATATAGGGTACAAAGTGTTGTCCTAGTCATGAAGTAGCAGAAGTAGCAACTGATAAATTTTAAGCTTTACGTCTCTTCATCACAACTTGGAATGGCTTCGTAAAATTGATAACGTCGGAAGTGTTGTCTAATTTGTCTTGCTCGGTGGTGAGGGTGACGCCCTCTGGTGGCGAGATTGTGAAGGCCTGCAGCACCGACGCCCCTATGACGAACATCTCCATCTTCGCCAAGGACTCCCCCGGACACGATCGGCGTCCTGTAAGGAAAAATAGTATCTTCTTTACATTCTAACTTCAAAATGGAAATAAGTGAAGTTTGAACTAGAGTATTAAAAGTTATTAGTAGCTGAAGTCAATTACCAGTAACTTAAACCATCTACAGGACAAGTGGATGTTATTGTTTCTTTAAAATAGGGTTTTTCCATGTAAAATGATGTTTCACGTAGACCGTAAAGGCTTAAAATTACCCTTCATGGTTCGAAACATCCTTTTTGTCGTTTTTATCAGTGCTAGAAATAGCAAAAATTAAATTAAATTTTATTATAAGTCGAAAGTTGATGATTTTATGCTCAATTTCGGCGTTATAAATTAGTCATTTAACAGGTGGGTGAAGAACGCTTCCACAAGAGTAGCATTATAGAAGTTTTCATAAATGATCACTTGCCTAGTAAAGGGTTGCAAGGAATTATATATACACTTTACATTCTCTTGAATAAAATTTACCATTCTTAGAAGAGGCACTCAGAGTCTCTTGCTTGGCACATTTAGACAATCACCTTCAGTTGAATTTCGGTCGAAAGCATGACAATAAACTGAATATTGGACTAATTTCTGAAGTACACTTGCATGAAGAGACAACTTTCCACGGTTTTCATGTGCCTGTGGCCATGTACCTTTCACTCACCTACACCAAAGGACATGTACCTCTCACTCACCTACACCAAAGGGCATGTACCTCTCCCTCACCTACACCAAAGGGCATGTACCTCTCACTCACCTACACCAAAGGGCATGTACCTCTCATCCACCTACACCAAAGGGCATGTACCTCTCCCTCACCTACACCAAAGGGCATGTACCTCTCACTCACATTCACCAAAGGGCATGTACCTCTCACTCACCTACACCAAAGAGCATGTACATCTCACTCACCTACACCAAAGGGCATGTACCTCTCAATCACCTACACCAAAGGGCATGTACCTCTCACTCACCTACACCAAAGGACAAGTACTTCTCAATCACCTACACCAAAGGGCATGTACCTCTCACTCACCTACACCAAAGGGCATGTACCTCTCACTCACCTACACCAAAGGGCATGTACCTCTCACTCACCTACACCAAAGGGCATGTACCTCTCACTCACCTACACCAAAGGGCATGTACCTCTCACTCACCTACACCAAAGGACATGTACCTCTCACTCACCTACACCAAAGGGCATGTACCCCTGCTTTAGGACAAAGTTACCGTCGCTGTCCAGGAACCTCTCCGGGTTGAAAACGTCAGGGTTCTCAAAGTTCTTTGGGTCGTCATGAACTCCCTCTATATAACCCATGATAACTGCCTTCTGTAACATACATAAGGTTCATTTAGCTCTTAACAGCATTTGCTACACATTTGAGAATCGAATGCAGGGGACATGAACCAGAACCTCGGACTTACTGTACCTATACATGAGAGTTGCGTCACTGCTGTGTTCCATGCAAACCAAGAGGTCCAAATACCGACTCTTCTGGCTAAAAACTGCTGCATAGAAGAGATCCCTAGCAGTATAAATACCAGTTATGAGTATATCCTGCAGCATAGACCACACTATACATTGACTGGACGCTGAAATCGAGCCTCTCGCAATTGGGCCTGGAGGCCGATTTACGTAAGTGTCAATAAAATGAGCTTCTATAATCACAGAGATATCATACAAAATTAATTTCTTCGTCGTACCGTAAGGAATGCGTTGCAGAGCAGGGAATCTAAATTCACAATCTTATATCTTCAGTAGGCGATATAATTTTATCATGCCTTCGGACAAAGAGAATCATTGAAAATTCATCATAATTTCTAGGAATAATAAAATTTTATAAGAAAAATTGGCACGCAGATACTACATGAAATGTACTTTAATATCAAATACAATTGAGTTTTTCAATGACAGATATGGAGTAGTAACCTCAGAAATTGATGTATGTATGGCTTTTGGTAGAGCTTATCTCTATTGTAGCCGCAAGGAAAGTAAGGTTAAGAAAACCCCGTTATACTCAAAAACCTAATTAAAACTACAATAATACGACACAGTGAAATCACATCAGCAGCCATGAAGTAAAAAATGCATAATTAATCGCGCGATAATGATGACATTTAGGTGCTGATATAACCATTCATTACTGGAACCAGCTACAGCTGCACGATGTCAGTTTACATTACTACCTAGGACCACTTTGTGGTGGCGTACGTTACATCACTTCATGGTTGCCTACGTTACATCATTTAATGGTTGCCTAAGTTGAATCACTTTATAGTTGTCTAAATTGAATGACTCCAAGGCTGCCTAAGTGGATTGACATCATGGTAGTTTTGACGCTACATCAAGTCATGGCTGTCTACGTTGCATCACTTTATGCTGTATATGTTACTGGTACATCTCATGATGGTTGCCTACATTAGCCTACATGACTTAATAGAAATAGCTTTCTATGTTAAATCTCTTCATGGTTGCCTACATTGCATAACGTTTGGTTCCCTGCAATACGTGATTACAGCACTTCATAGTTTCCTCCATTATATAATTTATTGGATGACTCCTACATCACTTCATGGTTGCCAGAGCTAAGGTACTTCATGGTGGCCTACATTACATAACTTCGTGGCTGCAAATGCTATAACACTTTACAACTGCCACTGATAGATCACTTTACTGCTGCCATTGCTATATCACTTCACGGCTTCCAATGCTATGCCACTTCACGGCTTCCAATGCTATATCACTTCATGGCTTCCAATGCTATATCACTTCACAGTTGCCCAAGCTTGGTCACTTTTGGACTGCCAATGATACATCATTAATATTATTTCCCGGATGCCAACGCTAAATCATTTAACGGCTGCCAATGCTATACCACTCCACTGCTGTCAATGCTACGGCAATCCATGGCGGCCACAGCTTTACCATTCATATCACATCATGGCCGCCAATGCTATATCACTTCACTGCTTCCAATGTTAGATACTTCATGGTGGCCAGTACTTCATCATTTCACTGTTCCCAGGGCTTCATCACTTCATGGCTGCAAGCTGCTCCAACTCACTTTTCAGCTCTGCATTATGCTTGGATTTTCTCGCTTAGCCTGTATACAAAATAAATTTCATCAACATTTTCATCAGCTGTTTACTTGGCATTTCATTTGAAATGGAGCATTGCACGAACTGAAGCAGCTTCTGTTTTACAACATGAGACTGTTTATTTTACTAACTATTGCAAAATAAGTTTACTGTAAATATCAAACGATGTCATAAACAGTTGCTCTACGTAATTACACTTCAAGCCTTAATATTTTTGTGAGTTTGTGTGTGCAGAAGTTTTAAAAGTATCTACAGGTTTGTCAGTCATTACTGAATGTAAAAGAATTAAGTCAAACAGCCTAAACAAAGTATGAAAGAGTAATGGGAGAACATATTGAAATGCGTCTGCGGTAACGTGCAGTCAGGCCCAATTGCGAGACCGAAATTTGCCTTATGGGCTAGTGTCCAGTCAATGTATGGTTTGGTCTACGCCAGCAGAGATCCCTGGTAGCTAAAATATCGGCACCTGCACTTCTAACGGATCAATAAAGTACAACTGAATGCTTCTTGTTTGTCAAAGAATGTGCTCGCCTGCCAGGTTCAGCCACTTGGGTATGTAACCTGTATAGTTGGTTCTAGCATCTAGATTCTCACCGAGACCGACTAATGAGCACTCTAGTCATTCAATTTCCGAGACCAAATCTAACACTCTTCCATTGCGCATAGAAAATTTTGGTTAAATTTGAATTGAGCTTAGGAGTAAATTCCTGGCTATCGATGTTTCAGAATTTTTTTTATCTTGTTTTATTTTATTCACGTTGTAATTATAAAATAAATGTTTTGTGTGTAGGGCTTAAAAAAATTGAGTACTAGATTTAGAACTTAGTATTCAGTTTGATGTTCAAGTACCGAGCAGTACATCATATACCTATGTTGTTTTCGAAGTCTTGGATCATAACTTTTGGTCTATAGCGTTAAATGAAAGGATTACCTTAGGGATGGTGAAACCAGCAACATTTGTGTCTGCTGCAGCCCGATAAAAAACGGTGAATGGAGACATGGTCTCTTTCCTCTGAATTTCAGCCAGCACGGCGTCCAGGTATGGCAACCTTAGAAATGAAGAAAAATGCGTTTTGACTCACAAATGGAAAGTCTATATTCGATAAAACAGACAATGGAGCGTACACTATAAAAAGTGTTGATGTAAACCATCACACTAATAAAAACTTTTCGTTGTGCCTAGGTTGCTAACTCGCATCTATTATCGAGACGGCGGAGGTTCGAGCCCTCGCCAGGGAAGGTCTCGGGCTCCCGGAAATGCCCAGCATAAGCAATTATTTCCATCGTAGTCACTGTGGGCACTGGTCTTAGGGTCGGGGGGGGGGGAGCTCAGTTGTCTGACGAGTATTCCGTCAACATGACGTCATAGTCTGGAAAATCTGAGGTCGATTACAGCCGTACACTCCTCTGGGCCCAAATGGCTATGTACCTGCTGTGCGTTAATTTTTTATGTTTGTGCACCACTCAAACTGCCGTGGCTGGCCGTCAGGCGCACCAATTTGCCCCTTGATAACTGAATAGACGTTGACTGTAGCAGTTAACAGAGCGGATGTTGCAGTGTTTATCACCCGCGAACGAAGTGAGAGAGGTGATAATGTTTTCGTTGGAGATTTAAGT
>LQNS02276866.1:9847184-9860784 GCA_001587735.2 Parhyale hawaiensis
AGACCTAAGGATGACAGCACGACAAAGGATCAATGAAGAAAAGAAGAAAATTAAGAAGCAAATAAGAGAAGAGGAGATTCCGCACCGGCCTAGAGGCATTAGGAAAACGTATAGGTTATTGCGTGAAATTGGGTGCACTTCTCACTCTTCGAAGAATAGTACACAAAGAAATATAATATTTACAGCTGCAATTAGCGCTCATATTGAGTTTAAATTACTTTGTTCTCCCATCGAACTGTATTTGCCCTCCGTACACGATGAGAAAATCGAGTAAGTGATCAATGAAGCAAAGAGGGAGCTCGTTTCAGGGCTCGTTGCAGAGCTATATAGAATGTAAATCGTGAAAGTAGTTACACTTTTTGTAAGATGCAATGTATACAAATAACATATGTGTCCTAAGCCATTGCATTCTGTAGAAGCTTCCGCTGTAGCAATACAGTGTTATATTCTAAGAATGTATGAATGGTAACTTCACCTACAATGCCTACTATAATACCATCCTAATGATATCCTTTTAATCATTTGTTCTAGGACGATTGTTCCCCAACTTTTCTATGTTTGGCACCTCTAAAAAACTTTTGCTCTGTGCTGGGATCCCTACAAAATTAATACCTCATATAATGACGAAGGATTTAAATGATCTCAATTTACGCCACAAACCCAAGTTTATTTCTGAATAATGTTGAAATAATCAAAGGTTTCACTACCCTCCTTGACTTGAAAGCTCATCGCGCAGGGATGCGACCACTTCCGGTTGGGAACTCCTGGTCAAGAATGATTGACTTTGTTGTTTCCTGTTTCCAATGTCGTGCCATATGCAACTAGTAAAGCATTGTCTGATTGCCCCTATGTTTTTTAATATAAGTATTGTAGTTTTTATATTGTATTAGTATTGAGAAAAAGAATACATCCACGCGTTAGAGAAATAAATGATTTATTATTAACTGAAGAGAATCAGACCCGCGGTAGCAGCAACTTTGAATGCTGAGTTGATAACATTGAAGGTAGCAGGTTCGAATGCGAACCCAGGCAGGCGAGCTCTTATGACTCTTGTGAAGTAGAAAAGTGCTATGAATTTGCTCCCTAATCTGTAGGGCTCATTGCGATGTTTACACTAGTTTACTGACCAAATATTGTTATCGTATTTTTTATGAAAACCTTCCAACGGGCAGAAACATATGCTTTCTCTTTCTTTGCGTACTAATTAAAGTACCCACACATTAGAAATGACGGCAATGAGGTAAATATTCGTTTTATGGGTCAACTGAATTTGAGAGTCCGGCATACAATATTGGACAGAAATTGGTGAGAAAAAAGTCACAGACAGATGTCTTTGGTTGGGAAAAGTTATATTGTAGCACAGAAAATAAGAAACCCACACCACATAACAGGCAAAGCGATGGAGCTCGCGTCAGCCATGTTTATATGTATGTAGGGAAGCAGTTCTTTGTGCACCTAACCTTACCTAATATTTCATAGAAAACCCTAAAATAATGCTACAAGAAACTTTCTACTCTCCGAAAAAGTAGGTAATATTAAACTAAGAGTGCTTACATAATAGCGAGAGAATGCAAGAAATACATCAGCGACGGTGCGATGGTGGCGTGGTAGTCGTGGTGTACGCATTGTTATTGACGTCTTAGTGTTGCGTCCGACGTGTCGTAGCTAAGATGTAAAAGTTAGCAGAACCAGTTCCTGACTTCTAAGCTATTTTCGTGAAAGGCACTGTTGAAACTTGCGAATCATCAAGATTTTTTTTTATAGAATTTAAGCTTGTTTTCTAAGGTTAGGAGTGCATGAGAAGTTCTGCTAATGACGTCACAGCTTTCAGTTTTAAACATTTTACGGACGAACGTTTCGCGAACTGTGAGTGTTTGCTACAAAAGTAACGTAAACATATGGTAAAATTAAGGCATTTCATCAATAACATAATTTTTTCAAAAAGCCAAGTGCATCTATGTATCTTTTCTTGCGGTTTTCTATACATAATTTAATTGAAAACCGTCTAAGTCCGGGTGAAAAAGAGACGAATCTTAACCGGCAAAAGTTTTGTAGCTAAGATTCTTATCGTTCTTGCTTGAGGTACGAGGTTGCCAGCAAAATAGATCTCATAACTGTATTATGACGGAGAGACTGACCACTCAAATAACCAATTGAGAGAGCCAGCAATCAACAAACTGTGTTATATTATTTAGTGGATTAGCGAGGAAAGTATGTTCGGTGAGGAAGTGTCATCACCAATTCCTCGTCATCAATTTTTCGGGGAAGCTTCATGGAATTGAGGAAGTAAAATATGACATACAAACCCCAAAACTTACATGAAAATATCGCCGTACTGTTTCTGCAGCTTTGTCACGAAGGCCTGCAGGGGCTCATCCCGACCAGGCAGGCTACCGATGATGGGCAGCCCATTAGGACCTGCAGAAATGCCACATGAAGTTAAATTTCCTAGTCTACGAATTAGCACACTCATAGACTGTCTTAGTTTTTTTTGTGATAGATTTCAATACAGATTGCGTTTGTTTTGTATGGTCAACGTACCACCAGGTAAGCTATTTAGCGGAAATAAATAATAAAATATACAGGATAGTAACTCTAGCCGACCTTACTCCTGTAAAATATACTAGTCTATGCTGATTACTCACGGGTAGGTAATTTTTCAATCTACGTAAAATTACTTTAAAAGGGTGAAAACTAACTTCGTTTTCACAATTTTAAAGAAGCCAGTTTAATTATTATTATTAACGGAGAAAAAACCTCTAATCTGGTGTTTACAAAAGTGGTAGGAGTCATCTACTTGTAGAATCAGCTTATAATAGAAATATTTATATATTACAACAACGTTCTGCTTGTCCCTCCGTTAGTTACTTAATTAGCTAATTATTACGACCATGGCGCTTTCATCAATATTAGATAGGAGAATTCAGGCATTCATGATTAGATCTGGGAAGGGATCAAAAGGATATGGAGTGATGTTCAAATTTAAGGCTGCTTCTGGTTGCAGATCCTAGTAGAAAATGAATTGCCTGAAATGGAACGTTTTCACCCTAAATGACGATGATACTTGTCCAAGGGCATCAAAATTGAGGAACAATGTATTAGATAGAGAAAATTTGGACAATGCGAGTCTGAGATATCACTCAAGAACACGCTTTTGTCCTGCAGAGTTTTCACAGGTTCCTGCTAGTATTTACTTATTTATTGATTTACGAGAGTATCTGCGCTGTCAAAAATGACTGCGAGGGATTTGTGAAGAACCATCGTCATTTAACATACTTTCGTTACTAAAATGCTTCTGGAGGATGCGCTACGAAGTCCAACTCGAATTATCATAAGAGATAATTGCTCTCGCATTTGATTGATCTAAGCAGCGTAATCGTGCCCACCTTACATGACTTAGCATGGATCACATCGAAAACAGCCTATCAGACTCCCTTTAAAAAATAATGAACATAACTCAACTCCTTCTACAGGTTTTTGGGTGGAGAGCAAATTCTATCGCCGTCATTTTTTATATCATCTGATCCTATTTTTTGACATGGGTCACATTGAGGACAGCCCACCAGCCTCCCTGCAAAAGATTATGAACATTGCTCAACTTCTTCGACCACTTATTGGGTGAACAGAGAGAAATATACAAATTGACTTCAATCTTCAACGAAAAGATTATCACCTCTCTCACTTCGTAAGCGGGTGATGAAAAGCAATGTATACCGAGAGTCTAAAACTTGCGATTTATTTCAAATTATAGAGGGGAGCCTAGGTGCTGTGACGGAGGGGGGAGGGAGGAGTCTACAACGCGAATGAACAGAGCTGCATGCTTTCAGGGGCCAGATGTCCGCACCTGTACAGTCAGCGGATGCGTACTAGTTATTGTGGGTTGCGTGAAGCGGTACAGCCGAGGTCATAATATTGAGACAAGGTATTGTTCTATGAATGTAGAGGGACTCTGATTTGTGAACTCGTTTTAATTTGAAGAGTCAATGATGGAGAAGTCATGCTTGCTGAAAGGATGGTTGTTTTGCTCAGCATGCAGGCGGGGAGCTGAATGTGAGGGTTTTGCTAGTGATAAACCGGTTCTACTAGATATACCTGAATCTTGGTCAATACGGGCTTTGAATTCTTGTCCACTGCTACCGATGTACGAGGCATTGCAGCCTCTACATTTGAAACAGTAGATAATACTAGACAAAAGTGATATCGAATCCTAGCGTATCCTCGTTACCGAAAGATATGTCTTCAGTACATTCAGTACATTTCTTCTGGAGCGAAAACTGTTCCATCAAAGAAAGACAGCAAGCTGGAAGAAATTTTTGTGTCTACTGTCCCTTCAGCCTACCGTAGTCATGATATTGTTTTTCAAGCTCAAATATCTGTTTGATTGAAGTGCTGAAATGTTGGCATTTGTTTTTTTTTAAGAAGCGGACACAAATTAAATCAATAAACAAATGAAATTACAAAAATCTTTTCATTATATGAAGCTTTGAGTCGCGTCACGCACCGTAGGAATAAAATGGAGAGAAATGTAATCGCTGAAAATTGAATGCTTTTGTGTCTATGACGTGAAGGGGTGGGGGTGGGGGTGGGTGTGGGATGCAATCGGGAAAACTTGGCGACACATACCTATGCTCAAACGCATCAACGTGTTTGTGCGCGTCAAAGGTGATACAGAAATGCCACTTGAATACGTCATAAATAGAGATATAAGTATCCTAGCTTGAAGTCACAATTGAGAATGGGGGCCTCTTCGGCGGCGATTTGCTAAAGACTGTCGTGTATGCTACTGTAGGCTAGGAATTGTTAGGTTGGGCATGTTAGGTTAGTTAGGTACGCTATGTTAGGTTCGGCATGTTAGGGTTAATTCAGGCACGTACGTTAGGTTAAAATACTGTTAGATGAGGGACACATTTAATAATTACGACAGGTATAGGAGAGCCAAAACCAGTTGAAACAGAGAACAACGGAGCAAAATTCATCGCTGTCATTTTTGAAAGCGCGAGAACCCTAGTATCGAATAACATCGATTCTTAGTGGAAGTGCTAGGACTGATGTTAGTTTCAGTTGTATGACGCAAACATGATTTCTATATAGTGTGTATAAGTATTAGTACATGCATACCTACTCACCAGGCGGGTAGTTGCCACGAGGCCTCCGTTCCTTGAGGAGCCAATACAGCAACAGGAGACCTAATGTGAGCCACAGCCACCCCGACACCATCTCTCTTTGTTCAGTGGTATTTTTATGCTAAAAAGCTACTTGTAGAATTGTAGACTGCTAAATATCCAAAAACAAAGGAGGAGTCAACAGAAATGTCGTCTCAGTATCGTAACGAATAAAATATCTCCTGTGCTAGAACTGCACGCTAAGAGGGCAGATCTCCGCCAAGCGAGGCAATACTATAAAACACAGAATGATAGACATCACTTGACCCACTTGACTCTAATACCATTGGGAAAATTTTCTCTTTTTATTCCTTACTCATGCTGGTACATAACTTAACCCTTTCTCAGAGTGCGTGGTCTCCGTGCACCATTTCAAATAGTGCTTTTCTTACGAGAAAGGAGGTTTTAGGTTAGGTTAGGTTAGGTTAGGTTAGGTTAGGGGGTGATTCGTAAGAGCATAGTGTTAATATTAGCTATATAAATGACTTTATTGAGAAATGACTTTTGAATGTGATACATGAATGCTAGAGTTAGGTTCTCTAAGTCTAATAACTGTAAGTTTGATTCATCCTGTATATCGTTGGCCGTAGATGTAAATTTTCATAAGACTTGCACGAGCTGAAAGGTGACTGGAGTGATAATTGGGCAGTGATCATTAAAAATATGATATCTATTCTTTTCAGTTTGACACGTAGACCACCAAAGGCGTGTTGCAGGTAATAACAATTTCTGAGCTATGCTGGTGCTACACCGCTCATTCCGAGCTCAAAACTTGTGCTGCAGTCACATGTCGGGAGGCAGAAACGACGATTGCGGCACGGGTTACGCTGATGTAGGCAACCGTTCGCAACATCTATGTATGTAATTCAGCGAAAGGGACACAAAATCATACAAGTGAACAACAAGTAAACCCCACAGCTCGATTCTTAAAATATCAGCTTGCATACTTACGTCAAGCAATTAACACAGAACTTCGTTCGTTATACATCTTACACGGCTCGTCACTAGACGTAACCACAGTTTGAGCTACACGCTCACCGTATTTCAGTTTACTGTAGCACGACACTCTTGTGTATACAACCAAGGCCCCCTAGATAAAAGGAGTTCTAGAGGGCGTTGATACAGCACGCCTTATTAGTAGTACCACTGCTGTTTGCTACGAGCGCCTGTTCTGTGATAATTGAAGATGCAGCTCTACACCAGAGTTCTACAAGGTCAGCGGAGTAATGTCCTACAAGAATACTGAAACTGAACGAGCAGATCATTATGCTCTTGGTATGTGCCTTAGTTGTATGGGAAAGGACGCCGTGCACTTAGATGTTGAACAAGAACTCTGCTTTCCAGTATGGGGTTAAATGCCCCTAGAGTTAACAAACAACAAACGTCTGTAAGTGCAATGCCAGTCTGTACACGTCTTCCTGCGAGCACAGGCGCTAAACTAACTGCTGGTGTAACGTGCATGTACTCTACATATTAGAGACCTCACGGTCGGGCAGCGACCTCGAGTGCAGCCGATGTGTTACAGCCTTGTCCGAGCAAGATAAGACTGAACCACTGATGAGGTGCGCAGCGAAATGCATGCCGCTATAGTGAATTCCACGACCGGTGCTATTCCGAAAGAAATTTCACTGGTTCCCACGCTTTCAATACGTTTTCGCATCTACTACTACATTAATTATTCATATGATGGTGAAGAATAACTAATTCAAAATATTTACAATATTGATACATGTAATTGTCGACTAAATTTTTAAAAGTAACGTTTTGGCATTTTTATTACCAAACGTCGGACCGAAAAAGGAATCCTGAAAAGAAAAATTTTAGTCAAGTGACACGAGCGGCGACAGGAGATGCTATAGGTGGGAGGTGTAAAATGCGAATAACCGGGGAGAGCTTGTAAGGTCCTAACGACCATGCTTGTACGGTTGGGCGGTTTGGAAGTAGCAGTGGTGGTACAGATTTTGTGCAGGGAGAAGACAGCT
Source organism: Parhyale hawaiensis (assembly GCA_001587735.2). Classification (NCBI taxonomy): domain Eukaryota; kingdom Metazoa; phylum Arthropoda; class Malacostraca; order Amphipoda; family Hyalidae; genus Parhyale; species Parhyale hawaiensis. The sequence continues at coordinate 9,854,329 of LQNS02276866.1, forward strand.
GGTACAGTAGAAGGAAATAGACAAAACCCAGCTGTCAACCGTAACGAGAGGTACAGCCGTAGTGATTGTATTGAGGCTAGGTTTGGTTTCATAGATCTAAAGAGATTACGAAGTTGTAACTTCTACTGGGTTGGAAAAGTCTACAATAGAGAAATCATCCCTACTTATGGTGTAATTGTTTTGTTGTGCGTGAAGATGGGGAGCTGAATGGGTAGGTTTTGCAAGTGGTATGCCTGTTCTACTGGATATACCTAGATGTTCATCAACGCTGGCTTTGCAACGCTGTCCAGTGCTGGTATAGACGAAGCGTGGCAGCGCTTGCATTCAAATTTATAAACAACACTGGACAAAGAGGCGTAGGAAGTTTGTCTTTGAATTTAAAATTGGATCCTAAGGAAAATGTATTTTTGCAGGAGAACAAGAAGTTTATATGCGCGTAAGCTTCGGCGAGGAAAGTTTTCAGAGTGTTGACTGTATCGACGGTGGCATTGCTGTAGTATGGGAGTGGAAAAATCTAATTTATGAACCGTAGGTGTAGTGATACCAGGATCAAACAGTTTGTCCATAAATAGTTTGCAGTAGTGATCTAAAAAGTGGAGTACGAAGGAAATCTATTCCATTTGAGAATGGAAAGCAAGAGGAAGATAAGTGATATGCCCTCAACAATAGTTTTGATGGGGTTAATTTTAAATTGGTCCTAGCATTGACTGAAGATGGTACCAAGGCCTGAATAATACTGATTTTCTGTAGATTATAGTAATTAGTGTTCAGTCTTGATGTGTAACTAGTGTGTTGAACAATGCTAGAGAATCTTTTGATTGGTTCTCAGCAGTGAACTTTATGTTGGTATGCTTACTACTTAAATATTGTAGAAATAAGTTTGAATCAGCAGGGTTTTTCAAGATGAGGATGGTGTCATCTACATATTATTTATAGTGAATGGGCTTAAAACTAATCGTCATATAACGATGGCTTAAAAATACTAGCTATATATAGAGTGGGACCGAGCGAGGAGCCCATGGAAACTCTTTCGATTTGTTTGTTTAACCTGCTGTTGAAAATGAATCTTTGACGGTTAATTAAAAAAAAAAAATTCTAAAAGTTAGTTGGTCCATGTCGTAGAATGAAACAATGTAGCGATCATATATTTTGTTAAATATATTATCTATTGTTTCGTCTTCTGGTATATCAGTAAACAGGGAAGTGATGTCAAAGCTAAATAAGTGTGCGCTGGGTGGCAATAATAATTATGGAAGGTTTGTGAAGCTTTTTTTAAATTCATAAGAGTTGCGCAGAGTCCAGAGATTGGTCGTTAAAGATTCGAATAATAGAACGAAGATTTTAGTAATTGGGAATGTGCTTCGAAATAAGTCGTACAGCTAGGGACAAGCATATATATAGATGGGTAGGCCTGTTAAATTCTTAGCACTAAAACGTCAAAGTCACCAAAGGATGAACAAGGCAGAAAATGGTCTTAGCAGGTAGGCTACAAAAAAAGTTTAGCATAGTATCAGCACTAAACGCTACGACCATTGTACGAGCATGCCGACGAGCGAGCAGTGCGTCCGTGCTAAGAAACACGAGCGAGAAAACCGGTAACGAACGAGTTACGTGTCTAGGGGTTAAAAATTTATTTTTAAATAGCTGGAAGTAGTATTATCCATGTTGTTAATAATAATTGTGAAGAGCACATTATATATAGTAAGCTATTGTAGTAAAATATGCACGAATTCTTTAGGAGAATCTACATAGATTGAGCTGGCAATCTCCAATAGGGTGAGGGCAGTAGTCAGCGCAACATCCGTGCACCAAAGAGCTCGTGCCAGCGTTTAAAAGAAAGGGTGTGTCTGTGGGAGGAGGCCCGGAGTCTTTGGGAGTGAAGGTGTAGGACTGTAGGTCCTCTGTAGGATTAGATTCGGGCAGCCCGGCGCCCGTGAGGACGTGCTGAGGCGTTGCCGTTTCATACCGTGTCTCTTATTTCGCCTCAAGTGTGATCGGTACATACGAACAAATATGTCGTCACTTTCATAATCGTGCCTGATTGTGACTCAAGCGACAAACTGCACCAATATCATGTATATGCGGGATCCTTCAGTGCCTAGCATAAGCGCGAACTGTTTTTGATGTGCGCGATCCGTCAGTGCCTAGTAAAATGAGCGACTTACTGCACGTGTGCACGAATCCTGCAGTTCCAGTCAGCGTGTGGACCGAATTACAAGATGTGAATTTAACAGTTCCAGTTTTGTACAAAAGCTTCTGCAAGTTGTTCCTGCCACCAGTGATGGCGATCCCACTACAGTTTTTGAAATTCCAACAGAGAGCAGCACTCTGAGGGTGTCCTACAGGAAACGTAATGCATCAGTCGCATCTAGTACTGTGAAGTAAATAGGTTCCAAAGAGACTGCGACAGAGATAATTCTAAGTGGAAGTGGGAAATTATATGTAGATGTACATATCTAGAAAATTTGGCAACAAGCCGCGTCATAAAATTATAGTTATATTACTGTTGTTTAAGTACTCATCGAGACATTTCTGTCTATTGTCTAAGAAGAAAATTGGAGTTGTGCGTGTGAAAAACCAAAATGGTAAATAGTTATAGATGAGAATTAGATTTAAGATGCGTTATAAGATATTCAGTTGTAGTGAATATTATTCCGCACCGCAGGATCGGAGCACAGCGCTCGCCTCCAATCTGTGTTGTGTCTTTAGGAGCGAGGCGACGCTGGGCGCAGAGGAATAAGACGTTGGAGGAGGGAGAAGCGATCCGTGGCAGAACGTGCACATTATTTTACGTTGTACGGGGAGGTTTTTCTCCGTGTGGCCTAAAGCTGGTGGTCACGCCATAAATGGGTATTCTCGAATGCCTATTTATAGTGTTTTGCATTAGCGGTCACATCGTTTCCTGCCCCATAAAAAATTGATTAGATAAGTACCATTTAAACATTGAAGTAACGGATAACATCAGCATAATTATTACATTTCCGTAATCAACGTGCACTCAACCCATTATATCCCAGTCCTACCACGGACAACATCCATGGAAAAGTAAAAGTTTCATACGACTGCAATATAATTTGTATGTGTTTCATCTATGAACAACCAGAGGTATGAAATCGATTTGAGCGAGAGATTATAATATTCCAGAACTATTCAGCGCTAATTGAAAAAGCTTAAATATCCATTTCGATCCTGTTTTCAGTGCGAAGGAAACGATTAATAATTAAAGCTGTGTATCTCTAATCCTTCACCACTTGAGCTTCTAACTATGTAGGTTATTATGTATTTGGAAGGGCTTAGTCTCCTTCACATAATGGACGAAAAATTTATCCAAATGAACCGGTTCTTTGTACCATGACTATGTTTGATTATTTCATTATTCATTAATTCAATAACTTGTTGTTTATTAATTTACATTATCATTATTATGTTTATTATCATTCGCATGATCTATACATGCATGCATAAATCACGCACTAATTCCATAACATACGATGGGGTATTATATGCAGCTAAAATTGGTCGTAAAGGAATTTTAGTTTTGTGTACTTTAGGGAGACCGTATATAACATAAGTAAATCTTTGAACGACATAGAAATAATTCAGGAACATCATTGAAGTTGGTAACGTTGTCATAACCTGTAAAGAAAAAAAAAAACAGTGCCTTCTGTCTCTTGCCACCCAGCTCCATGACATGATAGTGACACCCTGATTATTGTCAACGGAGAGTCTGCGATGATGCAGAGATTTCACGGATTCTGTCTGTGAGTGTGTTCGTCCGTACAGAATTTGTGGGTTGCGGGCTGTCACGTCCCGATGTGCTTATATTGCCGGTACTATATATAAGCCTAAAAGGGGCACCGGAAAATTCTGACTGTTTTTTCTTAAACGAAACTGAAACATCCGATAAAGTCTAGACAATAGTTTTCATGGTCAAATCAGATGACAAAGACTTGGGTAAACTTTGCATTTAGTTAAATGTGGTACAGTTGATGGTTTAAATGCAACTACAACCCATGGAAGACAACAACCAATGCATCGTTGCGTAGAAAATATCCTGTTCTAGTTAGCCGAAAAGGAGTCTTTTTGTAACAAGACAAAGCTAGACTCTTAGTCTGCCAAATACCTTGAAGATAAATAAAGTCCTTAGATTGTGAAGTATTTCCTCGCCCGCCTTATTAGCCAAACCTTGTCTCGTCAAAGTTTCATTTATTTCTTCCTTCATAGAAGTCAATCAGTGAAAAAAATTCATAAATATTCACGAGGTTTGATTCTTTTCTCGCTTTCAATGCCGTTAATTTTTTTTCTTGGTGGACCAGATTAAAATTTAAATAACTCCCAAGTAGATGAACAAAGTTTCCATCCAATGATGGTGACTATTTTATTGCGCAGCAAAGTTGTCAATAATATTTCTTTTAATTATTTTTGTAACAAAGAACGGATAAAATTTCCGGTAGCCTACACCTATTAGTTTTTGAACGAGTTGACACCATTCATACGAAGTTGGGCTAAGCTACTTTAACTTATATTCTTACGGGATTAGGCCATTGTGGGAGGGGGAGGGTAGCAAAGGCTGAACAAGGTTAGACAAATCTTTCCCCCATATAAGTAGCACTCCCAACAGCGTAAATCACTAGAGATGACCAAGATAGAATTGTAAAATCCATCGTTAAGTGTTTCGTCACAGCTTCCAAATTAGGTAAATGTATCATATGTATACTCGGCCGTGTTGTCGGTTAACGAAGGATATCGCTAGATCTAAAGGGTCCCGAGCTTTGAGCATTTAGCATATTCATGATGCACTTCCGTGTTTCTGTTTTGGGACAAAAATGCATGTAATTTTGATGCATCCAAGTATATCAAAAGACGCTAAATGTTCTCTCAGTGCAGGAGCTGGCGATTCCTGTGAAGCAGAACCCACTAAACAGTAGAGTACTAGACCTTATTTTAAGAAATAATTGCGAATCAACAACACTGGATTGGAACGGTCTCCATGCTTGAGAGAAGACTCCGTTCAGATTCTCTTTTTCATGACTACGGAGTAGGATTTAGCGAAGTTGACCACGGAAAGTTTGTGTTCAGGCTGGTCATGTTCGGTGGTGAGGGTGACGCCCTCTGGTGGCGAGATGGTGAAGGCCTGCAGCACCGACGCCCCTATGATGAACATCTCCATCTTCGCCAGCGGCTCCCCAAGACACTGGCGCCGGCCTGCAGATAAGACGGTCCTTGTACTTGGTAAAAAATTAACTAACAAATTTCCACGTACGAGGGAGTTACTGATAATTTTACCCTTCATATTAGAGTATATTACGAAGCGTTCCGTTTTCGAATTTATGCACAAAAAATTGATTTACAAGTCGTGAGTACAGCTAATTCAGATGTCTTGTATCATAACTCCCTGAACGTAATAAGAAATATGTAGCGACTTTTAAATGGAAAATTTCAGTATCGCAATAAAAGAGGAAGAACTAAAATTTCAGTCTGATGCGACTGTTGTAAGCGTACATAGACTTTGCTGTACCAAACTGCAGGAACATTTACTTCATTTGTACCATACGGCATGGCTGAACTACGTTAACAGGTTAACTCATCGCTTGACCATTTTGAGACGGTTCTGCGCATCTCCCTGCGTGACGTCACGTGGGGAGAACGCTCGTGAAAATCGTCAATGTTGCTAGAGTATCAATATCATTTCTAATTTATTTTTTTAGGATTTTTTCGTTATATTGCAATGTCGTTTCATGTTTGGCTGTTCTGAACATGTTGATAACAATATATTAAAGCTTCATCGTGTTCTTAAAGAGCTACTGGTGTTGCAAAAAAGAGCGTTTGGTCTTGCAAATGAGCCAACTCACGTTCCGCTGTGGCAGGCCGCATGTGCTTTAACTATTTTTCGCCTCAGCAATATGATTACCGCCAATCTCTCATCAGTACAATGCTTAAAGTAGGAAAATGTGCATCTGTGTGTTGTTGATGCCGCAAATGATGTGAAAGTTTTTCGTTTTAGCAGGTATTTGGCTTTGGAAACAAGGCCTCAGGGTGTAGCACTAAAGGTTTCTTGATTCTCAACATTCTACTATTTTTCTTTTTAATGGTTTAAAAAGCACTCATAATAATTATGAGTGATACAATTTTCCTTTCAGGCTTACCCAAGTAACACCAATCATTTGCCAGTCAATACTCATTTTATTCAGGAATTTTATGAAAATTACTCGAATTAGAAAAAGCTCGATGTTTGTACGCCAATGCGTTTGTAATGAGAATGGCCTGGATTAAGTTTTTTTCATTATCTCAACAAGAAAGTTGACACAAGTTTAATGGGATACTGTTTTATTACTGTTGCCGATGACACACGCTAGTCAAAAGAACGAGTATCGTAATATTTTCGTCCAAATGTTATGTTGAACTCTTCTAAACATAGCTTTGAGATTGCCAACAAATGGCGTGAAAATGTTTACC
>LQNS02276866.1:9886899-9900646 GCA_001587735.2 Parhyale hawaiensis
CTCTTCACTCTCAATATAACTCTCAAGGTTTCATTCATAATTATCCTAATGTTCTTCACCACGCTTTCAGTGGCCCCTCCCCATATAACTATTGCATAGTTCAACTGTGAATATATGAGTGCGTAGTATAGTGAGAGTAGCGCATCCTTTGGCAAGTATTTAGAAGCAGCATATATAGCTCCCCTAGCTTTACTGAGCTTATTGCAAAGTTGAGTAACATGTGGTGAAAACGTCAAATTTCGATCTAGTACAACCCCAAGATATATATATATATATATATATATATGCATCCTAGCTTAATGACACAATTGAGAATGGGGACCTCCTCGGCGGCAATTTGCTAAAGACTGTCGGGTATGCTACTGTAGGCTAGGAATTGTTAGGTTGGGCATGTTAGGTCATATACACTATGTTAAGTTCGGCATGTTAGGGTTAATTCAGGGACGTACGTTAGGTTAAAATACTGCTAGATGAGGTACACATTTAATAATTACGACAGGTATAGGAAAGCCAAAACCAGTTGAAACAGAGAACAACGGAGCAAAATTCATCGCTGTTATTTTTGACAGCGCGAGAACCCTAGTATCGAATAACGTCGATTTTTAGTGGAAACTAAGATTAACAGGCCATCAAAAATGACTTCGTTGAATTTGCCCCCACCGCAGGTGATGGTCTTACGCCACGAGGCGTTCTAGTTATATCTCTATCTATCAGGATCATTGAATGGTTTAATAATATTAAACAATTTACAAGATAAAGAAGTTTCTTCTCTCCCTCCTTTGACAGCTCCACCTACTAGACTAGTGGCCTCTCCAGTTCCATTCTGCGCATTTAACGTGATCAGCAAGACTCACAAAAGTACGCATCCCAGCAGCTCTGCGTGGGTGCACAATGTATATTTTCTCCTTCGCCTTCAGCTTCATTTGCTTGAGGTCTCTGGGCTTCTTAGTTGTATGACACAAACATGATTTTTATGTATTGTTTATAATTATTAGTACATGCATACCAACTCACCAGGCGGGTAGTTGCCACGAGGCCTCCGTTCCTTGAGGAGCCAATACAGCAACAGGAGACCTAATGTGAGCCACAGCCACCCCGACAACATCTTCTCTTTGTTCAGTGGTATTTTTACGCTAAAAAGCAACTTGTAGAATTGCAGGCTGCTAAATATTCAGATGCAGAGGAGGAGTAAACAGAAATGCCGTCTCAGTATCGCAACGAAAAAATATCCGCCGTGCTAGAACTGCACTCTAAGAGGGCAGATCTCCGCCAAGCTAGGCAATGCTACAAAACACAGAATGATAGACATCACTATATAGGCCCACGTAACTCTTATTCCACTGTGAAAATTATTTTCTCTTTTTATTCCTTACTCATGCTGGTACATAACTTAACCCTTTCTCTGAGAGCGTCCATGGTCTCCGTGCACCATTTCAAATAGTGCTTTTCGTACGATAAAGGCAGAGTTATTCGTCAGAGAATAGTGTTAATATTAGCTATATACATGACTTTGGTGAGAAATGACTTTTAAATGTGGTAAATGAATGCTAGAGTTAGCTTCTCCAAGTCTAGTTACTGTAAATTTGATTCATCCTATATATCGTTGGCGGTAGATGTAAATTTTCATAAGACTTGCACGAGCTGAAAAGTGACTGGCGTGATATTTTGGCAGTGATCAATAAAGAAAACTCTATTCTTTTCAGTTTCACTCGTGGAACACCAAAGACGTGTTGCATGTAATAACAATTTCTGAGTTATACTGGTGCTACACCGCTGATTCCGAGCTCAAAATTTGTGCTGCAGTCACACAAGTCAGGAGGCAGAAACGACGATTGCGACACTGGTTACGGGGATGTAGGTACCCGTTCGCAACATCTATGCATATAATTCGACGAAAGGGACACAAAATCATACAAATGAACAACAAGTAAAATCCACAACTCTATTCTTAAAATATCAGCTTACATACTTATGTCAAGCAATTAACACAGAACTTCGTTATACATCCTACATGGCTCGTCACTAGACGTAACCACAGTTGGAGCTACACGCTCACCGTATTTTAGTTTACTGTAGCACGACATGCTTGTGCATACAACCAAGGCCCCCTAGACAGAGGGAGTTCTACAGGGCCTTGATACAGCACAGTACCACTGCTATTTGCTACAAGCACCGGTTCTTAGATAATTGAAGATGCAGTTCTACACCAGAGTTCTACAAGGTCAGCGGTCTAATGTCCTACAAGAAAAATCCAACTGAACGAGCAGATCATCATGCACTTGGTATGTGCCTTAGCTGTATGGGAAAGGACACCGTGTACTTAGATGCTGAACAAGAACTCTGTTTTCAGTATGGGGTTAAATGCCCCTAGAGTTAACAAACAACAAACGTCTGTAAGTGCAATGCCAGTCTGTACACGTCTTCCTGCGAGCACAGGCGCCAAACTAACTGCTGGTGTAACGTGTACTCTACATATTAGAGAGACCTAATGGTCGGGCAGCGACCTCGAGTGCAGCCGATGTGTAACAGCCTTGTCCGAGCAAGATAAGACGGAACCACTGCTGAGGTGCGCAGCGAAATGCGTGCCGCTATAGTGCATTCCACGACCGGTGCTATTCCAAAAGAAATTTCACTAGTTCCCACGCTTTCAATATGTTTTCGCATCTACTACTACATTAATTATTCATATAATGGTGAAGAAAAACTAATTCAAAATTTGTACAATATTAATATATATGTGTAATTGTGTATTAATTTTTAAAAGTAACGTTTCGGGAACTTCAGTTGCAAACTTCAGAACGAAAAAGGAATCCTGAAAAGAGAAATTTTATTCAAGTGACACGAGCAGCGACAGGAGATGCCATATAGGTGGGAGGTGTAAAATACGAATAACCGGGAAGAGCTCGGAAGATCCTGACGACAATGCTTGTACGGTCGGGTTGTTTGGAAGTAGCAGTGGTGGTACAGTTATTGTGCAAGGGGAAGACAGCTGGTACAGTCGAAGGAAATCGACAAATTTCAGCTGTGGACCGTAACGAGAGGTACAGCCGTAGTCATTGTATTGAGGCTAGGTTTGGTTTTATAGATCTAATGAGATTCCGAAGTTGTAAATTCTTCTGGGTTGGAAAAGTCTGCAATGCAGAAGTCATTCCTACTAATGGGGTGATTGTTTTGTTGTACGTGAAGACGGGGAGCTGAATGGGTAGGTTTTGCAACTGGTAAGCCTGTTCTACTGGATATACCTAGATGTTGATCAACGCGGGCGTTGCAACGCTGTCCAGTGCTGCCATTACACGAAGCGTGGCAGCTCTTGCATTCAAATTTATAAACAACACTGGACAGAAGAGGTGCAGGAAGTTTGTCTTTAAATTTAAAATAGGATCCTAAGGCAAAAGTAATTTTGTAGGAGAACCAGAAGTTTATATGAGCGTAAGCTTCGATGAGAAAAGTTTTCAGTGTTGACTGTATCGACGGTGGCTTTGCTGTAGTATGAGAGTGGAAAAATCTAATTTATGAACCGTAGGTGTAGTGATACCAGAATCAAACAATGTATCCATAAAAAGTTTGCAGTAGTGATCTAAAAAGTGGAGTACGAAGGAAATCTATTCCATTTGAGAATGGAAAGCAAGAGGAAGATAAGTGATATGTCCTCAACAATAGAGTTTTGATGGGGTTAAGTTTAAATTGGTCCTAGCAATGACTGAAGATGGTACCAAGGCCTGAATAATGCTGATTTTCTGTAGCTTATAGTAATTAGTGTTCAGTCTTGATGTGTAACTAGTGTGTCTATAAATGCTATAGAATCTTTTGATTGGTTCTCAGGAGTGAATTTTATGTTGGCATGCTTACTACTTAAATATTGTAGAAATAAGATTGAATCAGCAGGGTTTTTCAGGATGAGGATGGTGTCATCTACATATTATTTATAGTGGATGGGCTTTAAACTAATCGTCATATAACGATGGCTTAAAAATACTAGCTTTATATAGAGTGGGACCGAGCGAGGAGCCCATGGAATCTCTTTCGATTTGTTTGTTTAACCTGTTGTTGAAAATTAATCTTTGACGGTCAGATTGAAAAAAAAAAATTCTAAAAGTGAGTTGGTCAATGTCGTGGAGTGAAACAATATATAGCAATCAAGCATTTTGTTACATATAATATCTATTGTTTTTTCTACTGTTATATTAGTAAACAGGGAAGTGATGTCAAAGCTAGACTAGTGTGCGTTGGGTGGCAATAATAATTATGGAAGGCTTGTGATGCTGTCTTTAAATTCATAAGAGTTACACAGAGCGCAGAGGTTGGTCGTTAAAGATTCGAATAATGGAACGAGGATTTTGGTAATTGGGTAGGTGTTACGAAATAAATAGTACAGCTAGGGACAAGCATATATATACAGATAGGTAGGTCTGTTAAATTCTTAGCACTAAAACGTCAGGGTCACCAAAGGATGAACAAGGTAGAAAATGTTCTTAGCAGGTAGGCTACAAAAAAAGTTTAGCATAGCATCAGCAATCGACTCGGCAACCATAGTACGAGCATGCCGACGAGCGAGCAGTGCGTCCGTGCTAAGAGACACGAGCGAGAAAACCGGTAACGAACGAGTTACGTGTCTAGGGGTTAAAAATTTGTTTTTAAATAACTGGAAGTAGTATTAACCATGTTGTTAATAATAATTGTGAAGAGCACATTATATATTGTAAGCTATTGTAGTAAAATATGCACGTATTCTTTAGGAGAATCTACATAGATTGAGCTGGCAATCGCCAGGAAACCTCCAATAGGGTAAGGGCAGTAGGCAGCGCAACATCCGTGAACCAATGAGCTCGTGCCAGCGTTTAAAAGAAACGGTGTGTCTGTGGGAGGAGGCCCGGAGTCTTTGGGAGTGAGGGTGTAGGTAATCTGTAGGATTAGATTTGGGCAGCCCGGCGCCCGTGAGGACGTGCTGAGGCGTTCCGCTTCATACCGTGTCTCTTATTTCGCCTCAAGTGTGATCGGTACATACGAACAAATATGTTGTCACTTTCATAATCGCTCCTGCTTGTGACTCAAGCGACCAACTGCAGCCATATCCAGTGTGTGCGCGATCCTTCAGTGCCTAGCATAAGCGCGAACTGTTTGTGATGTGCTCGATCCTCAATAACCAGTATGTGCGCGATCCTTCGGTGCCTAGCATAAGCGCGAGCTGTTTTTGAAGTGCGCGATCCTCCAATATCCAGTATGTGCGCGATCATTCAGTGCCTAGCATAAGCGCGAACTGTTTTTGATGTGCGCGATCCTCCAATATCCAGTATGGGCGAGATCCTTCAGTGCCTAGCATAAACGCGAACTGTTTTTGATGTGCGCGATCCTCCAATATCCAGTATGGGCGAGATCCTTCAGTGCCTAGCATAAACGCGAACTGTTTTTGATGTGCGCGATCTGTCAGTGCCTAGTAAAATGAGCGACTTACTGCACGTGTGCGCGAATCCTGCAGTTCCCAGTCTGCGTGTGGACCGAATTGCAAGAATGTGAATTAAGGCAGTTCCAGTTTTGTACAAGAGCTTCTGCAAGTTGTTCCTGCCACCAGTGATGGCGTTCCCACTGCAGCTTGTGAAATTACAACAGAGAGCAGCACTCTGTGGGTGTCCAAGAGGAAACGTAATGCATCAGCCGCATCTAGTGCTATGAGGTAAATAGGTTCCAAAGAGACTGCGACCGAGATAATTCTAAGTGGAAGTCGGAAATCATATGTACATAGGCTACCTGGAAAATTTGGCAACAAGCTGCGTTGCTGAAATTATAGTTATATATTAATGTTGTTTAAGTACTCATAGAGACATTTCTGTCTATTGTCTAAGAAGAAAATTGGAGTTATGCGTTTGAAAAAAAGGTAAAATAGTTATAGGTGAACATCAGATTTAAGATGTGTTATAAGATATTTTAGGTGTAGCGATTATTGTTCTACAAAGCAGGACCTGAGCACAGCGCTCGTCTCCCATCTGTGTTATGTCTTTAGGGGCGAGGCGACGCTGTTTGATGTTTGAGGAGCGAGAAGCGATCCGTGGCAGAACTGGCACATCACTGCACGTTGTATGGGGATGTTTTTCTCGACGTGGCCAAAAGCTGGTGGTCAAGCCATAAATGGGTATTCTCGAATGCCTATGTATAACGGTTCCCATTAGCGGTCACATTGTTTCTTGCCCCATAAAATTGATTAGATTAATACCATTTAAACATTGAAGTAACGAATTACATCAGTATAATTATTACATTTCCGTAATCAACGTGCACTCAACCCATTATATCACAGTCCTATACCACGGACAACTTCCATGGAAAAGTCAAAGTTTTATACGACTGCAATATAATTTGTATGTGTTTCATCTGTAGACAACCAGAGGTATGAAATCGATCTGAGCGAGAGATTATAATATTCCAGAAATATTCAGCGCTAATTGAAAAAGCTTAAATATCCATTTCGATCCTGTTTTCTGTGCGAAGTAAACGATTAATATTTAAAGCTGCGTCTCTCTGACCCATCATCACTTGAGCTTCCAACCATGTAGGTTATTATGTATTTGGAAGGGCTTAGTCTCCTTCCAATTATGGGCGAAAAATTTATCTAAATGAACCGGTTTTCGGTACCATGACGATGTTTGATTATTTCATTATTCATTAATTCAATAACTTTCTTTATGATATATGTATATACATGCATAAATCACGCACTAAGTCCATAACATACGATGGCTATTATAGGCAGCTAAAATTGGTCGTAAAGGGATTTTAGTTTTGTATATAATATAAGTAAATCTTTGAACGACATAGAAATTATTCAGGAACATCATTGAAGTTGGTAACTTTGTCATGACCTGTGAAAAAAAAAAAAACAGTGCCCTTCTGTCTCTCGCCACCCAGCTCCATGACGTGATAGTGGCACCCTGATTATTGTCAACGGAGAGTCTGCGATGATGCTGAGATTTCACGGATTCTGTCTGTGAGTGTGTTCGTCCTTCCAAAACTTGTGGGTTGCGGGCTGTCACGTCCCGACGTGCTTATATTGCCGGTACTATAAGCCTATGTAAAAGGGCCACCGGAAAATTCTGACTGTTTTTTCTTAAACGAAACTGAAACATCAGCTAAAGTCAAGACATTAGTTTCCAGGGTCAAATCAGATGACAAAGACTTGGGTAAACTTTACATTTAGTTAAATATAGTACAGTAGATTGTTTAAATGCAACTACAACCCAATGCATCGTTGCGTAGAAAATATCCTGTTCTAGTTAGCCGAAAAGGAGTCATTTTGTAACACGACAAAGCTAGACTCTTAGTCTGCCAAATAACTTGAAGATAAAATAAAGCCCTTAGATTGTGAAGTATTTCCTCGCCCACCTTATTAGCCAAACCTTGTCCCGTCAAAGTTTCATTTATTTCTTCCTTCATAGAAGTCAATCAGTGAAAAAAATTCATAAATATTCACGAGGTTTAATTCTTTTCTCGCTTTCAATGCCGTTAATTTTTTTTCTTGGTGGACAAGATTAAAATTTAAATAAGTCCCAAGTAGATGAACAAAGTTTCTATCCAATGATGGTGTCTATTTTATTGCGCAGCAAAGTTGTCAATAATATTTCTTTTAATTATTTTTTGTAACAAAGAACGGATGAAATTTCCGGTTGGATACACCTATAAGTTTTTGACACCATTCATTCCAGGCTGGGCTTAGGTACTTTAACTTATATTCTTACGGGATCAGGCCATTGTGGAGGGGGGGGGGATAGCAAAGGCTGAACAAGGTTGGACAAACCTTTCCCCAATATAAATAGCACTCCCAACAGCGTAATTTACAAGAGATGACCAAGATAGAGTTATAAAATGCATGGTTAAGTGTTTCGTCATAGCTTCCAAATTGCCTAGGTAAATGTATCTTATGTATGCTCGCCCGTGTTAACGAAGAATATCACTAGATCTAAAGGGTCCCGAGCTCTGAGCATTTAGCATATTCATGATGCACTTGCGTGTTTCAGTCTTGGGACAAATATGCACGTAATTTTGATGCATCCAACTATGATCCAAGTACATCAAAAGACGCTAAAAGTTCTCTCAGTGCAGTAGCTGGCGATTCCTGTGACGCAGAACCCACTAAACACTAGAGTACTAGACCTTATTTGAAGAAATTATTGCGAATCAACAAGTTTCCCTGGATTGGAACGGTCTCCATGCTTGAGAGACTTCGTTCAGATTCTCTTTTTCATGACTACGGAGTAGGATTTAGCGAAGTTGACCACGGAAAGTTTGTGTTCAGGCTGGTCATGTTCGGTGGTGAGGGTGACGCCCTCTGGTGCAGAGATGGTGAAGGCCTGCAGCACCGACGCCCCTATGATGAACAGCTCCATCTTCGCCAGGGGCTCCCCCAGACATTGGCGACGACCTGCAGATATGATGGTCCTTATGCTTGGTAAAAAATTAACTAACAAATTTCCACGTACGAGGGAGTTACTGATAATTTTACCCTTCATATTAGAATATAATACGAAGCGTTCCGTTTTAGAATTGATGCACAAAAAAATTGATTTATAAGTCGTCAGTACAGCTAATTCAGATGTCTTGTATGATAACTCCCTGAACATAATAAGAGATATGTAGTGACTTTTCAACGGAAAATTTTAGTATCGCAATAAAAATGGAAAAAGAAAAATTTCAGTCTGATGCGACTGTTGTAAGCGTACATAGACTTTGCTGTACCAAACTGCAGGAACATTTACTTCATTTGTACCATACGGTATGTACCACTCCGCACCCTGTACCAAAGAACATCTGTATAATGCATACACTTTAAGCTCACCTGTACCAAAGGGCATGAATCCCTCCTTGAGGACAAAGTTACCGCTGCTGTCTAAGAACCTGTTCGGGTTGAAGACTTCCGGATCCTCGAACAGCCTGGGGTCATCGTGGGCTCCTTTGGTCAGCCCGAGAATGGTCGCGCCCTGAGAGGTATAATGATGATAAGCATATACCGTGGACTTTTAGTATATATGTCATATTGTTTTTACTCACGATAATAAACCTCTACACTTTCTTTTCATCCACATAGTGTGAAGAATAGGTGAATAT
Organism: Parhyale hawaiensis; assembly: GCA_001587735.2. Taxonomy (NCBI): domain Eukaryota; kingdom Metazoa; phylum Arthropoda; class Malacostraca; order Amphipoda; family Hyalidae; genus Parhyale; species Parhyale hawaiensis. The sequence continues at coordinate 9,895,993 of LQNS02276866.1, forward strand.
AATAATAATCGTAATGACCCTTTCATTTTTGACATTATAGTCAAACCAGTGTAAGCAGTCCTATAGAGGCGGGGCTGAACTGAACGCAGCTGTGCCAAACCTAATCAATTAGCTACTGCATGTTGAGTTTTCGGATATAAATATAATTTTATTGATTGAGACAAGTTATACCACGCGCTTCAGTGAAACTTCTTAGCCACGCCCATCGGACTTCTCACGCTGGTTTGACTATATGTAGTCCCGTGTATTAAACCTTACTGTGCTGCACTGACTGCATCTGTCGGACGTCCGAGCAGGAGCTATATATGAAGCGGAAAGTGAGAACTTCTAGGCGATAGTACTGCTTTTTCCTTGGGAGCTATAGGAGCTATAGAGGTTTTGATCTCTGCTCCTGATGAATAACCTGTTAAGGCTCAGTGCCTGTTACACTGTTGCTTTGTGATGTCGGTATTGTCTGCAGGCTGGCTCAGGGTTACCTCAATGACAAGTATCATTGCTCCTAACAATAATCTGGTAAGAATAGAGACTTTCATCTTATTTTGCGAGTCTCCCGGTTATACCGCCAGTAAGTCCGCACGTATGTCAGTTTTTTTAGAATTTTCTTTAGTCAAATGTTTCCGAAAAAAAGTCAAAAGACCATTTCTTATGTAGAATGAATAACTTTTTCAGTTATACTGCTAAGAAACTGTTATATATGCGTTTCGTACATAAAACATTCCAGTGTGTTAACCTTAACATTCAAATGTATAGACGCATTCTTTGTATCATGCGAGTTCATGTTTGGGCGGATGTTACCACCGCCCGTCTTCAGGTCAGCAGCTCTCAGATAAAGAACTTGAAAGGTCATATATGACACCGTACAAAAATGTGCCTATTTACTAGCATTGCTTGCTGAGTGACAGCCAAGATTATTAGGGACCTTCCGGCTGGAACATATATCAATAAAAACTGTCTGTGGAAGCCGGTAACCAGATTTTCGGAGATATTTGTTAGTCTCATAAACGTACAGTAATTTACCAGCGGACTTCCGACTCGATTCTGGCGGAAGCAGCCGGTGTTCTCAATTAAGCCGGCAATCATAGATATGAAGGCGCTTATGCTATGAAGTGTCAGCTTATTCGGTACTTAGCCTTACTGTACCAACATTGTCTACATCATTCTGCTTGTATTTAGCACTTATTCAGATGTAGACCTTGTACTTGTCTGCATCTAACAAGTAGCATGTTGCTACTCATTATTATTTGATCATATCTTCTAAGTCTTGTATATTAAGATGTAAATAAACAAGAAGATTTCGACAACATTCCTTGATCATCATAAAGCACTGTAGCCTTATAACATTACTCAGCATTGAAGTTAAACTTCACAACCAGCACAGTGACGAACTCAACTAGAACTTACGCACGCACACAAGTTAAATACTGTATATAACAGAAACATTCTGGCAAATATCTGTCAAATACACGAGCAGAAGTACCGATCATCACCAAAATGTAATCATTTATGTCTTATGACACTAAAGTAATTCCTGTAAATTTTATAAAGATCTGTTAGTAACTTTTTGAGTTATTGTGCTAACAAGCATAAAATCAAATATAGCGGCAATCGATTGAACCAAAAGATCAGCACAATTTTTTTTTTCTTATTGTAATAAACCCCACAACTCACATAAATTTCATGAAAATCTGTCCACAATTTTTTGAGTTATGGCACTAGAAAAAAAGGCAGATAAACAGATGAAAACATTTTTATCAAAAGTTAATCTTTTGTTATTGTTGCTAAAATGCCTAACAACTCCTGTAAATTTTGCATACTTAACTTTTGAGTTATCTTGGTGGCTACGGACGAATAGACAGAGAGAGAAATTGGCAGACAGAAAAACGCGACAAAAACCTAACCTCCTTGGCGGAGGTAATAAGGGGTTGGGGGGGGGGGAATGTGATGGAGATAGATTCCATATGACACTGACAGATGATAGTTGAACAAAAAATTTTAGAAAGCTGGCCTAAAATTTAGAAAAAAACAAAATACTTGAAACTAGGTTATGGTCTCCTAATCACATCGGTTTCAATCATGGTGGAGCAGATAAATTGCCAAAGTGGGACACAAATGTGGATAAAATTGGGCCATAGTGGAAAAAAAAGTTATAGTTAAGTACTTGAATGCCTAACAATCAATAAAACATGAGATGAGGAAACGTGGAGTAAGTATGGCAGGGATGATAGCCTGATGACTATAACTGACAATATTTGAATAACCACGATGGAAGAGGTAGTCATTCCAAAAATAAGATGAATGGCGGAATAAATGAAGACATAGGAGAAGGCATTTCCGCAAAGTATCTTTTTCAATTGCGTTTTCTTTCATGAACGCACAGAAAAATAAACCCGTATGCAGAGATGTGCGCGCTAGTGCAAGAAACTAGCGGCGCTAGCGCTAGTCCTGAGAAATACTAGCGGCGCTACATATTTCAAAACCTAGCGGCGCTAGCGCTAGTTTTGGCGCTAGTTTTCGGCATGAGTAATTAGCTACTACGAGTCGAAAATCTAGAAACATTTATTTCAGTGCTCGAAAAAATATGAGGGGCACGATAGAAATAAAACATGATTTTAATTGCATTGCAAATAGAAAAAATCAAAGAAGTGTTTTAATGATTTTTCATGTAACGAGAAGATACATTGAATTAAGTAATGTACTATCTACGACATATATGTAGTATACAAGGTATTGCAAAATTCTTGGAGCAAACTTCGGCTACTAGTAGAAACTATCATTGTTAACACCTTTTCATTAATAAAAAAAAATCGAAAGACGCTTAGTTTGTGATATATTCATGACAATAATGAACACTGATTATTAGTTACCTACACAGGCTACATGCACTCTGTTCAGTAATACACACGAGGGTAGTTCCAATATTCAATGACAAGAGATCCTTTGTTTTTATAACAAAGGATCGCAAGACAGTAATTGTTTAAAATGTCTACCATGAACATTGATACAAGCACGACACTTTTGTCAAAGATTCCATGGATCTCAGCGATATCTCCAGCAGCAACTGCAATTCGGGCGACAAGGTCTTCTTCCGACTCGACAGGTGTGTCAAAAATAAGACTTTTCATATGCCCCATAAAAAAAAAATCGAGCGGAGATAGATCAGGTAATCTTGGTGGCCAGGATACAGCATCATTATGACCAAACCATCGATTTTTGGAAATTGAAGGTCGAGAAAACATAACACATTGAGAGCATAACGTGACGGAGCTCCATCGTGTTGAAACCAAAGTCTCCTACGAATACCCAGTGGCACATCACCCAATAAACCGGAAGGACTTCTTCAAGAAAGACTGTAAACATTCCCAGTGAGAAGCTCTGGCAAAATGTATGGGCCACTGATTTGATTGTGAACGATACCTGCCCAAATATCGACAGTATGGCGATTTTGACGGATGACATAAGGGTTGTTCAGCTGCTATGCTAGAAAATTATGAACACTAAAAAGTCTATCATGGGTGAAGGTGGCTTCATCCGTGAACAACACATGTTCTGCAAAATGGGTATCTTCTAACTCCTGATTCAAAAACCACTGCATGAATCGTTCACGAGGAAGTAGATCCCTCGACTCCCTGGAAGTGATGCGGATGATAATTCTTTCGATTCAATACACGCCACACTGAAATACATTATGAACTTGATTTCCCATTATTTTATAAGCCAAATATCTCAAAAATAAACGATTTTAGAAATTCCTCTGATGACTAAGTGTTTATATTGATATTTTCTACTAGTAGCCGAAGTTTTTATCAAGACTTTTGCAGCACCCTGTATAATGCAAAAACTAGCAACTAGCGCTTGACATTGGGTAAAAACCTGGCGGCGCTACTAACAGCACTAGTAATTCTCAAACCTAGCGGCGCCTGTGCTACTAGAAAACTAGCTGCGCTACTAGCGCGGGTTAGTTTTAGCGCCGCGGCCGTTAGGCACACCTGTGCCTGTTTAGTGACGTAAGAAGTTGGTGTTAGAGGAAATGCAAGAAAAATGGCGGATTATGGAAAACAATTGGGCCTGTAAAAATTGTACAAATGAAGTACGGAGGCGTGAAGAAAGGTGAAAAAGAGGAAAAAAAGGTTTGTTTTCATAGATAATTGCCTCCGCCAAGGAGGTTTTATTTTCGACGCGTTTGTGTATCTCTGTTTGTCTCTCTGTCTGTCACCAAGATAACTCAAAAAGTTCTGAACCGATTTGGACGAAATTTACAGGGATTGTTAGGTACCGTATGTTAAGAGGAACAGATGATTAACTTTTGGTGAAGATATGTCCATCCGTTTGTTTGGTTGCTTGTCTGCCTCATTTTTTCAATGCTAGAACTCAAAAAGTTATTGATGGATTATTATGAAATTAACATGAGTTGTTAGGTATATAAGAGTAAATGACTAAATTTTGGTAATGATCCGTTTGTTCGTTCGTTCGTTTGTCACTGTATTTAATTTTATGCTTTTAAGCACAATAACTCAAAAAATAATGAATGGATCTTTATGAAATTTATAGGGTTTTTTAGTAATGTTGAAAGACATAAATGAATAAATTTTCGTGCAGATCGGTTTGTTCGTTTGTATGTTTGACTCATGTTTGTCATAACGTTTGTTAGCAGTAT
>LQNS02276866.1:9907030-9922536 GCA_001587735.2 Parhyale hawaiensis
TCAATGAAGAAAAGAAGAAAATTAGGAAGTAAATAAAAGAAGAGGAGATTCCGCACCGGCCTAGAGGCATTAGGCAAACGTGTAGGTTATTGCGTGAATTTTTCACGCACGGGTCCACTAGTTCTTTAGAATTTTCATGACAATCTATTAAAAACTTTTCAAGTTACAATACTGGAAAATAGAAAAACAGTAAGAGTTAAAAAGGAAAAACGGACATTCAGATCGTCACAAAACTTTTGTTATTAGCACCTCGAAACATCACGAACAATTCCTTTTACTTTCATCAAGATATTTTTCTAACTTCTTACGTTCTGTTACAATCCCTAACTTTTTGAGTTATCTTCACGGCAGACACAATTATAGTCAAACCAGTGTAAGCAGCTTTTTCGGGCGGGGCTGAACTGAACGCAGCATTACCAAATCTAATCTATTAACTAATTCACTGTTAGTTTCGAATACAAATATAATTTTATCGATTGAGATGAGTTATAAACGCGTTCAAGTCAGATTTGGCAAAGTTACTTTGCGTTCTTATATAGCCACGCCCATCGGACTCCTTACACTGGTTTGACTATAGTGTTGTCGTGGGGTCGCGTGGAATAATAAATTGAGGCTTTTCCATTTTTGTAGCCAATTTAAATGGGGGATATTTTGAGGGCAGCGGATTACGTACATTTACCACTCCTTGCTGTCTATGGGGGAATACTAATAGCACCTCGTTGCTGGTGGTCACTGCGGCGAGTTCAGTATTTTTGCAGGACAAATTCTCTAGGAAAGGGAGCGTTACACTGACAAGTTCGGTAACTCATGCCTTAGCCCTAGAGAAGCGAGTTGGGCGCTAATGCCTACATCGGCGATGGGCCACATCTTCAAGAAGTGAATCTTGGAAAGTTAGATTGTAAACCCATGAAGTTCCAGGGAAAGAACAAGCAAACCGACAAAAAGAAAAACTTCGACCTGGATACAACCGTTTTGACGGAGGTAATAATAAAACCCTGCTTTGTTAACTTACTTGTTTCTTCTTCCAATGTGATTAAGAAGATTGGGAGAAATGCAGTGGTCTGCTGGAAGGTGAGGCCTTTGCCTTACCGAATTTCCGTGCATTATCTATGAATCTATCTATCTATGTTCAATAAGCTAATGTTAAGGAACGAAACAAAGAGGCCAATTGTTTTATAAAAGAAAATATATTGTGTCCTTGTGTGACGCCAGCCTCTGAGGTGATCTGTGTGTTCGTACAATTCTTCATTGCTGTCTCCTGTCTCTTCTACCGTCTGCATGCAGCAGATTTTTTTTATCTTGGTGTTGAAACAAGATCATAGAGTTGCCTGATACGCAAAAAAAAAAATCTACGCTTGCCTCATCAGGTGCGTGGCACCCACACGGCCTAGATTTGCATGATTCTGCACAATCATGGGTCCATTTCATGAGTATTAGGGACTTACTTTCTTCCTTACGCTCTGTCTGTAATGACTAGGTTTGTGATAATACGCTCTTATAGACAGAGAAGTTGGTGATAACTCCAAAACAACGAGGAAAAGCTCAAACGTTAAGCTATGACGGTAACACAACCTGCATAAGCAGTTCACTGTAGGAGCCTATATGTACTTTATGCAATTTGTTGTTTCGGAGTTATCATCGACTTCTCTGTCTATAAGAGCATGTTGTCACAGCCCTAGTAATGACTGTCCTGTCACTGATGCATTAACACCCAGCATGATATCAAAATTGGTCATAGCTGTGCTGTAGCGGCAGGCTAGAGCGTCTGACGTCCACTCTCAAGGTCGCTGGTTCGTGCCCAGTTCCCAGCTGGGCATCTTCTTAGCGTGCTTGTGTGATCGGTCAGCATCCGGTCTGCATACTGCTGCGGGTTACTGACCTTCCCTAGCAATGAGGAGGGTTGGGGGGTCGCAGATATTGTCGCATGGAGTCTTCGGCCACTGGCGCCATAGCTCTAGACATCTGTGGTCGACTGCAGCCGTATGCTCCTCTGGGGCCTGTTGGTCTATATCTGCAGCACAAACCAGTGCATGCGGGTTTCCCAATTGGGGGTACGGTCAAGTTAACTTTACCGTTACCTTTATAAGCATGAGTGTTTAAAACCCACGTTTTACCAGCGTTTGGCTTTAGGGTAATCCATGTGATTGCAGATCGACCCTGGCCATAGCGCATCAATGGTTCTATGGCCATATCGGTTCACCTACCGTTCTCAACACCTGGATTGCAATGCATGGTGACTTTTCCTCTAAAAAAAGTCGCTAACTTAGAAACAGTAATGTTAGCCATAGCGGGCATAATTCAGATGAACTGCTCAAAAAAAAAAAAAAAAAAAATCCATACCACGCAACAGCGACGAAGAGAGGCCCGTTAATCACGTAAACGTTCTGCCCCGATACCTGCATAACATCATGTTGAAAACGGGCCTTATGACACCGTCAACCCTCCCCTCAGTGGGCATAGGATACACCATATTTGGTTAGGTTAGTTGGGTTCATCCATCCTATGTTATGGGGAGCAACGTCTTTTAGGGGATTGTTCAGGTTAGCTTAGCCTTTAGCTAGACCCTCGAGGTACCTCGGGTTAGGTTTACTGCGCTAGTCCATTGGATGTGTCGACCAGCTAAGCCACCACCAGTAACGGGACGTCTGTCTTTCGTACCCAGTTTGCTTCGTTTAACCTTCTTACTACTACTGACGATGATTTGTTCTGTTCTTCCTTTTCTTTCTCGACTTGCTGTTCCCATGCGTGTTAACTCGTGCTTGGGTTCGATGCTTCTATTGACATTCAATGTGTCCCGTCTTTCTTCTTCTTTGGATCATAGTATACTCTGTGGGTAGGAACGATTAAACTACTTCTACACCACCAATCCACAGAGGCCTGAGCTGCCATGCAGCATTTGTACCAAATATTCCACCGTTTTGAGACCAGGATTTTCTTCAAAAAGTGGATGGAGTAACCCTTCCATAAGCAATTCCCTAACATTATTTGGGTGTTTCTTACCTGCTTTGCATCCTGATGACCCCAACAAATGTTGCATACAGCACCTCGACTAAACTCTTTTTAGCCATTAATGACCCAACACCATAACTCATTATAAGGTACATACCATCAAAGCACTGAAATTCGTTGACCAATGGGGACTGATTTTCTCAGTACATGTGAACGTTTCTCTGCGCAGCTGTAACAACTGCAAACCCTTGACCTGTCTTTATGTCACGGACTTTGCTTTCAGTAGGACTGTCTTCATTGTTGAGGGTTTGCTGAGGGTTGCTTGATCACTGGGAGATATAGGTTGGATCATGAAGCTAAGTGCGTAACGGGAGAACTCACGTGAAGCTAGCACCAAAAAGTGACATCATCACATCGACTAAGGGTACTGCTGAGTGGACTATTGGTACTGCTGAGTGGACTATTGGTACTGCTGAGTGGTACTGCTGAGTGGACTATGGCTATTTAATTAATTTTAACAGAAAAATTGTCGTAAATTGCGACGATTTTTATTTTATCCCTGAAGCACATAAATGAATGAAAGGAACATAATACTACTGATTGAAAAATTAACAATAATCAACTGAAAATTACAGTGGGGGATGGTAGAAACATCTACAGCACCTGTCATGGAGGGAGGGCAGTCGGTCCCGTGGCACCACCGCGTCGATCTCCTGCTGCACCCTGCGCTGCACCTCAGGGTACACCGCCATGTACAGGATCAGCCAGCGGATGGTGGAGGCTACAGTCTCTGATCCCGCCTCAAATAGGTCTAGCATACCCATTGTTAAGTCCATGACTGTCAAAAAAAAAATGATGAAATGACAAGATTCTGGTTTGTAATGTGTAGTCTTTTCACTCTCTTTTGTATGCAATACTAGTGTACGCGACCTTCAAGTTGAGCTGCTCAAGATCCACATATAGGCTATGACCGTAGCTCTTCTTGTGTGATAGATATTTATTTAGTATACATAATAGTAGTCTGTTTTGACCGTGAGACCGCGCTAGAAAATCAATTTCAGTAAATGAAACCACAGAAAACAGCAGCAAGAATACAGACTCTCTCGAAACTTACAACTGGAAAACGTGGACGACAAAGAAGGAACAAAAAATCATTAAAGCTGCTCAGACCGCAACCTTATTGAGTATGAACTTATAGGGTTCTATGTCTAGTACCCGTACACCATGCTAGTAGCATCCACATGGCACTAAAAAACTACCTGTGCGAAAACTAGCAGTGCTACAAAGCCGTACATAGGCTTAAACTGTAGGGTAAGTAGCGCTGCACCATCCCTGAAAATGACGGGCGAAAAAATAATAAAAAAATGGTGGTGGTTTTCACATTTTTTTACTAAAAACATGAAAAAATGTTAAAACCACCACCATATTTTATTGTTTTTATTTTTCGTCCGTCATTTTCAGGAATGGTGCGGCACAATACTTAGCCTACAGTTTAAGCCTATGTACGGCTTTTTAGCACTGTTAGTTCTCACACAAGAAGTTTTTTAATGGCAAGTGGACGGCTACTAGCATGGAGTACGGGTACCAGACATGTTACCTTAAGGCTGACAAAAAAAAAAAAGAATAACTAAAGCCCGCTATAACTTGAATAATGCAAATATCATACTCTACAAAATGATGAGTGCCCTACTCATTCATCTTTTCAATTATCTTGCACCGCGTGTGTAGGAAGAAATTGCACGCACAATACCATTATTTTACCTTTTTATGTAGAAGATAAAAACCAGACGCACTAAATTTATGTGTACCGATTAGATTCTCAGTTGTAGAGTGATCATGTAAGTGAACCTCGGTATCTGATACATAAATATATACGTTGTCAAAGCTCAGAACTTTCTATATTTTGCTGGTATACCCGACAGCTAAAAAAAGCGGCAAAGAAGTTATGATGATAAATCTTCATAAATTTTACCTCTGCCACTAACTTAGTTATGACTTATGACAGATGCACTGTAAATACCAACTTGTAGTATAAAAAAATGTAATCGCGCTCTATACTTTGTTGCTGTCGGTGATATGCTGTAGAATAATAACGTTTAGCAGACAGCCAATTACTACTCAAAATACAAACAGCAAGTACATAGGTACGTATCTCTGATATACAGTGATATTATGTACTTCAGACGCGTTGTTTTCTAAACGCATACGAACGGCATCTCATAAGAAAGAACTTTCCTTCGAAAATCATTACCAGCACGATGTCCAAGTTTTCATCATGATGCTTCAGTGCTTTGAATAGGTATAGTCTCTTATCTTTCCCATACTTAATCATCCAACCACCCAATTTGTAAATTGTGCACTCAGAGCAAACAGAATTTGTGGAGATAGGAAGACTCTGATGACAAAGATTCAAGAAAACTTGAAAAATTTTTAGTCATCTTGCTTAGATAATAGATATATTTTAAAATTGGCAGAACAAAGAGGGGGCGACTCAGAGGTCTTTTTCCGCCCTGTGCCAGATAATTGCTGTACGCGACTTTGAACTGGGGATGGAGTGCGACTACGGGGCTTTAATAAATAGAGGGAAGATAGGTAGAGTAATAACCCACTCGCCGAACTAATCCTATTTCCGAACAAACAACTATTATTTGATAGGTTTATTACACAAACCTATCAAATATTAGCTGTTTGTTTGAAAAAGGGTTAGTTCGGCAATTGGGTAATTACCATACGTTTCGCTGATGAGATGTAGAAACTTCGAAACGCAACTTTTCACCTTCTAATGAGATGGTGCACCTTCTCACACACTAAACATAAACCAAGAATGACGTTCTGGTCGTCTTCGGAAGATTTGGAGCAAGGAAATATGGCTTTCAATTTAAGTTTAAGGAATTTTGGTCTAGGTACCCAGTACATAATCTAATGATATGAACTTACTACTGAAAGTAGAGTCTGGATCATTTTTCTGCCTTTCCATCTCTACCAGGTAGTGGTCGACATAGTCCCTGATGTTCTCATTGTCCAATGAATCTTGATGCTCTTTTATTATATTCTGGAAGAGATTAAACGTATAGCTCATTTTACCTTATTTCGAAACATCGAAAAATGTTATTAAAAGTTATTCAGTCTATAGGATGATTAGTATGTGTATAGAAATGCATGAAAATTGCGTTGGGAAACGTAATCAAATAGCTCCTGTGTCACTGCAGGTTACACCGGAATTGCTGCCAATTGCTGTTATAAAATATGTTGCAGTTACAATCATAGAAGGGTACTTCAGGAAGTTGTCTTATTACACTGAAGTTTTCACTCCTATTATATTCGTAAAAAATACTAAGTATTAAGTTATTAACATAAAAGGAAATAAGCATTAGGTTTGTTGAGAGTTACTGGCACAATGTCCGAATGTTATCAAGAAGATGATAGTGATACTATCTGCCCTTAAGAAGAAACGTTGGTTAAACGGAGCTACCGCACAAAACTTTTTTTTTCTTAAATATGAAATAATGTTTGCAGAAAAAATAGGCAAGGGCACGATGACGTGAATTTATAAACGGTGCGCTTACAAGTTTTCAAAACTAGGTGAAAATTGGAACGTGAAATTTGAAAGATATAGACCAGCTAACTATTTTTTCGTGAGCGAGAGAGAAGCCGACATTTAAAGAAAAAAGGAGATAAAGAGACATAGTACAGCTAGAACTACAGTGCATATTATGGTAGTGGCAACTATTTGACTGTGATTTGGCTACATGTAGGGGACATGAGTTTATCTCCGGGTGTGCAGCACTCTGAGGTATTCTATCTTATAGCTAATATGGAAATCATTTTATAGTTTGTATAGAGATTTACTCCAATAGAGAACAAGTGTCCGCCCTTCATGCCCGTAACACGTACGTTTTTTCTTTTTTGCAGACGTTAGATAGATGAACTAACTAGAGAGCACTCTCAGAGCGCATACCTCCACCATGAGCAAGGTAACGGTGACGAAAATTTCAAATTGGTTCTGAAACCACTATTTTCTTTGTATCTGCACCAAAATGTAATCATTCATGCCTCTAAATAGTATTAACAATTTCTACAATTTTTATGAAGATCCGTTCATAACTTTTTGTGATATGCTGCTAACAAACATTATGGCAAGCGCAAGTCTTACACACAAACGGACCTACCGATCATCACCAAAAATCACGTATTTATGTCTTAATTACACTGAAAAACCTTTCAATTTTATAAAGATCCATTTATAACTTTTTGAGTTATTGTGCAAACAAGAATAAATACAAATGCAACGATAAACAAAAGAACACATAAAATGATCATCAGAAAATTTGATCATTTACTCTTCGTTATATACCTAACAGCCCGGTATAAATCTCATAAACAATTCATTCATAACTTTTTAAGCTATGACACTAAGAAAAAATAGGCAGACAAATAAACAATCGATGAATGGATTATCACCAAAAGTAAGTCATCTGTTACAGTAAACATGCCTAACAAGCTCTGCATATCCCGTAAAGATAAGGTCATAACTTTTTGAGCAATCTTTGTGAGAGACAAGCACGACAAAACATGACTTCCCTGGCGAAGGTAGTTATTTTTTAGCATGGTGCTGTGCCAAACTCATTAGGGGCGCTGCACCTTAGCTATATTTTGTGGAATTACATTAGTGTTTCCCATTTTTATCGTATATCAATTCAATAATAACCTAGAACTAGAAAATATGCAGACACTATTATAATACGATAAATAAGGGAGGTAGGAGGATCATATAAGAAGACGGGTGAAAATTCGACCTTGTTAGGAAACATGATGGATAAGGAATGCATTGCATAAGAATATAGCGATACCTAAGCTCTTTCTCCCGTTGTTATCTTTGAGGGTTACAGAAAATTTGGGTATGACGTAATTTAAGAATATGGGTGGAAGGCTCAATCGGAGAGTTGTAGGGTCAATATATGGCACCAAAGTACAAGTACAACCAATGCGGAATAGTTGAATAACAAAAATAATTAAAGGGTTAAGCGGAGGATGAATATTGCGTGTTTAACACATTAGGACCAAATAATTAATTAACCATATTTCTCCTACGCTAACGATTTTCAGAGATATTTTACATTAGGCATCAAGGTTAGAAGGGTTTTCAAATAATTTACCAATTTTCTAGTAGATTCTGGTAACGCTGGCGCAGATATTTTCAATATAATGCAAAGATTTCGCGGGGAAGAATACAATACAATAATTTTCTTTTATCTTCAATCACCTGTCATTCGCTAAAGTCTTATTTTATTGAACTCATATTTCTACACAGCGTAAATGAAAATTACCAATGTCATATAAAGTAAAAAATTGTTGAAAGAAAAGTTGTTCAAGATTTATTAACCCTTAAAGTTTGGTCCTAAAATAAGGGCCATGGGCCCGTGGAGGTCGATGCTTCCATTTTGTATTGACGTTGCATGAAAAAGAAAATTGTGTAGAAATATGAGCTAATACATGACCAAATCAAGTTTTACATGCTTTATATGCATAAGAAAGAAAATCTCTTACAGAAATTAATCTATTTATTACAAAATCAAGTTTTATATAAATATTCTTAGTTTCCTGACACACATGTAATGTCTGGTACTGTGAGTTAGCTTCATCATTGTTAGCTTGGGACACACGTGTTATTAGTTCTTGTTTGTGTTAGGCAGGCATTCTTCTTGTTTTAGGAATAGGTTTTTACACCTTTTGGTTGGGACATCTGTCTTTGGTGCCCTCTGCTGTCCTCATTTCATCATCTACTACTGCCCCACTTTCTCAGTATTCTTTCCTTCAACGACTAATTACTGCTAGTCATTCCCTCATTCATATCTTTCTGTGTAGATGCACAGGGATTCTGTGTAGAAACAGACTGTGCTAGGGGTCCCCGTTCCCTGGATGAGCTGGTTTTGTGGCGCCCTATTTTTCGGAACAAAACGATCTAGAAAAGAAAAATAGCTGCTATCGCTCTTGAGTTGAGATAAAGTAGCAACCCGCTTTAAATAAATAAAAAATAGACTATTCATTATCGCTTCCTTTCAGTACTTCTCCTTGTATTTCCCATTTAGTGAAGTCATCTAGTCAATTCAACCTGCAGGGAGCTATTGAGAATCAAACAAATTCTACTCGCGATAATTTCGTTCATATACTGTCGTCAAAATCCCTTCACCAGTGAACGAATTTACTGTTGAAAAAGATATGCTGATGATCATGTTTTGGATGGATGTTTTTGATGGTGCAGAAGGTGGTAAACAACGAAAAGGTGCTGTATGCAAGAAAAAAAAAGTGTCAAAAACAATGTCGATGTTGTGATGTTGCTCTCAATATGGGTGACTGTTTCACCAACTGGCATGCAACGTAGCTAATTCCTATGTACAGATGAAGGTGTGATCTGTATTGATGTTTTTATGTAATATCCGACACATTTGTATGAATAAATAGTGCAGAAGATCTCCTATATGTATTTCATTTATATCTTATAAAAGTCCACGGAATTTGAAAGTCATGTTTTCTGAACAGAAATCGTCCATGTGCCCATGGTCCTTAAATAGGACCAAATTGAAAATGCAATTTTTTCTATAAATTATTGAAATGAGAACTCTTTTTTCTATTCGGTATCAACAACTGTTGTATAAAATTCAATTTTCAGTAAAAATTCGAAAGAAAAAAATTCGGACGTTAACGGATAAATGGGACAAGGATTGATTCACTTTTACAGGGGTTACAAACGGTCGTGAGGTCTGAAACATTTTAAAATAGGGAGAAATTATTGAAAATAAGGGGTAATTCATTTCAATGAAGAGGCAAAAAATATACTGTTTGCAAGCAATTGACACTCGGAAGGCTGTAATACGGTCAGCGGAGCAAGTAGGGAAGAGTAGAAGTCACAGGGTCAAGCCTAAGGGCAATAGGCACCAAGTGCTATTTGGCTCTGCAGGTAGCACACTACTTAAACATACAATGACAATGACATCCAATCTTCCAGCTTATTATTCATAGATTAAAACAGGCATATCACTTGCCTCAAGAAATGCCGATACTGACTTCAGGTTATTCAATACTGTTTTTGTCTTAAAAAAGTATTCCTTCACAGAGTCAGGCAAGGAATCAAGCCAAGGAAACCAGTCCAAGTACATCATGGGTCCTTTCGCCAGGCTGAAATTCTCTTCTGTCTTCTGCACCAAACTGAGAATATTTGGATCCGTTACGTCAAATCTTTGTCCTGAAAAAAAAAGAGTCATTTGGACTTCAAAGTGAGAACATTAGCTGCAAATATAGAGCGAATGTTATCAATGGATAACTATACATTTTGTAACTTTACTGCCTACCATAAGAAATTGAACTTGCTGATAATTTCCTAGTCAATTATCTAAAAGATACAAGCTCGAACATTTTTTAATTTTGATTCTACAAACATCATTTCATAAAAAAAATATCGTTGGGTCAACATTTGCAGGTCAGGTAAACTAGTATCGATATTTTACTTGAAGGATCTATTCTACCTGCTGTAAGTCGCCATATGATGTTCAGTATGGAAACATTGACATGGAAAGCAACTTCCAAAGGTTCGTTGACATGTTGAGCAAAATAGGCGAGAAGAGCTTCGGTTTCTTCCATTATTGTGGACTCCATGACGGACCGCCCCATGCCGACGTCCCTGAGGTACTTCGTGGCGAACCGTTGATGGCGCTCCCAAATCTCCCCGCTCGAAAGTATTAAACCTGAAAGGTTCAGCTGCATCAGAACAACAATTTGTACTCGAGGAACAATGGGCAACAGGATCCCAACCCTCTCCATTTGTATGCGAGTTCATACGTGTGTACATGAGCTCCTGTGTAGGGGAAAATGAAGTTTTCTCACTCCCTGCAAAGATTGTTTATTCTTCGTGTACGGGGATGAAAAGTCACAAGCCTAATCAAATTTTAACGAATTAACAAAAACAGTATATATTTGTAATTAAAATTTATGTGCCGCTCTCACGGAAGTTAGCCACGTGTTACCATAAAGAAAACAAACATGTTGAGAAGAGACTGAAGATCATTGAGCGGGTTTCAGGAAGTGTTTCGCGATTACCGTTTACCTAATTCCCGCTGAGTCAGATAATCAGCTCTCCAGCTACCTACTTCCCGCTGAGTCAGATAATCAGCTCTCCAGCTACCTACTTCCCGCTGAGTCAGATAATCAGCTCTCCAGCTACCTACTTCCCGCTGAGTCAGATAATCAGCTCTCCAGCTACCTACTTCCCGCTGAGTCAGATAAGCAGCTCTCCAGCTTTTCAAACGCTGTATTGTTAGCGTTTGAGGCTTCAACCATGACAGAGAAGCGCGCGCTTAAAACAGTTGTTATAATGAGACTGAAGCTGTTACAGTTCAGACGAGTGAGGCACTTTTTTCAGGTTTTCTTCAGTGAAATTTCTCAAAAAAAAAAAAAAACTAATTGAAGTACAGCTATTTAAAGATATTTGCTAATGAAGCATCAGTTTAAAAAATACAAATTTCTATATTTAGAGAAACATTCTTAAATATTAGTGCGAATGTAACATCATGAGAAAAACAGCAGTGAAAAATAAGTCAGGCAATTTGACATGCATGTACTGAATATAATTTACCATCACGTAAGTACATAGTTGTTAACTAGATCCCAAGTTCGACGGGGCGAAGATTGAAATAACATCAACTTAGGCATACCAGGCCTACTCTTACTTGCCTGCCCGATGTTATGAATGGGAATACGCCTAACCACTCGATTAGACCTACCGTTTTCCGACAGTAAGGCCTAATTAACATTGGGCGAATTAGAAGTCGCGTCAAATTGGGCTCTTAAGCAGGTTCTCATTCACTATAAATGTGCGAGATGATTGGCTGACAACGACCAGCAATGATCGCAAGGCCGTGAAATACTGCCAGATATTGTTTACCCATTAATTTACGAGTGAACTCTTAACAAGGCTCAAGTCTGTGTAGTCACTCCAATTCGTATACATAATTCGAATATGGGCGAATAAAAGAAAATGCACATGGATAGGAAAAATTACTGAAATTATTGATTGCCGAACTAAAGGTAAATGTCATTTAAGTTTTATAATGCCTTTGCATGATCGATCTATACATAACCAAAAGATGGCTAGATGTAGACATATTAAAAAAAATAAAACGTTTTCTAAGTGATGAAGCAGTCGTGGAAATAACATAGCTGTTATAGATTTTAAAAATTCGATTATTTTTGTACGTTGTAGGAGTCAGCCTCAATACATGTAGAAACGGCCGTAATATCAGGTTCACCTATATGTACCCAAAATAAAGTATAGATCCTATATATAGGGACTATGGGTGGGAACTGGGATTCCAAGAAGGTAAAAATGGGATGACAAGGATATGAAAATGGGGTGCCAAAAAGGTAAAAATGGGATGCGAAGAGTATGAAAATGGGATGCCAAGAAGGAAAAAATGGGAAGCCAAGGATATGAAAATTGGATGCCAAGAAGGAATTTACATTGCTCTGTCCCCTTTAATACCTTGGCCAGTGAAGAGTCTAAGTACTTGGTGACTGTACACCTGGGACCGGTCCTGCAGCTGGCGCAGGGAGAAGGCTTCCTTCATCACAGCGTAGCTGGTGAGGCCTACGATTTGAAGAGAGCCAATGCGCCACCTGCAACCACAATGCAAGAGTTGCTGTAACTCTACGCGTGCTATGCTACATGACTGTCTTTTGAAATAGATGTTGTTTGTCCTGCGGGAAATAACGTTAAGGTAGAGCCCCATGCGCATCGCCCCGTTAACCTGCTGGCCGGTAAGTTATGACGTCATCTTGGGGCCATACGCGTAGGCCACTATAGTCTCTATTTACGATTTTTTATTTCTCGTTTGATAAAATAGTATTAAATGCCCTAATACCTACGTACATAACAAGTTCAGTTGAGCTGTTGTAATTTATTGTAAAAATCGGTATAGCTCTGTATGGGCTGAGAGCACTCAGCATTCTATAACAGGCCTCAGGGGGAGGATGCTCAAAAGAGTCATAGTTACGTTTAAATTTCAAGCGCAAGCCACTAGGTCAACGTTTCTCTGCGTTTAACCTAACGATTCATGTTCAAACCAAAGTTAAGGGAACTTAGCAGCAGAAGCAGTTCCTGCTCCTGCGTGAACGTAGCTCCAAAGGTTCACGTAAGCAGCGCTAGGGGAACAGTTGTGCGTTACGTTCCCTTAGCGAAGTTTTGAACATCCTGGCCCTGGAATCTACCTATTGAGCTGTTTAAATGTATATTTTAGCGCAGCGTCTTAGGTAACAGTGACGTTATACACTTTATGGAAAGTGTGAAACAAATATTTATATTTTTAGAGAATAATGGCTGTCACTGAATGTTCTAGGCATTAAATATTATGGTTATCTTATGGTTATCTTACTCATTTTAGCCATTTACTTTCAAATAATCAATATGACACAAGAAATACACGCTTCACCTTGCCAGCTGTCCGCCTTGAAATAGAAAAGCGCTTTACAATATTCCAAGCTGTCACTGCGTATAACCAACTACCACAGGAAATAGTTCTACCAATGGCACACCAAGCCTTCAAGCATCATTTTAGAATTCTCTGTCTTAGCTCCTACAGTAATCCTTAGTAATGATTTACAGGATGTGACTGATTTAACAGGCGGGACATTGGAATTGTATTGTATCAAGCTGGCCATTATTAATGTGCTTCTAAAGAAAAGTGCCACTGCACCGCAATGAAACTAATCTATAGCCTCAGTCATTGCAATATTTCTGTGTTTTAGGTAGAATATTTTCTTTTTCGGCGTTAATGTACAAAGGCACTATTCGTCATAGTTTTAGTCGAAAATTCCATAACTTTTGTAGTTTTAAAACTGGTTCATAAAGATTATATCTATGAACAATAATTCTTGACTGTAATTAGTGCAATGAACATACGTCTATAACAGTGTACTAGGTTGTTTTTGCTGGAGGTAGAAGTATTGTGATTGTGAGTAACCAGCAGGCCCTTTCCCTGCCACGGTATGCTTGTTCTTCACAGACCCAGGGGTCCCGGGTGCCTTCTCCGCGGTGATGTTGCACCTTCCCGCAGTTCCTGCTGACGAGGTTGGTTTTGTGTAGTTACGGGGGGGGGGGGGCTCAATACTTTTCCTTCTGTTTCGGGAGGTGGGCCGCTGATCGAGGTGTCAATGTATTTTGTATGGACTTCTGCCTTCTTGTTTTTAGATTCCTTCTCCAGTGCGGCGTGGATGAGCGGAGGCTTTCAGCAGTGCCCAGGGGTTGGAGATGCACAGCTTGCGCCTTTTTCCTGTTAGTGGCGCGCTGATCACTTAGAACCTGAGACCTACCGGCAGATGGGCCGAGACGGGAATCACTGATGCTTTGAAGTGGGACGTGATTCGCGCCCTGGTGGCGGGCGAGATTGTGTTAAACCACGGGAGTGGGTCAGTGCGATATGGACGTTGTGGCCGTGATACCTAGTGAAATTCTGTCCAGCGACCTGTGAGTAACATGACTATGCGAGTTTTAACCCCAAATACGGCCAAAGCCATTTAGATTAGATATGGATTGTTATCATTACTTTATCGCTTAATAGATGCCGATTGACGTTTATGACTTTTAGTAGGCAGGTGTCCCATAAGTGGTTTTTCACTTTAAGATGGACACGTTCTCAATTTGTTGTACTGTATAAGGGCTGATTTCTGAGAGCAATAAAGGTGTATTACGCTATTTGATCTACTACAGAGCAAAATAGGAATAGACTAATGGAGCACATATCGGAAGAAACTCGTTAATAAAATCAATAGGCAAATTTAAACTGGCGTCTACAACAATTTTCACATTCTATTCGTGGTGTAGTATTTCAATGATACTACTGTATTTTTTATAAACTACACGCCAAAGCTTATATTACCAATAACAGTACTCTTCTGATTGCAGTAGCTCACACTCACAGATAACTTTACTGGTGTAAAAATTTTAATTATAAAGTTGCAATTGCTGATATCATTCCAAGCACAAACAGTGTCTGTTGACCATTATATGATATCTAGCCTATACACTAGCGGGCAAAATAAGAGAACGATTTTCATTTTTTGAAAATAAAGGTTAACCATGTAGAGTAGGTTAATAAATCTTTTGATGGGGCGCTAATGAATGTATTTAACACATTTCTACAAAATATCAGGACAAAGATAACTATAATACATTCGAGCAATCTTACAAACAACAACAAAAATTGAACTGTGCAAAATAAGAGAACGATCGTCTCTAAATACAATTTTACAAACAAATAACATGGAATAATGGTCAATTTTAGGCTAAGAACAATTAGTATGGAGTACTAAAACCTCTATTTTCAATAACTTTAGCGCAGCGACGATTACACGACATCACAAGTTTCTTACTAAACTCTGGAGTTATTTTTTCCCATTCCTCTTCAATTTTAGTCCACAGATCCTTTACTGTTGATGGTTGTCGTTCTCTTACATTGTCACCTATAATTTTCCATAAATTTTCAATAGGATTAAGGTCCGGGCTTTGG
>LQNS02276866.1:9938758-9953409 GCA_001587735.2 Parhyale hawaiensis
GTTTGTCACTGTTTTTAATTTTATGCTTGTTAGCACAATAACTCAAAAAATAATGAATGGATCTTTATGAAATTTATAGGAGTCGTTAGTAATGGTAAAAGACATAAATGATCAAATTTTGGGGCAGATCGGTTAGTTCGTTTGTATGTTTGACTCATATTTGTCATAACGTTTGTTAACAGTATAACTCAAAAAGTTATGAACGGATCTTAAAAAAAAATTAAACAAGCTGTTACTAATATAAAAAGGCACAAATGAATAGATTTTGGAGTTTATGCAAAGAAAATTAGGGTTTCAGAGCCAATTTGAATTTTTGCTACCGTTGGCTCACTTGGCGGAGGTATGCGCTCTCAGAGTGCTCTAGTTTGATATCAAGTCCTGGGTTTCATTCTGATTTGGTGTGATAGTATGACTGTTTACGTTTTCAGTTGATAACGTGTTCCAGGATCCTACCTCCACATTTGTGTAGGATTTTCCACTCTTGGTGGATTCCATGGTGCTCTTGGCCCTCCATGCTGCACTTTTTCCATATAGGTCTCCATGGACGAGATCTTTCTCGCAGTGTCTAAAATTTTTTGCATATTTTCTCTCCTCACATCTTGATTGTTCACGCTCATATCACGGTCATTCGCGGTAGCATCTCTTTCCCCATTTTACTGATGGTTATTTTCTCTTTACATGTTATTTTGCACGCGATTTGAGTTTTGCCACGGTCTCGATCCCCGATTTTCCCCCTCGTTCAGCGTGGATGAGCCTATGGTGGTCAGTGGGAGCCGCACGAATGGTTACTTTCAGATGTATTTCAGGACATGTGGTATCAAAACCCGTGCCATTTCTAAATGATTCTTGGCACAACCATGGATGAAAGAGATCGCATTCTCGCTTTGGGCTGGAACCTTGTCTGCCGTATTTATTGAACCTAGGGCGCCTCTAGGGGAGGAATAATGTTTACCCTTTGCTTCAAACCATATTTACATTGATTTTTGGCATAGTACTTGCAGATTCTGGGTTTCGTTTCTTTCCGCTTTTGGATTTTCTGCCCTCTCCAGAGCAACTACTTTTTTTCATTGTGTTCTGTGGTATTTTATAACTGCTTTTTTTCCACTTCATGATCGCCGGTTCCGGCATATTTCTGCATCGGTTCTTCTAAAGGCAAAATAAAGTTAAATTTGACTGCACCTGCCACTGGAAAATCCGCTCTCTCTGGTTCATACGGCAGACATAGACCATCTGGCCCCAGAGTAGTAAGTGTAGTTGCAGCCGCCGACTGGTCGGTAAAAACTATGGCACCGAAACGGACGGTACAACGACTAGCCACACCCCTACCCTAAGGCATCTACCTCCACGACAGCTATGCGTAAAAGCAAATACGCTGACTCAGCCCTCCAAGTGCCTGAAGAAAGACTGTGCCTGGTGTGGAAATCGAACACGAGTACCTCGACACAACTGCGCAGCGCACAATGTCCGCAGCTAGCGCGGGTAGCTTTCACCCACTGATTCCTTTGTATCAAATACTAAGTTGGCCTTGCGTTGGAACTTCTAAATTCCTTTTACAATTCAAAATGAAGCTTTTGAAAAATTTATAAAACACGTCGATTCATGCCCTGACGTAACTTTCCACAAGCAGCACAGTAAAGGTATTCACATTGTGTGCAAGCAATTTTCATTGTACTATTTCTAATAGGATCTCTTCACCAGGTACAAACGCAGTTTTGCTTCTCAGTGGATCTTTTATTAACTTAGCTCCCATGCCCAGACAGACACACTGGTGAGTGGTGCTTTCTGCTCTGAGTCAGAACTAGACACGACGTATGAAAGTTATTCTCTTCACATAGCACCCACTGCATCATCTTACTTTGCTTTGGTATCAGACACAAGGTACACTCACTTAATTAGCGCGTTTTTGTGTTTTACAAACTTTATCATCACCAGCGCTTGAGTGTAAAATCTTTGAAGTAAAGTGTGTTTTATTACGACCCTTTCTATTGCTTCCCATGGCTGTAGTCTACGCTTCCTCTATTAAGCGAGCTACGTTGCAGTCGCTGGCTGGCCACAGCAACTACAATCGGGTTTATAGTCAGGCGGGCACACTGCACATCACCTAATTAGTTTATTGCTTTCGAGAAAAAGCTATAGCTTACTGATTTCATGTTCTCTATCGGAGCAAACGACACTGTAGAACCGAACGGCACCGAGGGTAACTACTCTGGCTGTGAATTCGGACGAAAATTCATTCTGACGAGTTCTGATGAATTTGAAAGCTGACGATCACTTGAGACGGTGTACAGAGGCAGCGACGTCGTCAGAATACGTACTAATTCATCACAGCTTAGTTAATGGACTTGAAAGAATACAACATTCATGAACTTCGTTCATCTCTACTGGGCGACAGAAACGTAATAATTATCAAAACCGTGTTGTGTGTGACTACCTTGTAATACTTGGTTTATGGCGAGCATTTCTGATGTATTCGTCAAAACAAATGTTCATCAGAATTCGCATCCTTAGGAGTTGTAGCTTTAGCAAGGACAAGTATCAAACGTAAAATTAACTACTACATTACATAAACAATTAATGTGTCTGGTCCGTACTAATGATCGAGTATTATTATAACGAAAAACAACAGTGTCATAAAATGCTAAATCAGAGGAGGTTAAATCGCTGTAGAATTAAACAAAGCCTACTACAGTCTGCAAAGGTCTTGCTCTCACTACTTTCATTATGAGAGCTCAGTGCTGAAATAACAAGCAATGAGTGTTGCCAAATGTTAGTAGCAAAATGTCTCTAAATGAGTGCCAAAATACCTCAAAAATATTCTTGTGCCCGTCAATTGTTAAAATACACAATACCTTAGCCTATATCCTTAGTAAAAGCTTACGCCCTACCGGAACAGGATGGTTCTAGAAAATACTGCTGGCTGTTAGACGTGAACTTTTGCCGCAATCAGGGCTCTAACGTCTCTATATCTAGCAACTACATCGCTTATTTGGCAACCCATGGTTGCACTGGTATGATAAGGACCACCCTATGAGACAACGACTTTGATGGGAGCCGCTGATAGCAAAGGGCACCCAAACAAGGGAAGATTGAACAGCTGACGGTGTCTGCTTTATCAAAGAAACTGTGTACTGTAAAGGCCGGTGCCTAAGGAATAGCTTACGTTGCCGCTGGCCACCAAGAACCGACTTAATTAATCCGACCACGAAGTAGATCGAACCATGACTTCAACATGAAGTTACGCACCGACCACGTAGTAGATCGGGGCCGTGACTTCAGCATGAAGACTGAAAAAACTAATACCACCACATATTAGATTGGGACCGTGATTTCAACATGACGTACTCAACTAAATCCGACTACGTAAATAGTTGTTCTACCCCTGACTTCAACATGAAGTGACGCAACTAATCCGATCACGTAGTAGATTGGGCCCGTGATTTCAACATGAAGTCTATTATGATTTATGACGTGCAAAAATTTCTAAAATATAAATCTCTGTGTACGTAAACTGGTAATAATTAGGGGCGATAGTTAAAAGCTGCTGTGGTGCCAGTTACCCACTTGTGGTGCAAAAACTGCAGTGACGACTAGGATTTTAGACAATTCTCTATTGAATATTGCGCAAGCTGAAGCCGCACCTCGGCTATCATATACGGATTAGTTGAGTTACTTCTAGGCTGCTAGCGGCAACGAAAGTTGCTACGTGAGCACCGGGCTCAAGATCGGTGACATTTCCTTACGTACAAATATCTGCAGGGGATACAGTGAGCAAGCTTTAAATTTGGGGTTAATATGTGCCCCGACCCTGAGCAAAGTGACGTTCAAAAGTCTATACCCATTGCCATGTACCGACTCTAAATACCTGCCAAGAAGTGCTCAAGTAGCACGAAGTCTGCAGTTTTCGTGCTGCACAGACACGCCAAAGCAGATATTACCTTTCTCTACTCGTGAATGCATAGTGGTTGCGGGACAACCTTAGCATTCAAGTAAAGTTAGGCATTTATCCTAATTGAACCGTCTATTCACCTGACGTCTTCTGTGGTTTTGTAAATTTTCCTGCTGTCTACTACTGTGCTGTCAATACACCTGCGCGTTGACAGCGTTCGTCAGTCTGTTCTGGTCTGCTTCTGGAGTCTGATTTCGTCTAGCCAGCCTTTTGCACACTTTTCATTGGCAACGGTCATCCCATGACCTCGCTTGGCATCATTGAACAAAATAAACTTGCTTGAATATCTTACACGCTGTGTTCTTTACGTATTTAGGTCTGACAGAGTAATGACCCACGCTTCCGATTTGTGCGCTGGGCTCGAGAGTTTTGAGCTTGAGCACCGACGCAGGGTTGCTTCCTTGTGCATGTTTATTAAAATGTTTTACAACGACAAGCGCCCTCTAGGGCCTTCGTTGCCAGCCTCCCATGTGCCCCAGGGGCGTACCCGTGGAGCTCTTGCACTTCACGAACTCGCTGTTCAATTGCTTCGGCGCGCACTACCCAGTACCAGCGGTCATTTATGCACCGATGCGGTCAACTTTGAAGAGGGCTGGATGCCTCCGTTTTTTATATGGAAATTTAGATGCTTTTAAACGCAGAATCAATCGTTTTCTCTCCCATGATTGATTCTCTTATGCTTTTTCTCGCCCTTCATTTCTGTGACAAGTTTATTCTTTTCCTGTTCCGAGCGTTGGGTGGGTGGCGTGGGGACCTTGTGTTCTTTGGCCTTTGCCTTATACTCTCACGGCTTCTTGCTCGCTTTGAATAATAACAAAAAGAGAGACATTCGGAACTGTGCAGTTGGCACTTGCCGTATAAGGATTTTTGCAAAGACAGCTTTGATTTTAAGCCATTTTGCACAGTTGAAATTTGGCCAAGCCAAAGTTGTGTCCCGTAGCGATAAAATCGAACGAGTAAGGAGAAACGTTACCGTGTTTCAACTCTCGTCTGCTGCGGGCTCAAATAATTTTCCTACTCAATGCAGGGGTGAAAAACGGAGGCGTACAACCTTTGACCGTTCTGAGTTTGAGACTCTTGGAGCTGGAGTGTGAAACACTGTAAGATGTTACTGCCAACGTCCTCTTTGGCGTTCAGATCTACGGCTAAAGTACTTGTTGAGGACTTGATCCTTATGGAGGCTGGGACCCGGTGGGTACGCTTCCTCTGTTTTATAAGCAGCTTGATGGCGTTCTCCCCCATTAGCTAACCGTGATCTTCCAGTGCCTGATACGGTCAGCAAATTTTCCCCGTTGTAGGCGTACTAGGAATATTACTCCAATTCCAAAGATCAAGTGTCCCACAATGCCGACAACTATCGATTCATTACGCTGACGCCCATTTTGTCGAAAGTGTTTGTCGTTTCTAAGCTTGGTCGTTTGTTGCTGAGGTTCCGGGTTTGCTGCCTAGTGGTCAGTTTGCGTACAGAAGGTTTGGGTTGTTTCGACGCATTGTAATTGTAGTATACTAGCGGGACCCGTGGAAATTCCACGGTTAAGTAAAGTCGATACCTTCTAAAATGTACCAGACACACTCTACGCTATTGCAATTTACCCGAATTCAACCTAATGCAGCTATTCTAAAGTAACCCATCCCGTCTAAGTTAACGCCAGTCACTCTATCCTGACGAACTTTAGTAGTGGGTAAAGCACCGAGATACTTGTTTTTGAGGGTAACCTACCCTCGCGGCTACCCTCGCGCGCGAGCTTCCGGTTTGTAACGGCCAATGCACTACCGGTTTAGCGGGGGTCAGGGGGGGGCGCTAACCGGAGTGGGCGGGGCCTGGGAAACCGGAAGGGGCGGCGCGATGACCCGGGGGCGCGAGGGGAACCTACCCTCAAAAACAAGTATCTCGGTGCTTTACCCACTACTAACTCTTTCTAACTCAACTTCGTCTGCCCAACATAAGAATTATATTGTCTAAGCTAACGTAACCCTTGGGTGGCCCGTAAAAATTTCACGGTTAGTTAATATTTCTTCTTTGTAAAGTGTAGCAATTCCAAGCTACACTACTACAACAACTCATTTTAGCATGGCCTAACGCAGCTCTTCTAACACCAGTCACTTTTCGAATCCCGTCTATCGAAACATTGAAATGTTTCTCCCCACCCTTCCAATGACGCTGCTATTTATGCAGCTGGAACATGTGCTATTTCCATAGAGCAGATGTAATTTTCTTAAGTGATATCTCAGACCTGTATCATCCTAATTTTCCCCTATCTAATACTGAAGGAACCTGTGGATCTTCTACACAATAAAAGAATTGTTCCTCAGTTACAATGTCCTCGGAAACGTATGCAGCTCTTCTAACGTAACCCACTCCGTCTAAGTTAACGCTCCTCACTTATTCCTGACGAACTCTCTCTAACTTAACACTGCCTGCAGTCTACCCAAGCCTAATTATATCGTATAAACTAACGTGACCCGAGGGAATTCCACGGTTATTAGTGCTCTCACTTTCTAAAATGTAGTAGTCCTAAGCTACACTATTGTAAAGAATAGTAGCTTGACCTAACGCAGATCATCTAACCTAACCTACCCTAGTGCCAGTCACTTTTCGAATCCCGTCTATCGAAACATGGGAACATTTCTCCCTACCCTTCTGACTGCGCTGCTGTGGATGCTGCTGGAACCCGTTCAAATTCCACAGAACAGAAGCAATGTTCTTCAGTGATGTCTCAGACCCGTATCATCCTAATTTCCCCTATCTAATAATGAACCTGTGGAAATTCTACAAATAAAGAATTGTTCTTTAATTGTGATTCCCTCAGACCCGTATCATGCAAACGAAGGTTGAGAAATGTCCCAAGTGAGTGTTCTTCCTTCGTCCTGCGAGCTGTAGTAGCTGATATATGAACTTGACTCCTTCTCTTATTTATCCCTTCCCAGGTCGTATCCAGAATGCCTGGGGGCGCTCTAATTTTCTTCTATCTATTAATGTCAATAAATGACATACTGACCCACGTAGATACTAGCGTATCAATGAAGAAGTGTCGTCACAAATTTCTTGAGATGAAGAAGAAGCAAGTCAAAGAAGAGAAGATTCCGAACAGGCCTAAATTATGCGAATATCTATATATGCCTATTATTGCAGGAATTTTTTTATGCACGGGTGCACTAGTTAATATATAGACTAGCGGGACCCGTGGAAATTCCACGGTTGAATAAAGTCTATACCTTTCAAAATAAACCAACCACACCCACGCTATACTATTGCAATCTACCGGAGTTTAACCTAATGCAGCTCATTTAATGTAATCCACCTCGTGTAAGTTCAAGTAAACACCCATCGCTTATCCCTGACTAACTGATTCCAACTCAATAATGTCTGTCTACCCAAGCCTAATCATATCGTATAATCTAACGTCACCCGTAGAATTCCAAGCTTAGTTAAAACTCGCAAGCACATTTCAGCTTAACCTAACGCGGTTCTTCTAACCTCTAACCTACCCCATAAATAACGCCAGTCACTTAATCCTGACAAATTCAGTCTAACGAAACATGCGAACGTTTCTCCCTACCCTTCTGATTACGCCACTGTGGCTGCAGCTGGAACCTGCGGGAATTCAACAGAACAGAAGCAATGATCTCCAGCGATATCTCAGGCCCATATCATCGTAATTTTTCCCCATCTAATGCTGAATGAACCTATAAAAATTCCATAAAACAAAAGAAATTGTTCAATTACAACGCCCTCGGATCCGTATCAAGCATACGAAGGTTGAAAAATAACTCAAGCTAGGGTCCCAAGTCTGGCAGTGAATCTTCTACCCTAGAGTGCGAGTAGTAGTAGCTGAAATATGAATTTACTTCCATTATTGATCCCTTTCGTGTTCAGAATACCTCGGAACGCTCTAATTTCCTTCTATCTTATAGTGAAGAGCGTGACACAGACAGTTTGTGAATGTTTTCACTTATCTTACTGATCCTGAGGTAGCGCTTCTACCTTAGCCGACACCGTCTGAACTAACGTCCGCCGCTTAATCCGGTCTATCGTTACGCAGTCCGTCTATCTTGCATCTCGGATAACCTTTCCTAGACCAGTGTATCACGCATTTCTTCTATCAGCGAAGAATTCGCGCTTGTGTCTTCATAAAGACACAGAAATCCGACGGTACTTCTTGCAATGTTCTCCTATGTATACCTATGCACACGTGTTCTAAGCTCTGTTTCCCACTGTTTAGAGATAATTTAGCCCGCCATAAGGTTACATGTTCCAGTTTTTTGCCGGTGTATCCTATTATCTCACTATTTCGGGATTCGTGGATACTGATCAGTTACCCATCATTTTTCTGCTTTGTTTAATGCGATAGCAAGTCAACCGAAAATAGATTAAGCCAATTGCTTCATTCGCTACATGGTACTCTTTTGTTATGAAGATGTCATTGTATTTCCTCAGACATCGCACAGTATGGCAGATGCTTTCCCAGCAGCATATTCTCTTCGAAAAAATCAAACAAGATCTCACAGGTTGTAATGGATGTGCGATATTGTTTCTTCGATGTCTAGCTCTGTTTCTCATGTTGTCAAGCAATATCTCCCTTTCTTCTTCGTTCACATTATTTCTTCTTTGAATATCCTTGTTTCTCATATTATCTAAATAAATTTCTCTCTGTTGTTCCTCAATATAATTTCTTCTTCCTTGCATCTGAGCTCTGTTTTGGTCGCGCATTGCATGTTTTTTTTTTCTCTGAATCGCACGCTTTTTCTTCTTTGACGTTCTCTAGCAGCCTCTCTTTGCTGTCTTCTTCGCTCGTCCATTAATGTAACAGCTGTGGATTAATAACAGTACTTACAAAGTTGAAATTATTCACTGACATTTAGTAGTTAGGCCTAATACAAAACAAACAATTGTAACTATACAC
Source organism: Parhyale hawaiensis (assembly GCA_001587735.2). Classification (NCBI taxonomy): domain Eukaryota; kingdom Metazoa; phylum Arthropoda; class Malacostraca; order Amphipoda; family Hyalidae; genus Parhyale; species Parhyale hawaiensis. Next base: position 9,947,609 of record LQNS02276866.1, read on the forward strand.
ATGCATTTAAGAACATACAAATTTTCACTACTCTTACCAAAGAAGCTTCTCTGTTGAGGCTCCTTGTTCTTTCCTTAATATAATACAGTGTTTTACTGGCGCGCAGTTTATGCTGTGGTCTCTGGACAGACCTTGCTAGACAATCTGCATCTAAAGTGAAGTGCGTTGAACAGAAGGAACACTCAGGAGAACGTTGCTTGCACGGCAAGGTTTAGAAAGCAAATGAATTTGGTTTCTCTTATTCACGGAAATGTATGGTACTACCGTGACACCGTGAATTCCTTAGGCAATATAAGGTATTGCTGCTAGTTTCACATTTTAAATCAAATTTCTAATTTTCTTCTATCTAAAAATTTGTGAGGAGCGTGACACACTGACACACGAAGATACAAGCGTATTAATATATGCATAGATATTTAAAATAGAACTAACTTACGAAGGAAAATGTGAACTTCGTTGGAACGAAACTTGTTTCAACATATGCTATTCTATTTAAGCAGGATTTTATTATTATTTAACCTCGTACCCTAACTGTGTTACTGGCCGTCCCAAAAACTAAAATTAAAAAAGTGTTAGCTGGGGGGCGCCGAAATTTTCTTAGGTTAGCGATGAAGTGGTTGACGATGGCCTAGAAGAAAGACAGTCTTGGATTACTAAACCAAGTCCAGTTCTAGTACGCGATACACGACCAATAGTAGTGGCTACTCCCGGTTATAGAGGCTAATTCGCTTGGCTTTTCGAAGTCGATCTCAGCCAATCCCACTCGTTCTAAACTTCAAATTGGGGCTTTGGCTTAGCCACTTGGAATCCTTTTGCAGGTATTGGAAGCCACCCAAGTACACTTAAAGGCAGTTGCGAAGTCCATTTTAAAGAGTTTCTTGTCATCTTAGGGGTAATTAATTCAATAAAAACGCCTGAAATTCGATTCAAGAGGGGTGAGACAACGGACCTACTTCAGATTCCGGACAAGTGGATTTGGCTTAGCCGCTTAGGTTGACTTTGATGAGCGAATGAAGCGAGTGCTGTAACTCTTAACACTGGGAGGAGTGCTGCTGAGAATTGTGTCGTCACAGGTGGCAAGGGAATTTAAACAACGCTCCGCAAAAAACTCTATATGCAAGCGAAAGTACTAACAAATTCACATATAAAGCTATGAATAAGCACTTTGACTACCAATTTTTGTATGCGTAATGCATTTTGCTTGCATTGATTTATTTGTGAAATATGCTGGGATTTGCATGGAAGAGGTAAACGAAGCTCTTCAAAAAACTCTATATGCAAGCGAAAGTACTAACAAATACACATATAAAGCTATGAATAAGCACTTTGACTACCAATTTTTGTATGCGTAATGCATTTTGCTTGCATTGATTTATTTGTGAAATATGCTGGGATTTGCATGGAAGAGGTAAACGAAGCNNACATATAAAGCTATGAATAAGCACTTTGACTACCAATTTTTGTATGCGTAATGCATTTTGCTTGCATTGATTTATTTGTGAAATATGCTGGGATTTGCATGGAAGAGGTAAACGAAGCTCTTCATCGTCATTGTAATGCTGGTTACAAGTACTGTATAACAATTATTGCCACTCTTACAAGTTACTTTTACTCTCACTACTATTCACTACTCTTCCTCTGATTTCTATTACTAGAGTGGTGGCAATAAGTTTAAGACATGCTTTAAATCTAATACCTTTTTAATTGTGTCAAATTTTCCATGAAAATTTGAATGTCACATGTATGTAGCGTGGGAATCAGTTTATATATAATGAGTCTTACGATAAATTTCCAGAAGAAAAGAAATGACCGAGAGTAGAGTTTTAAGGGCGGAAATAGGTATAAGACACTTTTGATTACATTTATAAGAAACTGGTCAAATATTTGGTAATTGCAGCTATTCTCTTCAGATTGCAATACTGTAGCACATCTGTTCTGCATTGTACCAATAAGATTTTTGAGCGTTTCAATCGGATATTCATTTCAATAGTCTTTATGTAAGATCTCAGGGATAATTTATCTGTGACTTGACATCCATTACCATAAACTTGCCGTGACAAAATTTTCTATCTATTTTCTATAAAGTTCAACTCGAGAAACTTGGCAGGCAAACCTCAAACAAGAATGTTCTTCATCTCAAACCCGTTTTTTGTTAGCTCTTAGGTGTTGAGGGCTGCATCGTCCTGCTGAAAAGCTGCATTATTATCATGTACACCAAATCGGAAATTATGAAGCATTTGTCCGATGTTATCCGATATCGTTCACTAGTTGCTCGTAGGCTGCTGATAAATACCTATAAATTTCCGCTTTCAGCTGATACTCTAGAGTATCGAGGGGAGTTTTGTCTACCTTCCATCACTACAAACTTGGCTTTTCCAGAGGCGGCAAAGCCTCCTCAGATAATTTCTGATCTTTCTCCGTCCAAATTAAACTTCTTTTCGATCGAAACGGTCACTTTGTTCCATTTCTCCTCCGTCCATGAAACTTTTGCCTTCACCCGTTCAACACGCATGTTCTTATGCTGAGCAGTCAGAGCAGGAGCCATTTTTCTGTTTCGATAAACGAAATTTGGGGAATCGTGCAACAGTTGTCGAACTCGTCTTGAAGTGATCAGTAGGTTTTGAAATTGTAGTAGTTTTCTTGAGTCTCCAGGAAATATCGACGCCTAGCAGCATTGGTTAAGTTATGTGGACGGCCAGGCCGATTTTCGATTCCATATGATGCAGGGTGCTTCAGAAAGTTACGACAGTGAGGGACCTGGAACTTTGTTTTACAATGTAGCTAATGGGTTTTCCATGCTGGTTGTAAGCACATATTTTACATTTCTCTATGGAAGTAAGGGGAATTCCGTAACATTCTGTAGATGCTGTATTCATAACTGTTGGCATGTGTTCTGGTGAACTGATTGTGAACTCATGTTTTCTTGGCATGTTGATATAGAACAGGTAGAACAATTTTTCAAAGTGTCGTATACTGATTTCCACCCTAAACCTTTAATTTTGTCCACACCTTTCTTCTGTAAGTTCATCATGAAACTGTTAATACTGGGTATTTCAAAATTAGATGTACCAAATTTGACCCTATGAAGAAAAAAAAAAAATAAAGTTATTTTCAGGAGTAGCAAAAAATTTCAAAACTCCTTAGTTTTCGAAACATAATGACCCGTAGTATTGAAGGTGAAGTACCCCAATTTTTCTTTGTTTATTCATGTGCCAATTTGAATGCAACTTGCTACAGACATGTAAAATTGAAAATAAATGTGGATTGGGTTAGACTCTTGTGTTTTTTTCCGTTCTTCCCGTAGAAAACGAGATATTGAGAGAAATCACGAAAGGGGCTGGGAAAAACCCATCTAGTTACAGTTTATGGGCTACAGAGATGATTCTGGTCTTAAAATAGGAGAATTTCATTCTCTACAAATAAGAGCTTGGGTTTCATGATCGTCTGAAAATTTTTTGAGAAAATTCTCAAACTACAGTAATTAAAAAAAACATTTTTATTTCGAATTTTTCATCAAAAGTGCGCTGTTTCTCGTCTCCTAATTCAACGATCATAAAACCCAAGCCCTTATTTGTAGAAAATCAAATTTCACTTATTTTGAGACCAAAATCATCTACCTTCTTGTATTACTACCACTAATTACTATTATACTACTTTAGATTACTAACTACTATTTTTAACTAAAACTGTAACACAGCTCTTGGTATGTTCGATTGGATGCTGAAATCAATTGCTCGCGGATTGATTTGTCCGAAGGTGCTGACAAATGCAATGGCTTCGTCTCGGTGAACAGAATTTCATGCATTTACCTTTTGTCGGTTACCCTTGGAACTCACAGAACTCAGTACAGTGGAATTTTCACCCAGCTCCACATAATCGCATTGTTTCCAAGTTCAAAATGGAAATGCCAGCGCTTCTGACTGGAGTTTCGGGCAAGCTAGGCCACAAAGGCTTAATTTCGGGGCCTAATCGAGTCAATTTATCGTGTGCTCGAAACTCTTTGTTCAATTAACATTGCATTCTTTTGTGGCCAACCGAGAGAATGTTGTTGCTGTACCCCTAACACGTCTTGCTAAGTTTTACTCCAAGTACTCCTTGTGTTTAAAAAAGTGTTACTTTTAGTTTGAAGTATCTGCACTGATACGACACCTATGCTTTGCGATAATGTTTTTCAGTTCCTCTTTTTCATTACTACAGCAAAAGATTTGGCGAAGTTAATAAGAGAAAGTTGATTGTCAGGGAGGTCATGTTCGGTTGTGAGGGTGACGCCCTCTGGTGGCGATATGGTAAAGGCCTGCAGCACCGACGCTCCTATGACGAACAGCTCCATCTTCGCCAGGGACTCCCCCAGACACCGGCGAGCACCTACGGGAAATTGCATACTTTTATATTGTATAACGTACAGCGTCTTTACATGGCAATAAATATTAGTGTCGGCAAATAAAATGCTGACGTTCCGGGATGTCTTTCCTCATCCCCAGAGATTTAAACAATGGAAGGAAAAATCTAAAATAAAAATGATAAGTTTTCCTTCCGTTGTTTTATTCTCTGACGATGGGAGAAGACATCCTGAGACGTAAGGATTTTATTTGTCGAGACTAATATTTATCCTTGTATGAAATGATTCTTGGGTTAAGATTCAGTATCTTTATATATTATATCGTTGATAGAGGTACGAACACTGCCGTTGGACTCAACGGTCACAACCCTCATACCAGCAGGAATTACCCCACCGCGTAACCTCCCTGTCGCCCAACCTCCATGGAAAACTGGTGGGACCAAGGCTAGGATGAGTGGCAGCCTTCATGTACCAGGACCAGATCCAATATAAGTCCCCAGGGCGTGCGGGAGGTAAACAGGAAGACCATCAACATTACCACTCACTTACCAGTGCCAAAGAGCATATACGTGCTAGTCACTTACGCAGGTTAAAGGGCGTGTACCTCTCACTCACCTGAGCCAAAGGGGATGTATCCCTCTCTGAGGACAAACTTGCCATCACTGTCCAAGAACCTCTCGGGGTTGAAGACTTCGGGGTCCTCGAAGAGCCTTGGGTCATGGTGGGCTGTTTCGATGCACCCTAAGACAGTGGCTCCCTGGAAGGTAGTCTTAGTATTATGCATCTCATACCTGTAACAACCCGTGAAACCCAGTAGCATTTCAGCTTGGTATTATTCACTAATTAAGTGGACCACTTCCAGAGCGTATGTCCCCGCCAAGCAAGACAACGGTAACGCAAAATTCAAGTTGGTTCTGAAATCGTGATTACCTCCGCCAAGGAGGTTATGTTTTCGTCGGGTTTGGCTGTAGCTCTGTTATTATGTTTGTCTGTCACCAAGATGCGTAACTTGAAAGTTACGGACGGATTTTGACGGAATTTACAAGGATTGTTAGGTATGTTAGGAGGAGCAGATGATTACATTTTAGTGAAGATCTCTCCATCCGTTTGTTTGTTTGCCCATTTTTCGTTAGTACAGTAACTCAAAGAGTAAAGGACGTATTTTCATTAAATTTACATGAGTTGTTGGGTATAAAACATACATTATTAAGCGATGTGAAGTTATCCTATATCCACAGCTTTGTGTATCTGGGACATCTCATTGATGAAAAACTTGATGATTGCGCAGACATTGGACGATAGGTTAGACGTTTAAAAGCTACAGGCAATCAGATATTACGGCAGTTCAAGAGATGCTCCCTGAATGTCAAGATTCAGCTGTTTAAAACTTATTGCTATCCAATATATGGTAGCTCACTTTGGGCCAAATTCACTAAACAGGCCATCAGTAAGTTGCGTGTTG
>LQNS02276866.1:9974011-9986622 GCA_001587735.2 Parhyale hawaiensis
GTGTGACGATAGACACGTGGAACCCATGCACGAGGGTGTTCCCACACAGGATCAACGCGCCCTTTATTCTTGTGCCTGGATAGACTTGAATATACCAGCAACCACGAATCCTTGGCACTTACCTCTAAAAATTCAGCTATTGAATTCACATTACTAATAAACGTTGTCGAGTGGAACAATTTTTCTTTCAGAAACTCCGGCAAGTTGCTCAGCCACGGAAACGAGTCCAAGAATATGACGGATCCTTTTGATAGAGCCATGTTAATCTCATTCTTCTCTACCAAGTCAAGGATCTTTGGGTTCTTCACGTCGAATCTTTGGCCTGGAAATAGAAGAAACTTATTGTTTAACGATGAGAAAATTGACTGCAATTTCACAGTGGACCTGACTAAAATAAACCATATCTCTGATACATTTTCTCATCACATGCATAAAGGTAAAGTCAACTTGACCGTGCCTCCAACTAGGATGCCCCCACGCACTGGTTTGTGCTGTATATATAGGCCAACAGGCCCCAGAAGAGTATACGGCTACAGAATGTTTAAAATAATATGGTGATAATTATACAACTGCGTCGAATACCTTGTCATCAGGTGTCAGATTTCTTGTAATACGCAAGTATTATTTTCATTTGGCTTTCACCAATGCTCCAAAATCCAACAAGTAATTTCTAATACTTAGGACCTAATGGGGTCACAGACACATAACCCACCCCTCCCCCATCCCTGGCTGCGGCACTGACTTGGCTCCTTGGGAGGGAGGTTTGAACCAGCGTCCTTGAGAGTCAAGGTCAGAACATTCAATCTGCCTGATATTACGGGTCTGCAGTAGCAGTAAAACAATTTACAAGACAATTTCCAAATTTGAACTGAGAAAAAGGCTCTACTCTTAATGTTTGGAGCCGACAAGTTTCAACTACAACGTTTTGGTTTCGATGAATATCCAATAACAAAGACTGTGCTACTGATATTGCGCACAATAATGAAATTAAAATAAATTTAGTGGTATGAAAAGTGAGCTTCATCTTGTCTATTTTGAGACTCGATTTGTCAAAGGCGAAGTGCGTCTTGTTCTTAGCAATGTTTAAATTTTGAAAATAAAGCTTAATTTATCATACTAGAAATGCAATCGGCCAAAGGCATTGAGATTTTTTAATGGTATAGATAAGTGTTTCATAAATTTTGTAATGCCCTAAATTGCAATTCGAAATTATCAGTTACCCTGTTGAACATTTACCCGACAACATCGGATGTCATCGATGCAGTGGATTAGAGTTTAAAATTACTGAATTTATCAAGCTGTTCTTTTCACTCATACATCCATTTATCTAAATAGAAGCGCCTATGCCCCTCCCCCACGGGGGTAATTCACTGCAGTTGGGAAGCACTAGCCTGAATGTGGGAATACACGAGTTCATCGGCCTGCTTGATATAGCAACGTCTGCTCGATGGGCCCACCGTCGCCACCCATACAGAACTTGAAGTCGCCTGCAAATGTAACATAGAATTATCTACAACACACTGAAACATTTGACTTAAAAGACCTACCTGCTGTAAGACGCCATATGATGTTCAGTACTGCAACATTAACTTGGTAAGCAACTTCCAAAGGTTCGTTGACATGCTGAGCAAAAAAGGCAATAAGAGCTTCGGTTTCTTCCACTATTGTGGACTCCATGACGGACCGCCCCATGCCGAGGTCTCTGAGGTGCTTAGTGGCGAACCGGTGATGGCGCTCCCAAACCTCCCCGCCGGAGCAAATAATACCTGCATTTCCAAGAGTATTAGAACATTATCCTGTACTCGTGCGTTCTATTTCGCTACCTCGACATACAGTTACGCCCGAAATTTTCAATGCTTGGCTATTATTCTTGAACTCGGTAGCGGCAGCCTAAAGTGTTGAGTTATTGACAGTGGATGTTGCAGGTTCGAATACCGACCCAGGCAAGCGATCTCTTGCGGTGCTTGATGTGTTTACCCACCATTTAATATCTGCACAAATGCCTTTTAGGTATTCTTCCTGGAAATGGGAAGAGTAGAGGCAAGGGCCGTAAAATAAAAGCCCTCTGTCGGTGGCGCCACAGCTCATTGCGATATGTGGTCGACTGCAACCGTGCACTCCTCTGAGAACCGTTGGCCTATATCTGCAGCACAAACCAGTGCATGTGTGGGTTCCTCAGAGTGAGTGTGATCAAATTAACTTGACCTTTACATGTTTGAATAAATTATTCAATATGATACTTTTCTTAGAAATCCTTACACCAAAAGTTTCGAGAGTTGCCATAGAAAAAAATTAAATCAATTTATGGAGAGAATATTTTTAAGGAAATATGATGAACAACAGCAAATGAAGTATTCATAGTTATTTGTGCACATCTCAGAAACCTGTTGAAAAAGTTTGTAGTTTAATAATTCCATCGAAGCCTTTTCTGACGTTCACTATATTGTTTTTACAAACATCAACAGCTAGATATCTTGGACAACCCCTCTGTAGCCATTTCGTCTAATTCTTCAAAATCTTTAATATCCAAACATTGACATTTTTCTTGATCGGATTGAAATCTGACCTTTGGTTGGGCCCCTGCAAAACATTAACTTTATTGTCTTCCAACCAATTCTCAATACATTTTTCATGTATGCTCCCAGTCATCGTCATGTTGTAAGATCAAATTGGGCTCCAGATCAAAAGCTTCGACAGGCTGTTTTGAATTTTTACTCAGAATTTTGCAAATTAGTCTTATTTCGTTTCTCTTTTAACCCTAACAAGGCTTCCAAATACATTGACTGAGAAACAACCCCAAAGTAAATGACTCTCACAACTATGTTTCACATTTGGATCGTGTACCTCTGAAGGCTTCCCCTTTTCTAGGTCAAACAAACGAAGCGTTCCTTTAATGGGAAGTTTATATCTTAATTTCATCTGATCAAAGAACCAATGACTAGAAGCTAGTTTCTAGATCACTATATTCTTTGGTAAAAATAGTGTTTTCCTTGATCTGCATCCTATCAGTTCTTTCATATTAACAAAAAATAGTAAAAAATAACTGTTCTAAAACGTGAGCTTGTTTCACACCTTTTTTCTAGTTCAACTAACTTGACCTTTCCATTGTAAGAACGTTCTCTCGATATCCTCAGTGACCCTTCACCAGCTGGCTGCTATGAAAAACGTAAAGCCGTAAAGAAAACACATCAGGGTGTATATAAATATAGACTTTTTTGCGACTTCATATATACATAGAAAAGTAGCAAATATTTTGAGCTGATTGCTGTTAATTGCGTGAAGTGTGAAGATTATCCCCAATATCTAACCGACTCCAATGCTTAAAAAACAGAATCGCGGTAATGAAAGATAATTAAATAACTATAATTTAAGATTTAAATACTGAATCATACTATAACTAGAGCACTCGCCAACCAAAGCAACAGTAACGAAAGATTCAAATTGGTTCTGAAACCATCATTTTCTTTGTAGCAATACCAAAATCTATTCATCTGTGCCTTTTAGCAGTATTAATAGTTTCAGTAATTTTCTTGCGGTTTTGTTCTTAATTTTTTGAGCTACTCTGCTTACAAACATTCTGACAAGCATTGGTCAAACTCACAAACAGACCAACCAATCATCACCCAACTTTTTTCATAAACGTCTTTTAACATTACCATCAACTACTATAAATATCATAACGATCTGTTCTTAACTTTTTGAGTTATTGTGGTCACAAGCACAAAATTAAAAACAGCGACAAACAAACGAACGAACAGGTCATCACATATTCGGTCATTTACACTTTGTCTTTCAAATCCGTCCACAACTTCTTGAGTGACGGCATTAAGAAAAAGGAGGCAGACAAACAATCAAACAGATGAACGTATCTTTACTAAAAGCTTATCAGTTTCTAATAACGAGAGCCCGGATTTTTCGTGCTTAAAATATTGCATGTACAGCTCCTAAAAATTGCTCTTATTGCCTCTAAAAATTGCTCTTATTGCACCTAAAAATTGCACTTATTGCACCTAAGCAGTAGGAGTGGAAGAAAATAGGCAACAAAGAAAAGGCAAATACAGCAAAAAATTGAATGACAAAAAAGTCTGATTGCAAATGGGAACAGCATGTCAGGGGAACAACGCACACCTATTTCAGTTCCAAATACCAATTATCATCATGTATGCATTGCGCTTGTGCTAATTGACATTCTTCCCAATGGCAAGAATGATTCTTGCAAATATCCCGCTATACCTAAACCCATGATGTATCCCCCGAACGAAAAAAAGTGATAAAAATTTTAGTTAGATGTTGAGATTTTGTAACCCAATCATATTTTTACCCCTACAAATACATGGAAAAATAATTGATAAGGGAATCAATTGTCATGGCGTTTGAAATTTTACTAAGTGACATGTGAGTTCACACGTCCCTCATCGTAACGCGTTCAATGACGGAAATGAACACGAGCTGTGCGTCAACTTTTTTTTATCTCTGTCCACACGTAGAAGTGTGCTTCATTCATATGAATGAGCTGTGCGTTCAGTTATGATATCGTTTCTCTACAGTTTCGCTTATATTTTGCGTCGGTTTGCAGTCACATTCGTATCCCATTATCTTATGATATATGTTCTTTTCGCTGAAGTGTGTCAAATTGCAGTATAGGGAATAGCCTATTTTAAGTATAGTTATAGCCTGATAAACCGACAGAATAGTAGTCAGCACAGAGCAATCAGTTGGACTACCAAATCAAAGATGGCATCCGTGTTCTTATAACATTTTCAGGTTTTCTAGTTTTCTTCTCTCAAACGGGAGTACTGTACAGTGACTCTGATCATTAAAGTGAAGATAAGAAAATAAAAGAATAAAAAATTTTTGTCGACTTATCCATGATCTGTGAACGCTACAGAGGATAAATTTAGCATTATAAGTCCTGTTTACTGAACTTGAATGCCGCAGCGCGTTCATAAAAAGGGACGTGCTTCATTCTTCAGTCTACCGCGTTTGCTGCAGCTGCTTCTCTCAAATCAACGCGCCGCATGCATCAGTTTGAGCGAACGTGTTACAATAAGGGACATATGAACACGGCCTTATATATTGCATTTATATCTCTCATTGCAGTTATTGCACTTATTGTAGTTATTGCACTAACACCGGAATCTCTACTCACAACATACCTCAAAATTTCTGTAAATTTCATCAAAATCCGCCCATAACTTTTTGAGTTATCTATATGACAGACATAACCCCTTAGCCAAGGTAATAATATGTATCAACAGTAAAGAATAAAATGAACGAACAATTGGTACTGATGTGAAATCTGGGAAATGTAGTGGCAATGTGAACCTATCAAATAACAAAAGCTCTATTTCAGTTTCAACTCAAGTTCTAAACCCGGCTCCGGCTACGACCCTGGTCCTGGCCCCAGATTGCTGTTCATCAGAAAAATTTAGGTACTCAAATTAAGTTCAGATATATTTCTTTGAGTAGGACTTTAACCCTATCTGCTCCAAGGCGGTACAAAATTGTATCGCCCTACCGTTTTTCGTTTACAGTTCGGCTCCTAGTGATATTCAGTGCCCAAAATTCCGTGACTTTTCTTAATTGATCATGACAATCAATAAAATCCTAATATACCCGCACATTAAAGATAAAAATATAGACAAATATTTCTGAAAATTAGATGATAATCTTTCCCTGTAGATTTTCTTTTTATACAAAGAAAACATTCAAAATTATCACTAAAAGGGAGAAACAAGGCTAAAAGTGAAAAATAGGAGCAATTATACGTTCAGCTTGTGTGAAAATATGAAAATACCGGCAGATGTGCTGCCGGAGTATTCACCCTGTACTGTTCGGAGTTCCGAGTTGTTTTCTTATCTTCGAATTTAATTGAAATTAAGACTACTCTGAGGCATTATGTTTTTTAATCAAATAGGCAAAAGAATAGTTGAATAAACGACTTTTGAGACTATGAAGATAAAACTCGGATATAGATAAAGGTATAAACATTTCTAGTGGACGGCACAAATTTGTACCGCCTTGGCGCCCAAGCGACTGAAAAAAATTGGTAGCGGGTGGGGTTAAAGGTATCAACGGATAATGTTGGCTGCGTTAACCAATTGCAGTCTGCTGCACTGACACGAGCTATTTAACTAACTGGGCAATGTCTTGCAAAGCATCACAGCACTTAGAATACCTTTGCCAGTTAATTTTGAAAATACTTGGAGAGTGAAGATTCGAGGTCGGTCCTGCAACTGACGGAGAGCGAACGCCTCCTTCATCACAGCGTAGCTGGTGAGGCCTACGACCTGCTGGGAACCCGTGCGGAACCTGCAGTATCAGTAAAAGTTAATTTCTTGTGTTTTGTTGAATTTAAAGGAACCTTGCGTTGCACACGTTAAGCTTAAGCAAGCCAAAACCAGTCCGGAGAATTCGATAAAATTTCATCTCTGATTTCGACTAAATTGCTGCTCATCTGGAAAATTTTCTCATATTATGTCGCTGATATCAAATACGATATATCACAAATACAAATCAATATATTATATTGTACTTCACCTGAAATTTAAAAAAATACATTTTGCACGAAGCCTACACTCCTAAATACTGAGTACTATAGTGTATCAATCTGTCAGCATCACGGTATGTGTATAGATTAGAAACATGGGACGCTGAAAGAGTTTTGATAACAAACATAAATTTAAATAACATTGTAATTTCAACTCATTTCTTGTGAAACCTACTTTACTAGTTTTGCATCACACTTCACATACCTTAAATTAAAACGAACTAAACTGCTTCGAATGAGCTTTGAGCTATTTTTCAGTATATGAGGGTGGAGAGGTGCATATATAGTATGGGTAATTTATAAAATAAAGGAACTCACATGAAAATATCACCATACTGCTTCTGTAGACGTGCCATGATGCCCTGCAGAGATTCGTTCTTACTTGGCAGGCAGCCAAGGAAGGGCCATCCTTTGGGACCTGCTCAAAATTTGGTGTCGATTCTTAATTCCTCTCAGAAGATGAACGGCATTGAAGGAGTGTCTGACTCACTCGAAAAAGACGTACCTAAAAGCTCATTGTGGATTTGATTAGTGATTTCAGTGGGCCACTACTGTATCTACCGAGGGAAATAAGCTTGCCTTGCGATTCATACATCAACGCGTCATCACAGAAATAAATATGAAGGGTGCAGCAATTAACATAGCAGTACAGAGATCAACATACTGGTCAGGATTTGACATTGCTAAGATAAACACATATGCTGGAAATTGAAGATTACATGCTATATATATTTAGTACGGCAATCGAAATGCAAATTAATCTATAAGTGAGGAAAAAATCGTTTTGTTTTATAATGTGAGTTTGTCTAGTGTGACGCATATCAAGATGTGTTTACGTAACTTTCATGGCTTGACATGATATATGTTCAATTCTTATAGTAAATTACTTCACAACCAACAAAATTGAATTCAATATTATCAACTGATAGCTGTTGAGCATGTTAACCTGTTACCCGATTAATGGCTCCATAGGGCTCTTTCAATAAAGTTAATCTTAGGCAAACGTACTTTAATTAGTCTCCATGCCATAGTAAATACTGTGCCACAGCAATACTGCTGTCAAATCTAATGGATCTATTAACTACTAAACTATATTTTATCAAGCACGCAGTGCGGTAAATCTTAACAGTTGTAAAATTGGAAGTAGGGCATAGTCTTCAAAGCTCATGGCGATAGCAATGTCGACAACACGAGCTCTAAGTATTAGTGTTGCGACTAATAATACCAGTAAAAATTCGGTGCATATTCTGATATTTTTTTCAAAAGGAGAGCGGTAAATTTGGAATGTGCTGAACAGTGCACATGGCGTGCATTTTTCAAAATGAAAGAATTTGCTCGAACAAGTATGCACATCTCCGGACAATGTATTGTGCTCTAAATTAAGGTAAAAATCACCATAAGAGCAAGAGCTAAGACTTAAACACTGAGTAGAGAATGACCAACTCACCAGGCGGGTAGTTGCCACGAGGCCTCCGTTCCTTGAGAAACCAATACAGCAACAGGAGACCTAATGTGAGCCATAGCCACCCCGACACCATCTTCTCTTGTCTGGTAATGTCTGAGAAAATAAATAGCAGGTTATGTAAAAGTCCTGTGGCATTTCATTTTACGTATGTTTCGTCAACTTCAATAAATTAAAAAAAAATAATAATTTCCGAGCCGTTAACTTCAAAGTTAACCTTTGAGGCAACTTGCTTCCGTGTTCCATTGGATGTTACGGCTGGGCTCTTTTCCGGAGTGCTGGCGTGTCGCCCATATGTGACGCCTGTTCCGAAGGGCTCTGCTTCATCCCGCACCTCCGACTATAGACCCATCTCGATCACACCTATTTTGTCGAAAGTTTATGAGAGGATGGTTGCGTCGAGATTGGGTTGTTTTCATGAAAAACAAGGTGTCCTTCCCCCAACACAGTATGGTTTTCGCAAGGGCTTGGGAACCTGTGATGCTCTGCTTCATATTTCTCACGTGATGTAGCTGGCTCTTGATGGGGGTCATGAGGCAAGGTACCGAGCCAATATCGGGAAGAGGTCTGGTGCTGCACCGGACCAATATCGGGAAGAGGTCTGGTGCTGTACTAAGCCCAATAATAACGGGAAGAGGTTTAGTCCTGTACGAGGACAATATCGGAAAGAGGTCTGGTGCTGTACCGGGCCAATATCGGGCAGAGGACAGGTACTGTACCGGACCAATATCTGGCAGAGGTCTGGTGCTGTGCCGGGTTAATATTGGGAAGAGGTCTGGTGCTGTACTAGGCCGATATCGGGAAGAGGTCTGGTGCTCTACCGGGCCAATATTAGGAATAGGTCTGGTGCTGTACGAGGCCATATCGGGCAGAGGTCTATAGTGCTGTACCGGGCCAATATAGCGAAGAGGCTTGGCGCTGTACCGGGCCAATATCGGGAAGAGGTCTGGTGCTGTACAAGGCCAATGCCGGAAGAGGTCTAGTACTGTACCGGGCCAATGCTGGCACTGGTCTCGTGCTGTACCAGGCCAATCCCAGGTAGAGGTTTGGTGCTGCCCCGGGCCAACAGCGGGAAGAGGTCTGGTGCTGGATTAGGCCAATAGTGTTTCACAATATAACTTACCAACCTCACTCTAAATGTTTTGAAAATGTTTTCAGACCAGGTCCAGGTGGTGTTACACACACCGCTTATCTTGTGCAGAGGTGAAGCTGCATTCCGTGACCTGCGGAAGAGCTGTAGCGAGCTATCCCTACATTGCACGTGGCCGCTTACAGCTGGTTTATCTAGCACTTACTGTAGTAATGCGTCTAGTAAGCTTTCAAAACGTCACTGTTTCAATGCTGATTGCGTTTCGGGTGTGACGTTCTATTTCGATGTACAACCTCGCACCCCGGACCGTGAAGCCTTTCTAGCACATCATGGTTATTGCCTCATCATCGTTTCTAATGGGAGTTCACACTTCACAAGCGCGACCAATACGGCTTGGGTATCTGGCAAGAAGACGTCCAATGGTATTGATAGTGATTCCTATTAGAATTTTACAATCATGTACAATCGTGAAACGCTCGAATCTCCGTTGTTTTTGAGCGCATTTCAAGGTGAGGAAGTCTTTTGTGATAATTTAATTCGCAAGCGTCTCGAATTTTCGTAGTGAACGATCGTTGGATTGCCTCGGGGCGCTCTAGTGTTACGGGGTATACAAATAAAAGGCTATTGATATAGTAAAAGAATAAATCAATGAAGATTGTATGAAAGAAAGTTCCTACTGAAAATGAATAATTAATTACGAACGATCCAGCTGATCATTCACGGGAAATAGCACATGACAGAATTGTGACAGAAATACTACAGAAAAATGCACATAACAAGTTAGACATGTCCCCAAGGGGCGAGCTATTTCCCAACCTACCTAACTAAAAGATTTAGCGATTGGGACTCATACGGCAGCTGGATCAGTAAAACACACGTAAAGATCTCACAATATATTGGAAAAAGAGCATGGAAATTTAATACAAAGATGAAATCACATTAAAGCAATTAATGAAATAACTTATTTTAAAATTGAAACATTTGGTAAGAAATCTGAAATAAACCACTCCCGGTCATTGATGAACAACTCCGCACGTTGCTGGGGATATATATGTATTTATATGTAATTTTCACACTAGAATATTGAAAGATTGTAAACCAAAAAGGAACACAAATTAAGCAGTCGAAATATTGAACCAGGTGGCAAAAACGGTGCTCTCAGACGGTGAATATATAATACAATGTATGTAAACAAACATTCTTTCTTATCGATGCTGTGTTTACGAGAACTCCGGGAAAAAGACCACACTATCAAATTAAGTTATAACTATTCATTTCTTAAGACATTCTGATGACCACCGTCGTCAACTCCAGACGTATCACATAATTCAAGTTATGAATGCATTGTAATGTTAATTTATTTTAATCATTATTACCTAAATTTTACACTAAGGGCATATTTGGATGTTGCTTAATTTTTTTTTTAAAGCGCAATGATAATGAAGCTTCGATTATGTACACACATTTGCGTTTCCCTAAGCTTAAGATATCGCAAATAAACATTTTCTGTCGTTTTTTTTTGCAAAAACTCCACTTCTATCAATGCAATAACAATGACAACTACCCTACTCTCACTTCGAAACACATCTCTTGCCAATAATAGAACACGGGAATCACATCGCACTATGAAGGTCCAGTGATACACTTGCTTGAATACTTAATTGACACTGAGAAGTAAGACAGTAAAAGAGAGAGTTTACGCCTAAAGATTCTTGGGGGGGTTTCATCTCCTTCTGGGACTAATCTACTGTAAACGAAGTGATGAACCTCCTTTGGGGACCTCTCCGGGATTGCGCTCTAACTGATGGTTCCGCCTGCACGGGACGTATACAGCTTCTCCAATCTATGCATTTGGACTCGCGGGAGATTACTTACAATTCCTACTCTTCACGCACTGTATGTTTGTTTAAAATTCGTGCGACTTCCAGAGGAAGCAATCACACTGGATCAGATTAGCATAAAGAACACGTTGACTCAATCACGATGCTCTTGCTGCATCTTGAGGAAACATTGATTAGATTACGACTGCCAACTTCGACACATATGTCATAGAGATCACTGCAGTTCACATTGGACACATTTATTTGATGAGTACACTGCAATAATTGTTTGTGTAACTCGAGATCATGCCGTGGGCAACATAACTAAGACACTGGAACACATGTCGGCATTAACACATTGAAGCGCTGTCGAATAGGGAATGGTTTCCCTGGTGACAGTAGAGACTAGAAGACGTAGTTCTCAAATGATCAAATGAGACATTTAACAAATAGCATCGCCAAGGGCACACAGTGTTAACACACGGGCGATTATCAAAGGCATCATCAGGCGCACAGACGAAGGTATGGGCATACACTGCCATAAACTCCAATGTTCGTGCACGTCGAACACCTTACATCACTCCGCGAGTAAAAGGCGACGAGTTCTGGTATTGTACACATTTGATATTAAGACGCGTACGACACTTAGTAAATTCTGAGTACCGTGTCTATAGCTCACTGGGACTTTTGAGCTAGAGGGGAAAAGTATAGGCGAATTTTCCCAAATAGCAGAGGCAAGAGGCGCCTCGCTCCCAGCAGGGGAGGGCGAGAGAGCACGAAAATGTGTGCTCGCTCTGAGCTCTAAGCTATAACTAACTATATCTTACAATCTACCCTTTACATTCTAAGGACTACCCAGCACTTTTCCCACACTTTGGCTGTGGACCGAGCCTACAGTTTGTTTACATTCTGAGTGCCGAGCCTGGGCACCCTCACCTTCTAGGGCAATTAATCTCGTGACATTGAACAGATGCCTCTACTGCCTTCAACGGCTTTTCGCGTCGAACATGGCACATTCACGCACGAATGTTGAACACTACATTCTTACTTGATAAACCTATTTTCTATCGACATTAATTACTGTCCTATGTGTATACGTAATCGTGCAAATCCATATTTATATATGTACATATTTTTCATTTTTTTGGGATTCTATGTCTTCATAACACTAAATCTTTCTATTTGCTCGGTATCCAAACAAGAAAACGGTTTTCTCTCCTTAGCAGTGCGGGTGTTTCCATAAGGTGAGCAATGTGCCTGCCTCTGGCGAAGAGAAAGTTCGAAGCATCCATCTGCTCCATTGCATGCTTAGGTAACAACTCGAGCCACGTGATCTTCAAAAGAAACATCATTTGGCATTCTCAACTCAAGGTCCCTTAAAATTTGATTTCTTTCGATTTCGCTCCCATCACTCGTCGTGTACGATGTCAATTCAATAAGGGAAGAGTCTTCCAGTATGGCTTTCGCCATAAACGTTCAACCACTTCGCAGCTGCATGAGCATTATGACTCTATTCTCGACCTACTATGCCAAGGCAAAAATGTGGACGTAATATATTTAGATTTTGTCAAAGCATTCGATAAAGTAGACCATGGAATACTGCTACTCAAACTCTTCAACATGGGCATCCGTGGAAAATGTCTTAAATGGATCGAAGCTTTTCTGACAAACCGAACCCAAAGTGTAATT
>LQNS02276866.1:10035825-10050790 GCA_001587735.2 Parhyale hawaiensis
CTGACTTAACGTTGTTCTTCGAGCTTTATGCTTGAGTTTTTGACCGTTGTTTCGCAAGCGATCATTAAGGTCTCTTTCAAAGAGTCCCGTTATGGGTACGTCGTTGAAGCCATTCAAATACTTGAATGTTTCTATTAGTTGCCCCTGAGTCGTCTTTGCTCGAGAGAGATCAGACCCAGTTATTTTAGGCGACGTTTGACATAAACAATATTGTAAGTTCAAAAGGGGTGATAGTTGACTCAAGTACACTAGTAATTCAGTAAATTACAAGAATTTATGTTGCGAACCAATGGTTATTCTGTAAACATGTTGAGGATAATGTTCTACGCAGTACCAACGAATTTTGCACACGTACAATCCAGTGTGAAACCCAACTAGGCTGTCAAGATTTCTTCTGAAGGACTGATCGATAAGCTTAAGCGAAGCGAAAATTGTTTGTGTGAATCAGCCTTAATGCATTCATGATCTGAAGTTCCAACGTTGTATGAATATAGGTGACCCATGATGTACTAAGGACCGTCGCAAGTCTTTCCCTGGGTTTTTATAGGCTAACGAACATCCGTTAACTCGCGTTTAGAAGGACAATAATAAAGGCAAACTGAGGGAAATTATTAGCGAGAGCTGATGTCTGATTGGTCAGTTAGTTAACCAATGGGCAGGCTGCACTGAAATAATGATCTCGAGGGATCTCTGGCTAAAAGTTAATGAAATATTCTCAGTATTGTCCGACTACTTGTAATATGGATACAGAATTAAATGTTCGTAATTAATACGTAAGTAATTATGTCGAGGAAAGTATCATTACCCGTGATAGCAACATCTTCAGAGTTCATCACTAACATAAACTCAAGCGCTAGCATTGCCATTCTGGGCTTTAAAATCGGTTTATACCATTCTTTCATTTTTCTGCAGATAATAATAATAATAATAATAATAATTGTGAAACTATTTTAGCAGCCGAAATATATATATATTTTATGTGCTTTGCTACATTAGTTCTCATTATCTGTAGAGATGTACACTTCGGCTTCCATGATGCCGGTGCCATTAGGAGCTAAAGCCGTGGTTCCCGAACTTTTTGGGACTAGCGCCCCCTTGGCGACCAGGTTGGATCCCAGCGCCCCCCACCCAAGTTGCCTTTAGCAATAAACATTCGAACACGTTCTTTTTGGTATGATTTCAATCGGAATGAAGGTTAACAGGAGTGTTTATGTGATGGAAAAATAAAAGAAAACAAGTAACCAATTCTATCATTTATATAACAGCAATATGGAAGAATATATGAAGATCTCGCCACAAATACATAATATATTTCACTGATCATAGTTTTCTGCAATGAGGTAGATGGGCTTGTTGCAGCCCATGCAAGGATATTGTCTTCTCAACACAACTGTCTCGCCTTGCAGGAGTTGCAGATCCTCTCTTTCATCAATTTTGAGCTTGTTAGCCTACTTTTCTTGGAAAAAAGCAAGGTGAATGCACTGACGCTCATTTCTTCTCAGCACGATTTCTACTTGTTCCACAATACTGCATAGCATTCTGGGATTTTTTTTCCTTACCCAATTCCGTAATCGCTACTTTTCGAATTTTGGCTTCAAATCAAAAGCATTTTGTACTAAAGCGGATTCTTTCTAGGCCACTTCTGCCAGAAGGTCCTGGATCTCCAAGTGTAAATTTGAGTTTCTAGTTCTCCCATATTTTGTCACAGTTAGGAACCGTAGCACAGCCTTCTCTGTACTGCTGTGGCACCCAAAATTATTAATGGAGCTTGCAACAGCATTGAAATTAGTATTGGATAATGGTTTGCAAGCGCTGCGAGCAATACTCTCGCCTCCCGTCTAGTTATCTGTGATTTATGTATCAGCTTTTCTCTCGGAATCTCCCAAGCTTAAGGGGAACTCAAGAAGGTTCTATTGGTCTCAAAGTGCCTACCGTGCTAGTGCGATACTACTGATAGGAAATGAAGCGCTAAACATCTTCGGCGAACTCAAGAAGAAAGTGCCCAAGGTCAGTTCGATATTACTGACAGGAAAAAGGCGCGAAGCATCTCCAACCCTGTACAGCACTGCTGTTCGCTTAGCCATGCCGCACTAGGCAAAGAGATGAAAAACACGAGAAGAGATGGAGACAGAAAGAGAAATGCCAGTATAGAGGGGCCCTTCCGTACTTGGCCTCCAACACGAGGGCAGGTAGGAGTCTCATGGGATAGGATGGGTCAATTACCCCAATTCTGCGTTCGGCGCCTCACTTCACGGAACAGGGAACAGAAAGGCAATTTGAGGACCTACCTAACTTTAACAACTAACCTCATCACCAGAAACTGCAGCCAGCTGCAACATCCCCTACGGTAAAGGCACCCAGGACGGCTCTTAGATTCGCGAGGTTGTATTGCAGCAACATGAAGTTTTAAGTGATGACATGGCGAGTATCGCTAATTCTGCTATACACTTGAGCCTCCTACTGAGCGCGACTGCGTTCCGGAAGCAAGCGCGCAGTGCGTGTCATGCGCTCAGTGGGAATATCAGGTGCCATTCCGATTGCTATGGCAACATTACACTTCAAGAAAATTTTTTTTAAGAGTAACTGATGTATATTCGAATACTAGTGGCCCGAACAGTCATTAAAAATGACGGCAGAAAATTAGCACTTCAGGAAAACCCCCCCTGTCTCCTGTGCTTGTTACTGTCTTGGTGAGGAAAGCTTTCTTCCAGCAAACTGCACAGGCAGAAGGGCAAGCGGAGCTCACGGTATATCATCTGTAGCGACTCACAGTTTGTAAGCTGAATGAGGCGGTCGATGTACAGGTGCTGGTCCCAAGGCATAGCTTGAAGTTAGCATAGGCAGCCCCTAGTTAGAAGAAGACTATCCATGCTACCACTGGAAAGAATGCTTCACTCTTCTTCAAAACTCAGAATTGAAATTTTATAAAGCTTGCAATTGAATAGCGAAGCATTGTAATGAGCCAGCACTCAGCAGCATATCGTGACTGCCTGATGAATTTTCTTCTATCTAATTCCTTAAAAGCGTGACGGAGAGACGGACCAACCAAAGGAGCGAGCGAGAGCGAGCAACATCGGAGTAACCAACAACTATGTATTACTATATACTGAATAAAATGAACAGAATTTATAACACAGAACCACTTAAACAACGGAATAAAATTCGGAATCTGTAAATACTGAAGGGAAGTTATTTGTGTCGTTGTAACAAAAGAGAATCCGATTCTTGATAGAGCATTGAAATACTTTCAGTTATGAGTTTGATCAAGAGAAAGTTTAAAAGTATCGGCGAATTGACTGTCGGACATTTTCTGTCATTTCTTCGAAGAAATTTTTACAGTGCCAGCTGCATGAATTTCTTATACTTGATCACTTTTTACGAATACGATGACTTATACACCGCGATGTTGACTACTTTACCAATTGATTTTCCCGTGCACAATTACCTTCTACTTTTTCGAAATTTCTTCATTCCCTCATTAACTTCAGTACCATGTAACTTCTTTGTAAATGTAATGGTGATTATCCACTGCCACGTTAATTCTTGTACAAAACTACCGGCCATCCTTTCTCAATTCGAATTATTTTCAGTTAGGGAATTAAATTTAATCTAAATTTCTTTGCAGGCCCCAAAGGTTTACCCATCGTTGGCAGGCTACTTAGCAAGAACGAGTCCCTGCAAGGCTTCATGGCAAGTCTGCAGCAAGAGTACGGTGACATTTTCATGTGAGTTTTATCCAACTGGTAGACGTTTGGAAGTACGAAGTTGAGGAAATTTTCGGAATATGAGGATGTATCTTCACACTTAAAATTTGAGCTTTCTTGGGACTCTATGTGTTGGTAATAATGTGCTAACAGAGATGGCTTTTCCAAGGAGCGACTTCCCATGTTGGTGGGATTTTGAACGATTTATGCATTTGAAAAAAAAAACAGTAATTTGCTGGTTTTAAAGCAACGCAGGTCAATACACACCAAAGTCGTTAGAACCGTTCGGATGAAGTGGAAGAGAATGCTTATAGTGAGTTTATATGGCATATATATACATAGGTACGAAAACTACCATTTTCCGCAGCGAAGAAAAAGAAAAAGGAAATGAAAATCCCTCGACCTGACCAAAACTTTTGTAGCTACTGACTTGTTACTTGAGCCGTATATCGACGAGACCGTTGCGCAATTCCAGCAAGCGAAAATATGTTTCATATTATGAGGTAAAAGCGGGAGAGGGAATGCTGCAGATAAAACTATACCTTGAACCGATGTTATAGTCATTTTGGGACCTCCTATCTCCAACCCATCAAGCCCCACCTCAGTTGACTGGATGTGGTTTGGACCTAATTGGTAGAAACCCTGCCTAGTGAGTCTAGGCAACAGAAGACAGCGGTTCTGAGCAGAAAAAAAGTCGTGATTGGGACCGTTTGCGCTCGACAGACATTTCCCTGAAAGAGGTCCGGACGGAAACATACACGCAGACAGGGAGGAAACTCTGCATCATCGCAGATACTCCGCAAGCCGTAATTATTCGGAGAATTCTTATACACAATAAACTAACAGATGCATCATGCGCATTTGTGTATCATTATATTTAATTCATTTGTTCATAATTACACCTTGAATTAAGTTTTGGAGGCTATTTAAACACCGTTGTTATTTCCAGTATCACGGTAGATTCACACGACAATTTCTTAGTCTCCATATGCCTCGGCATCTTCCGAACGTCTTGCTGTGTCCTTGCATGCATAATTATTGTGTGTGTACCTATACTGTAAGGTCAGTTGGTTCTGCAAGTATCACTTGAAAAGTTGGGGATACTTATTCTCCAAATTTACAGGGTAGTAGAATCTGAAATTTGGCCATTTTTTACTGCTTATGCTAACACTACGACGTATGTATTTGATTCCTGAGTTCTCTCCATTATGGGTCGAAGAACCACCAATGGGAATCCGGCAGCCGTTAGCCGAGAAGCGAAATAAATTGCTGTGGCCACTTAACCACAGGTAAAGAACAGCGAGATGATAACAATATTTACTCCTGGAAAATAAAGAAAACATGTGCGGTGTTACCAAACGTGTGCCACATCGGAGGATTGCACGGCAGCTTAGAATGAATGATGAATGAATAGCTTGCTAGAGGATTGGTCTAATTCTGTTGAAATGGATGAAATTTACAGATGGTGGGAAAATACCCAGTGTATACAGTAGATGTTACGGTAAAGCCACTAAAAATAAGGAACTGTAACCTACTTCATGTATTATTTAGGTACGGAATAAAGCATTACGTTGCTGTAAGTTGTACTGCTGTTTCTACAGTTAACATGTATATTAGAGACGCTGAACTACATCAAGATCATTACAACATGAACGAAAATTATCCTCTGGCCGCAGGTGGCGCATGGGCTCCCTGCAGGTGGTGGGCCTCACCAGCTACGCTGTGATGAAGGAGGCCTTCGCTTTGCGCCAGCTGCAGGACCGGTCCCAGGTTTACAGTCACCAAGGGTTGGGTCTTTTCAAGGGCCAAGGTAAAGTGAGAGTAATGCTGCAGTGTAATCGTGTAATACTGTCGGTAGCTAGAGGGTGCGTTGAACTTGTCGGCGAAATTAACCCTTCGAGGCTTAATCTTTAGTCAGGTGCGCTGGTTTCGACCCGTTGATTTGAGTTTCAGGCGTTGAACCTTAATCGATTACTTAGGCCAGGGACAGACCGGAGCAACAAGCGACGCAATGCGATGTTTACGTGAGTCGTGTTGCAGCAATGCACGGGTGTCGCGAGGCATCGCAGTCGCGGCTTTGGGGACAGCAGACGGCTGTACCCTCCGTTGCATTTTGTCGTGCGACAAATTTGTTGCGTTGTGCGTCGCTTGTCTCGCCGGTGTGGCGGCGGCCTTGTGAGACTTACAGGACATCAGTGTTACTCCCTAACATGGATTTTTTTCCTATCGGCTCAACATAATCGCCAACTTCTAACATACTGTATGCCGCACGATTCAGAGTTACGAAATCAAAGTTATGGTCTTCGGTCTCAGGCAAGTTAAGTCGAGTTAGTTTGGCTTAGATCGACTTTGAGAAGTTATCGAACAAACGTGTTCCTTGCACAACTAGCTTCTCCAGTAATTTCACTGCTTGCTGATAAGAATATTGAAGGGCGATATTAACTCATCGTGATATAATGACCCAAGAATTTATTCACAGTTTTATAGAAAGAGACCGCTCTGCTCTTGTCAGATAAAACATTAAGAACATGGAAAACTATATCGAGAGATATGATTAACAGCGTAAAAGCTACTATGGAAATGTTTCTGACGATGTAGCAAGTTTCTTCTGTTCTAACTCGTCCCGGATTCTCTGCACATTGCAATTCTTCAAAAAGTCCTTTCGAGGCCCAAGCTACCAGAAACAATTTATCTTGATTAAAACTAAAAGCACCTTGAACTGTTGGGTGAACATTACTGGGTAAAATTGAACTAGGTAACTGGCCCGAAATCAAGGGGAGGGGCATCAGACACTTCCCGAAATCTGGGAGAATTTATAGGGTAGTTTCTACTCGCATACCAATTTACATGAAACCCAAGATTTACGAAGTCCAGGTAATTAAATATATTAATACCACATTCTTTGCTGGAGGCCCTATAATCCATCAATTTAAAATATTCAAATTTCTGTAATAATTCCACCACACAAATGAATGTTATACACTACTAGTATAGACCGAACAATGTTTGAAAAAAGATTTCAATATATGAGAATTACCTAATTGCCGAACTAACTCTATTTCCGAACAAACATCATTATTTGACAGGTGAAAATAATAATCCCATCAAATAATAACTGTTTGTTCAGAAATTGGGTAATTCCCCTAATTAATTTTCAGACCGAAAGTTTAACATGATCCAATTCCAAAAAAACAGATACAGGTAATATCACAGAAATCCATTGTTTACCTGTCTGCAAATACTCTCGTATACCTTTAGTCGTTTACAACATTCAACTCGAGCCTGTTACTTCTTTCTCTGAAAGCAATCACCTCATTTACAAAAACTAGACTTTACGAGTGATCAGTTTTGCGTAATATTTGAAGGTTGCACACGCTTTATAAGAGTGAAACCTTTAAAAAACTACTTGCAGTATTAGGACAGGGACCAAGTGTCCTCCAGTGGTTGAAAAATTGCTGCTTCAATCGTCGCCACGAGGTCAGCAGGGGAAGATACCTTAATGTTCGGCAATCTAGGGTGAATATTTCTACCATTTGTGTTCCACTAGGGTGCACTCGCCTAACCACAAATGGGGACTGTCGGAGAAGGGAGGGTGCAGTAGTTACGGGTCTACCGTCTATGCAACCGTAGCTCCTACTACATAATAATATGTGGTTGCCTGCTGCTGTGCACGTCCCTAGGCCCTGGATGGGATTTATCCGTTGCACGAACCAGTGCATGCGGGTTTGCTAGTTGGAATGTGGGGTCAAGGCAAGTTTTGGAACAACCTCAGGAACTTCAGCCATGTCTGATCCAGACTTGTTAACCTTTTCAACAACAGCCTACATAATAGGTACCCTCACGGAATCTTAAGGGGGGGGGAGGTCTCCGCTTTCTTAAACTTTTTCATTTAGTGTCCAATTGCAACGAAATTTGCCCCAGTATGTAACATAAAAAATGTTTTTGCTCATGGAAATTTCCCGTTTTTTTTTCGTTTTCTTTTTATCGTTGAATTTCAGGGTACACTTGCATTTTACTATTGTTTATTCAGCCCACAGATGCGTTTTTACAGTTTTTGTGCTTATATAAACAGAAGCAGTTTTGGAATCGTCAAACCATTCCTCACAAACGAATTCGATTAGATTTTCCATTTTCTGAGTCATTTTCTTTCAATCTGGAATTGCACCAGTGAGTAAGATATTTTTCAAATATGGAAGTTTGCCCTGCAGATTCCTATATTGAAAGGAAAATGGAAAGTCTAAACGTGTACGTTTGTAGAAAATGGTTCATCGATTCCAAAACTCTGTGTTTTTATTCCAGTATAAAAACTGGTAAATTCTATGTGAGCTGAATGTAAACAATGACATTTTTCAGGAGAGCCAAAAACATTTATATTTTATGGGAAAAATATGAAAGCATTCATAACCATAAAAAGCTATATATAATTGTTGAAATATCTTATTGTTACCGATCTAATTGGTCATGAATGCATGATTTCTGTATTTTGTACTCACTTCTTCGATGATCAGCCAGGTAATACTTCACATGAAACTTCGAGAAGTAGGTATTTTCGTTCTTAAAATGTTTTTCACAGATATCACACTCATATCTCGCTGATATCTTTTGTTATAAAAAATTGCTCTGATGTTTTTTATATTGTTTTCTGTAGTAAATTATAATAATAAAATAGTAATAACTACAATAACACAAATAATAGTACTTATATGATGGAGACTGTCGGAGGTAACTTCCGACAAATGAAAATGAACAGAAAACGAAGAAGAAAACGGGAAAATCATAGAAGAAAATAGATTTCATTTTCAATTTTACATATAATTACAAAGTTTCTACCAAAAGGTCAACCTTGTAAATATACTACCTCCCGGAACGCGACTTTGCCCCCTAATTAGAATGCGCCCAGGACGAAATTTTTTAGTCACAAGCCTATCTTCATCCAAGAATAAAATTCCATGAAAAAAGTGCCAAATTTCTCAAATTTTGAGCATTTTTGCTGGTGAACCCCCCCCCCCCCTCTCCCTCATTAAAGCGTCATCGTTTGATTACACCGGGACGACAATCTAAAAATATATATAGATAGAATGCTCTAAAGATCGCGATAGTTTCAGTGCTTTCTGAACGATCACTAGCATTACAATTTAAGCCAAGAATTAAGTCTGCTTTCCGAGCAGATGGAATTCGATAATCTGAGAAGAGAGTGAAAGTTTGAAGCTCAATGTAAATACAGATTGTTATTATGCCATACAAGTGATTTTTTCATGTTATCTATATGCGCTTTTGCGTAGTTTTCATTGATTGAAAGTGAAAAAAAAATTCTAGCCTAAGTGCCCAGATCGAGTCAACACGGTCAGATTTCTTCTTTGACGCGCTTGAAAGGAATTTGGTGACCCTTAATATAGGCAGCAAAACTTTCCGTTGTTTTGTGCTGTTTTCTTCGCAAAAACACAAGCTTATACCATCGACTATCTAAAGTTACTTCGACTGAGAATTACCTAAGTTGGTCACATCCCTTTCTAGTTCTTGAACTAACAATTCATCGTGGCGGGGCGACGACGCGCTGAATTTGCTTTAATAAAGTCTATTTTAGACAGCTTGTCTTCAACTGATGCCAGTAAGAAACCTTTTCCAAGCGAAAACATAAAAAACTGGTAATAAAATAAACATTTTACTTCAACCGGTAACTTTCAGGTGTGGCTCTGTCCAGCGGGCAAGCCTGGGAGCGCCATCACCGGTTTGCCACGAAGCACCTCAGAGACCTCGGCATGGGGCGGTCCGTCATGGAGTCCACAATAATGGAAGAAACCGAAGCTCTTCTCGCCTATTTTGCTCAGCATGTCAACGAACCTTTGGAAGTTGCTTTCCACGTCAATGTT
The DNA here is from genome assembly GCA_001587735.2 of Parhyale hawaiensis. Classification (NCBI taxonomy): domain Eukaryota; kingdom Metazoa; phylum Arthropoda; class Malacostraca; order Amphipoda; family Hyalidae; genus Parhyale; species Parhyale hawaiensis. The sequence continues at coordinate 10,045,400 of LQNS02276866.1, forward strand.
GCCGTAGTGAACATCATATGGCGACTTACAGCAGGTAGGTCTTCGCGTTTTCTGTGCTTATCCTACTTTCTGTGAATGTGTTGTGCAAATGAATTATCAAGTTAGGAAATAAGCTACGATAGCCACCACTGACATATCTTCCAAACGTTCAATCAGATTGTTAGATTTAGATAAGATATCAGGTAGTCGACGAACCAAAAATTTCATTCCAAGGAAGGAGCTGAAACCAAAAAGAGCAAAATCCTGGTTTCGGAGTAGATTTGAATTTTTCGTTACCGCTGCCTTGATTGGTGGAGGTATGCACTTTCAGAGTGCTCTAGTTTATTTATTATTATCATTTTATTATTATTCTTATCACTTGTGTACCGTTTCGATAAAAAAATTTTTATTTGATATTCAATGAAGTTAACGAAAAGTCATTGTTAAATTTAAATGAAACTCAAATCAAGAAATATTTATCGATACGGTATACAGCTCTAGCTCACAATGGCGAAAACCTCCGCCCATTTTATTGTTTATTGCCGTATTTTGGGCACCCTGCAGTGAAATACAAATGGAAGTTAAATTACTTATCTCTCAATATTTTCCAAATGTTGGAAAATCTTGGTAGTTATTTTAATAGTTAGCAGTTTTACAATTCCTTCTTCATTTCGGTACAAGAATTTTCGTCTTAAGTCGCTCCTGTCTTCTCTGTTTTGCAAATTTAGTTGTGGGCAGTGCCAATGCACGTATGCCGGTATGACGTCACGCTGTCGTTTTTTTCCGAGTTGCAGACCATAGTCGGAGGAGTTTCAGTACAGGAAATGTATTAGACAAGTCGCCTCATTCCTCAGTACGCTTCCATGTGGCGCTCGTGTGACCATGGATGATTTTAGAATTTTAAAAACTGCAAAGAGTAATTTGGATTTAGGCATTCTAGAATCACCTTTTATAAACAATCTCAACCCTGTTTTGAATTGAAGCGGTGGCTCTTATCCTTTGAAATTAGTAAATAGATAAGCTTTTAATTTCTTGTCCATAATCGAACCTCTGTTCTCGTTGAACCACTTGGGCTAATTTTACTTAGTTACGCTTCTTTATGTAAGTTTTCAGAACTGGTGATAGAACAGGTATCCGAAACGTTTTCTAGAATATTATTTCAATATTAACCATCGTCTTTGCTTTCAAATTTTTGATAAATTTATGACAAGCAACAAAATGACTTTCCTAAGATTTAATCTTGCGGTATTCAGCTCCATACTCCGGGTGGAGTACCATATACTAATGCACGACAAGTCCCTATTTAGAGACTGGGTGACAACATTGCGCATGCTGGAGGTTGGTATCACTGATGTCATAGTAGAATCGTCAGCATAGATTAAAAAGTTGATCATTGTGTTCTCTTGCTGAGAGAGCATGTCACTAGTGTACAGAACAAACAACAGCGGATAAAGTGCGCTACCCTGAGGGACGCCAGACACCACCGCGACTGAGGCATTCAAAAAGCCGTTTATAGATACACTCTGCGTTCACTCAGAATCAAAATCACAAATAATTGACAAAACCCTACCATCCACACCAAACGACTCAGCTGATTAGCAGACAGCAGTCCAGTAAGCTCAGCAAAACGACCCAGCTCACGAGCCACCATTTTCTAGAAAACTTTGGACAAAATGGGGGGTCAGCGTCATGGGTCAGTACTTGACTACATTAGGCGATACTAGGCCTTCGGGAATAGAGTAATATTCTCGGACGCCAACATCGGGGAAAATTTTCTAACCGTATCAGTCACCGTAAAATCATTCTTAGTTTATTTGACTAAATACTCGTCACTTAACCTATATTCCTGCTCCAATCTCACGCTTCTCGTCGAACTAACGCTCCTCATCTAATCTAACACACACAGCTCACACGCCAATCTAACAATTCGGTCTAACTTAACGCTCCTCAGCGAACTTTCCGTTTTGCATTTAACCCAATGGTTGTTAATTAACCTAACACACTTAACGCACGTACCTTCTATTCACATGGGACAATTCGCCAGCAAGATCCCAGGTAGCAAACTTTGTTATATTAATATTAGAATAATGTTATAATGACATTATTAATATTGTTATAATATTATTCTAATATTAATATAACAAAGTTTGCTACTTGGGATGCTTATTAAATAGAGGAAACATGCCTACCGAGGCCACACATCCATAAGGATCAGTGCCCACGAGAATCACCTTGCTTGTGCTAGAGCTGAATGGCAAACTGGCTGAGAGTGACATCCATGAGGCAATAACTGCATCTCTGCTTTGTTTCTCGTCACAGTGAGCTGATAGGAGCTCCGCCTTTACAAAGGGATCAGCATTGATTCCATCACCTGGGCCATTTGACGCCGAAGACTGAATCCTTCAGCTCACTCCACAGATGATGTGGATTGTTAATACGCAGCAGAAATTTCCTGGAACGCTGCCTCTAACGATATTGTGCCGCAAATGCGAAACAAATGCTATTAGAATTTAAAATGTAGTTTGCATTACAATGTACACTGAGAAAAAATTCTACGGACATGATAGCAAGATTTCTGATGTAAGGTAAAAAGTAGAATGTGAATTTTAGAACATACAAGGCAGCTAAATTTAATGTCTAGAGCAACAAACAAAGAAAACGCACTAATTCCCTCATATTGATGCTACTGATTTTTCCATTTGAGTAAGTGAATGTCGTTTTTTATTCTCTAGGCCTACGCAGTACTTGTATCACATTCACACTAAACTATTAATGAGAACGCTTCTATAAATAAATATCAATAAAACTTGAATCACTTTTAATGTTTCTTCATTGGAGAGGATAAAGATAGTTTTGAATAGTTGCACTTTAATTAGGGAGATATGTAATAATTTCTAAAGAAATCCTGAAAAAAATTCCGTACAGGCTTAAAAGCTGCAACAGCTCCACTCTCGTAATCATAGAGGCTGTTTGCGCACGCGTTGCTGCAGTTATAACAGCTTCTCCTGAATTCAATTGAGAGTTTTCCCGTGAACGAGATCGTTCATTTCTATACTTACCTAAAGCCTAGTCAACGATGGTGCATGGACATGGCGAGATGCAATATTAGCTAGGGCTTGTAACCTACCTATGTCTATCCTACTTCAATATTGCCTTCAGGATTTTGATCAAGTCATAATTTGTAAAGATAATTTTCTCCCATTTCTAGGCCAACGATTTGACATTACCAATCCGAATATTCTCGACTTGGTTAAGAAAAATGAGGAGAATATGGCGCTGGTGAAAGGACCCATGATGTACTTGGACTGGTTCCCTTGGCTGGTCTACTTACCGGAGAGTCTGAAGGAATACTTTTTTCGCACAGAAAAATTGGAACATAATGTAAAGTCGATATTGGCATACTTGGAGGCAGGTACTAAAAGTTTCTCATTTTAATGATAAGAATAAATATGCAGTATGTTCTTCGGTCAGTTGCTTAATCTGTCTGTACTATGAACTTCTGTCTGTGGGAAGAAACCTTGTCCAAGGGAGCAGGGAGGTTAGAATAATACAATTTGACATAGAGAAACTATAGAATAACGGGGAGCATAGCAGAGATGCACTTCCATTGGCTTTGACGGAATGCACGAGAGAAATACTACGATAATTATTTGTTTCCGCAATGAATACCAGTTTTTCTAGAATAAAACTAGTTGAAATGTGCCGGAAAAAGTCATTTGAGCAAGAAACAGTTAACGCAGGAGATTTAATTTCTAAAAATACCTGTCTGAAAGAGTCTCTATTACGCTATGTTGGAACTATGTATATGTCATGTCTACGGAAGCATATAGCTGAAAGTGGTAGGGATGCCTAATCTTGCGTATACCAGTGCCACCTAAGAACACTGAAAGTTTGACATTAGGCTCAATTAGACTGTCTCTCAGCCTTCACGGCTTGACATTTGGCTCAATTAGCATGTCTCTCAGCCTTCACGGCTTGACATTTGGCTCAATTAGCATGTCTCTCAGCCTTCACGGCTTGATCGTAAAATATTCATAATCCATGTTGGTGTCTCATCTCCGGCTCCGCTGTATGACAGCCGAATAGCCAGGAATGCTTGGTGCAATGATTAGATGCAGACTAGAGAATCGACAAATACGAGTGTGATTATAGTAGTGCAGCGAAGCTCTACGACTTAGGAATCCTGAAGTTAGGAAATCATGTAACTTTTTTTTAAGTTTCTAATATACGGAAAGGCATAATGCCATCTACAGAAATATCGGAATAAACTGGGTAACTGCTGAGTGTTCGGAGCTGTCTATTTATACTGTTCTTTGTTTCAGATAGAAACTAAAGTATATTCTGACAATTAGTATGGTAGTACATAACACTACGTAATGCAGAATATTTGTAATGGTATATAATTCTGCTTCTTTCCATACGGAGCTCATTATTTTCACTGATAATTCAACTACGCCATGAAACTTCATCGCCCAATACCTCTGTACTCCACTGGATTTTCTTCAGGCTAATGAGATTTTATAATAGAATTTCGAAGTTAACTTCTCACATATAATCTCTAAAATTGCGTTTAACGCATGTTGAATTCAGTTGACTTTCGCCCATCATTTATTCAAATTCGAGGGTGTTCTGGATAAATTCAAATGGTGAAGGTAAACATCGATTTCACAGATTATTGTGAAAGAACATCAGGACACATTGGACCCGGACAACATCCGGGACTACGTCGACCACTACCTGGTGGAGATGGAGAGGCAGAAAGACGACCCTGACTCTACATTTTGCAGTGAGTTCTCTTGCAAAATAGCCTGTTTATCAACTCCTTATTGTACTAAAGCCACGAATAATGTATTTGTCATTTTCTAAAAGTATTGCAATTCTCGCGTTATCTCATATTTAGTAGGTAAGATTGCCACTCCTAATGCAGCGAGCCAAGCTATACGATACCTGTATCTACGGGAGATAGAGTATTCTCACGTGACCAAATTACAGCTACCAGTGACATCATATAGCGAATCAGAGGAGCTGACCATTCAGTACCACCTATCTCACTTGGTTGTGAAAGCCTCTGACGTCACTCGCGGCTTTTCTTTGGTCTCATGAGAGTATACTATTATGATCTCCGCTGTGAAGGTCGGCACTTGTCTATTCGCAGCTTATAAGCAAAGGTAAATTTAATTTGCCCGCATTCCAACTGGAAACCCGGCGCACACACTTTTGTTCGGTATATGCAGCCGTTGACCAAATTATAAGACACTCCAGGATAATTTCTTGTTTATATTTATATCTTGCTTCGGTATTCCGTCGAATGTTGCGGTTGGGCTCTTTTCCGGAGTGCTGGCGTGTTGCCCATGTGACGCCTGTTCCGAAGGGCTCGGTTTCATCCCGTACCTCTGATTATAGACCCATCTC
>LQNS02276866.1:10128751-10156642 GCA_001587735.2 Parhyale hawaiensis
TTTCTGGTGAAATTAGTTAAAATACTCCTAGGCTGCTCAGCCATAGATTCGCCGATGATGACGTCACTTTTTGGTGCTAATTTTTCGTGAGTCCTCCCGTTACGCTCTTTGCTTCCTGGACTCCACTGAGTACCGGTTGTCGTTAGATAGTTTTAACTATTCAGCGTTGCTGTTGACAATTGCCTTATACAGGGAAACTATGTACAGCGTACCTGTACCCGATCACTCGATAATTTCAAACATCTATCTCATAAAGACTAGGGAGCAGATCGCTCCTCCTTATTAAAACTAAAATGGTTCAGAAGCATACCCCTCCGCAACAGAAGCTACACTGGATTCACTGATGGGCAGTATTTAAACACAATTGTATTTAAATACATTTTATTATTTGAAAATGTATTTACAAATACTTTCAAAAATATGTAATTAAATACCGTATTTAACTACATTTTTAAGTATTTAAAAAAATTTTGTTGTTAGGTATATATCATTAGAAGGTTTTATTAGATTTTTGAAAATGGGAGGATGCTTCCGAAAAGTCGAACTTTTATATTAGTTCATGTCGACTTCATTTCAATTTTATAAATACAATGTATTTAGTATATTTTAAATACATTTCGTATTACTTTAGCTGTTTTTGCTGTGCGTTCTGCCTTGGATGCTTTTCACCTTGCTTCTAAATTTTTAGTATTTGTACGAATACCTGCAGCTTTTGTAATCTAATAATAACTTGCAGTTACAACTGATAAGGTTCTTAATAATAAGGCTTCGACAGTATTGCTCTCCTTAGTTCTTACAATGCTTAACTGGTGAGATAACAAACGGTGACATAAATAGTATGCAAAGGCATAGATTAATGGTACTGTTCAACATAGAAATTGAATGCTCTATTGACTACTTGAAGCAAAAAAAAATGCTCTGCAGCATGCTTGGAACAGCACACATCATTCGTGAAGTGCTCAGAGCCTTAGGTTGCGGGATGCAACCAGGTGCCAGAGCGTAGAGTTAAACATTGCTCAACCGATCTACAATTGGGTCGTGAATTCCCTCCGATGATAACACAGCAGACGGTACTATTACACCTATTTTGATGGTCAGCATGCAACACTTTCGGTTAAAAACTTGAATTAATTCCGTGTCGTAACATCAGTGATCTTTTCGACTGAGCTCGATGTCATATCTTCAAGTTTCTCTTGGAAAAGGCAGACAGCGGTAGTAAACTATGTTAATAATTTTTTGGATGCGGGCCCTCAACTTGCGTTTTACATTTGCCGTCGGAATAAATCAGCGTCCATTGTTTTCACCCGCATGGATAGAGCATTAAGCATTTAACTTTATTCTGCTACTCGTGAAGTAGGTTAAAACCCTATTAGGTGTTGTAAAATTGACTTTTCAGCAATAGTCGGGGTAATCGAGTTCCTAATTACACATGTGGCACTATTATAAATGGCGAAGCCGAAGTTCTCGTCTGAGGCTTTGGACAAGTAGAAACACATTTGTCTATGTGACCGCAAATAGGCCTACATGCATTCCTTGGTTCTGCAGACATACATGCGCATTGCCCGGAAGGCCCCAGTTGACTACGCGGCCCCTGTCTATTATTGTCGATGCTGTAACGACAGAGACGGAAGGGCTGAATGATTACTACAACCCTCAGACCAAACTCGTGTGTGCTTGGGACAGTGAACCCACACTGGGACGTAAATGCCAAGTACGGTACATTGATGCAGCTTGCCGGGATGCACTATCGTCTCTCACGACGATTTTGCGTTCAAGTAAGCTTTTCTGCGCGCGCCACCACTAAAATAAACACTACCTAGGCAAACCTAACCTAGCCTAACCTAACCTACCCTTACCTAACCTTACCCAACGTTACAGTGTAAGACAGTCTTATGTCCGAATTATCAGAAACTCAAAACATGGTGCTGGTTTCGAAAATCGAATAAACTATCAGATAATAAACTTGAACCTATTACTCTTGGCACGCTAACACCACTATCACAAAGTATGAATTATCCAGAACTTCAAACTGTGCATTGGTTACGCCCGTTGAATCGAGTATCAGGAGTTAAATTTCAACCGATTACTCTTGATACGGCCACAACTTAATTCTACACTGTAAAATGTAATTTTTGGCTGTCTCATGCATAACTGGTCAGTGCCTGCTTTGCAAAACTGCTCAAAGAGTCAAAACCAACGCTACTGTTCTAAGTTCTTGACAAGTCGAGGCTTACTGGCTTAATTAAATACAACTAAGATGTGGTAGTTGTATGACACTTTATCCGGGCAATGTATGTGTGTATCATTTGGGATCGAAAATAAACAAGGCTCCTACTCTAATGAGGCTCCGCACTTAATTTTCCCGAAATGTTTTGTACAGTGTCCAGAGCGGGCGATGTAAGCAGTTGACGTAGGAATCACTGGCTTGAACCGTGTTTTATTGCGACCCTTTTCATTGCCTCCCATAACTGACGTCTACGCTTCCCTTATTATGCGAGCTACGGTGTGGTCACTGGTCCCGTTGGTCACACGGTCCGTACGAGTTTATAGCCAAGCTGGCACACTGCTTAACACTTAATTAGTTCATTGCTTTCGAAAAAATCTATAGCTTTCCGATTTTATCTACTCTAGCGGAGCACCGTACACGTCACAACCGACCGCCACGGAGGGTAATTAGTCATTTGCGTCTTCCAACATTTTCAACGACTTCTACTAATTCATAACTTTTCAGTTAGGTTACCTACGAAACATTCCGACAAACACTGGTCACGCATATAGGGAGACAAACCGATCATCAACGAAATTTGATCATTTGTGCCTAACTGTCCGTTGATATTTCTAAAACTCTAAATTTCATAAAGTTTCGTAATTAACTTTTTGAGTTATTCTGCGAACAAACATACAGAATTAAACATAAGAGACCAATAGACAAACGAGCGAACTAACAGATCATCGCGCTTTCACTGATTGTAGTATAATATTTCCATAAAATCCGTCGGTAACTTTTTGAGTCGTGGTACGGAAAAAAGAGGCAGACAAACAAACGGTTGATCGGATTGTCTGATCTTCTCCAAACTTGATCATCTGTTAATCTTAACATGTCTAACAATCCCTGTGAAATTCTAACAGATCCGGTCATAACTTTTTGAGTTATCTTGGTGGTAGAAAAACACACAGACAGTCAAACCCGACAGAAGCATGACCTCATTGGCGGAAATAATTACTGTAATTAGAACTGAAAGAATTCTTGCCAAACTTTCGGATTGCATCGGTCGCATTTGTGAAGTGCGGGTCCCAATCAGGAATGGTTGAGTTTCAACCGCCACCAACTGTACAACAAAATGTCAGGTTATAAGTATTCGGAACGCTTCTGGCACAGAAGCCGTAAAGTTGAAAAGAATTAGTGCATAGACTTTTAAATTTAATGAAAGTGTACCAGACAAACCAGCTCAGAGCGGTTACGTGCACTGTTGTGATTACTCGCTGCTAGCTCTCCCGGTTGTCACGGTGCGTAGTGTCACTTCTGTAAAGGATGGGTTGCTTTCATTACGCCACCAGCACTTCTGTACAGGATGAGTTGCTTTCATTACGCCACCAGCACTTCTGTACAGGATGGGTTGCTTTCATTACGCCACCAGCACTTCCGTACAGGATAGATTGCTTTTATTACGCCAATAGCATTTCTGTACAGGATAAATTGCTGTCATTACGCCACCAGCACTTCCGTACTGGATGGATTGCTTTTATTACGCCACCAGCATTTCTGTACAGGATAGATTGCTTTCATTACGCCACCAGCACTTCCGTACTGGATAGGTTGCTTTTATTACGCCACCAGCATTTCTGTACAGAATAGATTGCTTTCATTACGTCACCAGCACTTATGTAGAGGATGGGTTGCTTACATTACGCCACCAGCATTCCATAAACGTTCTCAAGTCCTTCGTATAGTATTACTGTTGTTCCCGGCAGTAAATGTAGAGGGCGGATTTTCTGTCATTCTATCAAGAACTGGTTATGATTATGGATAAATGGAGCTTTCTTCTCTTGGTTGAAAACGCTACAACCATCTAAGTCTCGACAATAATTCTGAAAACAACTTTTATGGTTGCAATAGTATTAAAAAGGTTGCAATTATTGTAACAAAGGTTGGGACGCGAGCAACTCAGAACCCTAACTCCTGGTTATAGCCAGTCCAGTTTGTGGCCCAGCTCTCTTAATTGAACCTTTAAGATCTCCGACGCTTTTCAGCTTATTAGACCGACTCCAGAGACAATTGAATTTCTGACTTCGACTAAGGCTGCTGGCTTTCAAACAATTCCACTTCTTCCAGCACCAAGTCCGACACTGCAACCCTAATTGCACAGCAGGACAAGCGACTTTATTCATTGAATACACGTGAACTCACTGGAAAAAGTAGACTCAGGGTCGTCTTTCTGCTTCTCCATCTCCACCAGGTAGTGGTCGATGTAGTCCCTCAAGTTGTCCGGGTCCAAGCTCTTCCTATGCTCTTCCACAACTGTCTAGAAAAAGAGATAGCAAAAGTTATTGTTTGGAAAATTACCGTTCAATACAGTTTACTGTTCATCGTTTCAAAGCATTGAAGAGTTATTGAATTTTATCCCCATTACGCACATTAACGTAAGTCATCAGGATGACAGAGCGTTTGAGTTACAGATTGTTATTCAGTTTTGCCTAAGGTAAACAAATAATTTCCCGTAAAATTGTACTATAAAACCAGCATTGCCCGCCCAGCCATTAAGTTACCAAACGAGCTAAAAAGAGAAATTTTTTTAGTAGATACGATGGCATGGGTAATGCAGGTATGACCATAGGTATTGATATAAGAATGGGTATGGGTACTGTTCCGGCATTTCGAATATTTACATCAGAATGAACTATGATTCCACGCATTTAGCCTTTATAAAGTTAAAGCATCACAGTTATTAACCCGTATGGGCCTTAGATCACAGAATTTTCAATGAACTGCTGTACTTTTATAACCACCAACTGGTAAACAATCTACAAACGTTCACTAGCGGGATCCGTGGAAATTCCAAGGTTAATTAATGTTTTCACTCACCTTAGTTTGACCTGAGGCAGTGCTGGACTTGAGCCTCCCCGTCTGTACTAATGCCCGCTTGCCCGCTGCTTCACTTTACATTATGCAGTCCGTCTACCTTACATCTCGTCTAACCTCTCTTTGTATTCTGAGTTCAATAGTGAAACTCGTTCACGTTCTGTCAGTAAATAATTCGCTCATGTAAGTATCTTTATACATAAATACGTAAAGATAAGATTGTACTTTCTGGAGCCGGGTGAGTCGTTTGACTTAGGTAGTCTGACCTGCAGCAGGGTTGCTAACTTTAACCCAAACTGTCTAAACTAATGACCACCATTCAATGCTGACTAACGTTACGCAGTCCATCTACCTCACATCTCGTCTAACTCAGTTAATATACGAAATCCCCCTGTGAATCACGTATTTTTTTCAGCAAAGATTTCGCTCCTGTGTCATGACTGTACATCTTGCACATCTTTTCTAAGCTCTGATTTTCTTAGCTTACAGATAATTATAATTTAGGCACTAAAAATCTAACACGCTTCAAATTTACATCGGCGTATTTTTTTTTTTCGTACGAATACGTGACCCAATGATATTGATCAGTAGATAATTTTTTCTCTGCTTTGCTTGCTGCGATACAACACCCGACTCGATCGACTAATTTCAGAGTCACAACAGCGTAACCCTTTGTGCTCAAGAGGTCATTGTACTTCTTTATGCTGGGTAGCACTATCGCCGTTCAAGACGATTTTGCGTCCAAGAAAGCTTTCCAGCGTGCGCCCCCATTAAAATAAACACTACCTAGGCTAACCTAACCTAGCCTAACCTAACATCCTTACCTAACCTAACCTTGCCTAACTTAATCAGTGATACAGCGAGCAGCGCGGCGCACCAATTTGAACGCCGCTCACACGTACACGATCTGCGTACACAAACACGCACACAAATCGTCGCGAACGACGATAGCGTTGCCGGGTACATACAAATATTCATTTCTATGCCCAACTCGTTGCTAGGATGAGCAGCTCCCAGGCAGTTTCGGTGTACACTTAAAATCAGTTGCACAGATACCGTGGCATAAATGGCGTCTTGGTCTTGCAACCTTCCATCAAGTTGCCTGAGTAAATACCTATCGTGGCTTGGGCGCGTTTGTGCCAAAAGCTGTGCGCTGCACCCCGAGCGAGTGTGTGCGTGCGTTCATACATACGTATAATGTACTGGGTGCCCTAACCTGCTTTCTCTGTCAGACATCCCTTCGCCTCCCTCTTTTAAATTTCCAGATACCTCCATTCTAGAGGCAATTCTTTATCGAAACGAGTTAATTTAGATGACAAGCATACAGTAGTAAAAGCTATATGGTTATATGTTGCTGTCGTAAGTGTTGTTACGATAATTAGAGATAATACGATTGTAATTTAATTCTATTGCGGGAATATAAAATGATTTTATATAGCCGTGTGAGACTGAACAAATTGTTGCATGTTTGCAGTGCAGCGCTTTGCGTCTTCCACAGAACGTCTGCAACTGCCCTCCACAACGTCGATATCATGCTGTTGTAGCAGTTGGAGAAGAAAAGGTGCCTGCGGAAGGATTCTTTGAGGATTTCAAGACGACAGCGAGTAACTGCGATTGCATATCTAATCTTGGGAATTGTCCGCATAAAGCTGCTGATATGGAGCAAGAAGTTTCCACACAGGATCCTGTGTCTTCGGTTGTAGAGACACCATTGACTCTCCCCTGCAAGATACTTCTGAAGACACTTCATTATCTGAGCGGACTTTGACACTAGAACTGGTAAGTAATACTCTAGATTTGCTTCATTCATCTTAACAGAAGGTGACAAAAATCACAGCTTTCTTCTCAATTGTTTGCTGCGTACGATCGAACGATTGTGACACAAAATAAACAATTTTGAAATGCGATACATTTCCTTGTTTTGGCTGTTGATACACTCCACTTAAATTGTTCAGTCCCACAGGACTACTTAATATTTTATCTTTCCATGATAGAATTAAACACCAATCGCATTCTCTCTAATTATCGTGACAACGCTTACGACAGAAATATATTAGTATATGATTTTTATTATGGTATGCTTTTTATCTAAATAAACTCATTTCGTTAAAGAATGGTCTGTAGAATGGTGGTATGAGGCAACTTCAGAAAGGCGTGGGCGTCTACAAGCCATACGTATGCACGAACGAACTCGCTCAGGTGCACGCTTGCCGCCTCGCCTGCACGGGGTGCTGCGCACAGCTTTTGGCTCAAGTGCGGCCTGGGCGCGCAACCGTCGTTCACGACACCTTGTGTGCGTATTTGCGTACGCAGATCGTGTGCGTATGAGCGGCGTGCAAGTTGGCGCGCCGCGCTGCTCGCTGTATCGCTGATTGTTATGTACGCCTTTCGTACATATAACATTCCAATGCGTTAGCCTTAAGTTTCAAATGTATAAGATGCATTCTTTGTATCACGAGTTAATGCCTGGCGGATGTAGCCACCCCCGGCTTCTTCAGCTCAGAGCTTCTAAGATAAAGAACGTAGAAGGTCGTTTATGACACCGTACAAAATGTGCTGATTTACCAGCACTGCCTGTGAGTGACATGCGTATTTCTCAATGACTTTCCGTCGGAACCTACTTCGGGAAAAAGCTGTCTGTCAAAGCCTGTAGCCAGAGTCTCGAAGATATTTGTTATGCTTGTAAACATAAAGTAATTTACCCACGGACTTCCGACTCGAAACCGGCTGAAGCAACCGGTGTTCTAATGAAATCGGGAATTATACCCATTTAAAGCGCTTGCATGACCAAGCATCAGCTTAATTCGGTACTTGACATTGCAGTACGAACATTGCCTACGGCATTCTGCTTGTAACACTATTTCGATGTAGACCTTGTATTCTATAGTCTGCATCTATCAAGTAGCATGTTGCTACTTATTATTGGATCATATCTTTTAAGTCTTGTATAATAAGATGTAAATAAACAAAAAGATCTTGACGGCATTCCTTCACCATCCAACTTGTAGCCTGATACATCATTCGGCCTTGAAGTTCACTCTCACAACCAAGTACAGTGACGAACTCAATTAGAATACCTCATCACCAGAATTACAATATATAACAACTGGCGACGAGGTCCCTGAGATTCATCACGACGTCTACGAACAAGATACGTTTTCAGCTCCGAAGTACATCTGCATCTGCAAGATCTACGCTGCAAGGTTGCATTATACATCCTACACTACTGCAACGGTTGTGAATATACGTACCTACATAAACAGTGCTACTAGGAAGTGCTTTTAGGTGAAGTGTTCAATTTCGACGACATTGTCATGATGGAATCTCCTTGTTTAAATCCTGAGAAAGAGTCAACTAAAATTTTTTTGGTAAGAGTTGAGTTGTACGTTTTAAAGGAAATTAGTACAATAAAGGATTTAAGTTTCATCAGTAAAACGAAAGTAACGAAACTTGCTCAGTTATTGCCTCATGATACTTTAGCACTACTGCAAAAAAGACTTATGCCCAAGTCTTTGATTGATACCAATTATGATGAAGTAGTTAAGAAGTTCAAAACTTTAACCTTCACTGAAGAGAGCATTGGTGCCAGTTTCAAAAAGCTTCGTGAACTCACCCAGAAGCTTGGAGAATCAATTCATACTTACGCTACAGCTGTGAATGGATTAGTTTAAAAGTGTTCTTTTCACGAAGAGAGCATGAATCGCATACGTCGAGATATGTTTGTATCAGGACTCAAAAATCCTCATCTTATCTCATTGATTTAGAGGGATAAAGTAGCAGATACTTTCGAAAAATGCATAGTTATCGCCATGGATTATCATATGTCGTACTCCAGTCATGAAAGTGACACCACAGTTAGAGCCATACAAAGCAAACCAAGAGGAGAGATAGCGTGCCGCCTGTCGGTCATGGTCCATGGTCATTCAGTCAAGCCTCCCCGAAAAGTTCCACCTAGCTACGTTTGCATTCGATGTTCTACTAAAGGAAAACATTTTGCCAGTGAATGTTTTGCATTGAATATAACATGCAAATCCTGCTCCAAGAAAGGAAATCTAGCTAAACTTTGCAAAAGCAAAAAGACTCCAAACAAGTACGTACGTCAAGCTACTCAAGATACTCAAGCTACTGAAGATATCATTACTGTACGTGGCATCAAACTTCAAAACAATTACTCTACACTGTCAGACGAATTGGGAGCAGGCTTGCCAAACCTGGTACTATAGTACCAGATCTGTTACTTTTTCATGCTGGAGTACATTTGGTACGCCGCTATGAAAATCTGGTACTTTTTGTTTTCGCGGTCATTTGCAAGAATTTATTAATAATATGTTCACTAAACATTCTCATATATAACAATTTTTAAAATTATTCTGTTGTAGGTGATTGCATCCAGTACCTAGTTCAAACTATGCAACCAATATTTGCTACCACCATAGCTTCCTTCTGATTAGCGCTGAATGTGAAGCAGTTTGATTCCCGTTGTGAACTCGTATAAACTGGCTCAAAACAACCCCGCCAAGCAATGCTGCCAGTGCACGGTTTGTGACGGTTAACACACTACAGTTAACTTGTTGACAATGTAGCGTTCGGTTGCGGTGGTATTATAGTGAATATATCACAAAATATCAGTTAGAAGCTTTGAATAGAGAATGGAGAGAACTTGCTGTCCAAACGAATGTTCCCATGACAGATACTACCACGCCAGAAGAATTTTGGTGTGAAGTTTCCTAGGTAAAATGTGCATGCGAAGCTCAATACCCTATTCTTTCAAACTTCATGTTATAGCTCCTCTCGCTACCACATTAATCGGCTGATGCTTTGAGAAAATTTTCTGTCTTGNGTACAGCATAGGTCTAAAGTGACTACGACTACAATAAATGCCCTCCTCCACTGCAAAAGTCTTCTTCGTGATGTCAGTTGTACCTCTTATGTGCCTAGTAGCGAGCTTAGTGCCCAGCTCAAACAAGAATATTAGTTAGTATTCAATCCTGAAGTTTTTTTCTTTTATTTTCATAATTTTCAACCTATTTTAATAGCAATACGTAAGAAATAGAAATCTGGTACTTTTTCTTTAAAATCTGGTACTTTTGTATTGCTAAATCTGGTACTTTCATCAAAATACGTTCGGCTGCTTCGGCAAGCCAGGCGGCCCAGGCCTGGGTCGCAGACTCGCAGTCGCAGACGCAGTATGCGACTAGCCAGCGTAGAAGTTGTTTGTGTCTTTCTTGTCGGCGGTTGCAGTGCGGTCGGTTGTGTTTGGATCGTATTGAAAATATCTTACTTTTAGGAGGTCTTTAGAGTAAGAAGTGTGGCGAAAGTTTGGTGGATGCATATTAAAGCGGAACGTGTTCTTTCTACAATAACAATTGTTTTGGTTACATCTTGTAGTTGAATGCTTAAATGCGAAGCGCGCATGGAAGGCTAAATCCGATGCAATGGAGCTTGTGCTCCAGCGTGGCTGTTATCTATAACACTTAATTACATAGTGTTAGGGAACCAGTTCCTCTACTGCAACAGAGCTATGCAGTGTCACGCCCGTGACTTCATGTGCTTGTAGAGCTTAAAGTGTCACTGCCATAGTATAGAGCGCCTCGAGTCTCGTCCCACTACATTGTTTCCAGTGCCATTCGTGCCAGCATTCTGTTGTTGCTGAACCATGTATTGAGTTTGATACTTGGCTGTCCTTTTTTTTACCTCACTGTGGCATGGTGCTGTCGGAATTTCTGCATTACCAACGATTAACACGAATGAGGAAATATTGATTGGGTTGCGCTATCCCTGCGGCTGCCAGTACTGCCGTCAGTCAGTGATGTGTCTGTTGGAACCAAAAGTACCTCCCATACTCGACGTTTGTGCGAGTTATGTTGCTATGACGATAATAGCTCCAGCATGTGGGTCGTGGTTTTGATGGTCGCTGCGTAGTGCTGGGATTTTGCATCATTATTTATTGACTCGTTCGTGACGGACTATATCGCATGATATTAATTAGGATTGTCATATCCCCAGAGTTCATCTGTACTAGGTATTAATTATGCTGTATATTAATCTGGCTGCCTTCAACGACCATTCCCGATGTTTTGCATGGTTTTGATTTACTGTTTGAAGTCAAGTATTGAGGTACTATGAGATATGGCACCTATTGGCTGAATGATTGTAATAAAGGTTTTGGCAGTCTGTATATAACTATAAATATGCATATGCGATTAATAGATGCATAGTAATTTACTAAAATATTTGCTTTGAAATGATATTGCAGCCCGCATGAATTGTTTGTTTTAACCCTTTCGTTACTGGCAACTTTCCCGAATGCAGTGATCAATTTGCCATTGAACAGTAGGGAGAAAAAACTGAAATATGTAGAAAGCACTTAACACAGTAATTGTCATAATTATTCAGTAGGTAGTCGTTATATTCACCGTAACTTGAGTTGATATGTTTACTGTAGCCCTAGAAAACATCTCATACTTCTTTGTCCTCCGTGTTTTACATTTTATAATGTCATGATTGTCATCTGTCGCACTTAACGACACCGTAGTCTGCCGACCAACTTGGGGTATGGGTGGTGACTGCGATTTGACCTACGCACGACCGAATATATGGGCTTAAGCAGGGAGCACTTGGAAGTTAGTTTCTCGCGAAGACGTTGGCAAAAACGAGAGAAATTATTTTCTCAGGGAGAAACTGGAACGCGGAATTGATGGAAAAGAACTCGGAGTTCGCAGATTTGCTTCAAATCAATAATTATTCCACGACTTTTTTTTGCGTTTTCTGCGGGCGCGGAATCGCGGACCATCAATGCAAGACGCCCCGCACTGCACATCAACTCCAGCAAATGACTGACGATGCCCATGTTATGGAGATCATCAAAATATCCTTGATCATAAGCTCGGGGCAGTTATAGTTTCCCTTTTAAAGTTAGCTTACTATAAAGTCTGATCGTTACAAGGCTTTTGGCATATAAATTGAAGTTGAAGAATCACGTTTTGGTAAAATGATCGAAAACTCATTTTCTTGCTAAAACAGAGCAACCACTTGTTCAGAATAGGATGTCGTGAGTTTCATTCAATACATAGACGGCGCTTTATGGGTCGTTAGGCTAATAAACTTTTAGGTGAACGTAACATACGATGTCAGTCG
Source organism: Parhyale hawaiensis (assembly GCA_001587735.2). Taxonomy (NCBI): domain Eukaryota; kingdom Metazoa; phylum Arthropoda; class Malacostraca; order Amphipoda; family Hyalidae; genus Parhyale; species Parhyale hawaiensis. The sequence goes on from LQNS02276866.1 coordinate 10,140,969, forward strand.
TCGATTCGATGCGAGGGTAGCCTAAATATAACTTGAGCGCAAGGACCCGCGACTCCGACTTGATGTGTTTGAATATGGCGCTAAATGTGCTGCGGGGACCACACGATGCCTTCACTGTCCACTGAAATGTGCAAATGAGGCTGATTGTAAATGGATTAAACTTCGGATAAAAAAATTTCCAGGCAACAGAACGACTGCAAAAAGGAAACTGTTCTCGGTGATGCAAGAAACACAAATTCGTAGCTAGTACCTATATATACCAACTGTTGACAATTGAAGCTTGGGACAGCAAAATGACCTAAGTTAAAGTAAATTTTGCAATATACCGTTGGCCAGCGCTGACGCATGCGTGTTCCGTTCCAATAAACATTCCACGAGTCTCCAGGAACAGTTTAGTTTCTTCAAGTCGGTACGTTGAATAGAACATAATTTATCGAGGATTTATCAATATGCCATCAGCCTCATTTGCAAGGAGTGGACACTGGACAGTCAAGGTATCGTGTGGTCCACGTACGTACCTAGGCTAAAGTAGAAATGTTTGCGAACTTAAACTCACTCGAAATTAGAATTAAAATATGTCGAAAGTTTACCATTGGTACCTACCTGCTATTGTGTAAAATTTACTGCGGTGGCTGAAGTTTTCAACATTTACTGGACACTTTAATTATACGCAGCTGAACCGTGCCGCGGTAACGTAACCGGAGTGTAGTTAAATTGGCTCCATGTTTATGGCGCCGACGAAAGTCGATCGTGTGAAGCCCACTGTACAGTCAACAAATCGAGTTGAAGTCAGTACCAAGGTAGACACGGGACGCACGTATGGCGTCGCACATGCCATGTTGCGTTGCACATGCCATGTTGCGTTGCATTGTTTGAACTCGCCGCCAGTCTGCGGTGAGGAGGTTGTTTCATCAATAGGCTTTGAGTGGAAACCAATGAAATTTTCCGTAGAAAACGCCGTGAGTGTGAGGGTTAAAGATTTGCAAGGGTCACTCGTTGGGTTTCGGATATTTCTACTACTTTCCTGTAGGGTGCATAACAACTCGGCCATCTATGCACTTTTCGCTCTAGTCCAGGCTCTATGGGGGGTGTCTGTGTACATTTCTCTTCCACGGCTATACCATGCATTTTCCTATTCCATATGATGAAGACATTAAAAAAAGTCTGGTAGAATTTTCGTATCTGGTACATTTTTGAGGAGGGCCAGAAATTATCAATTGTTGACTGATTGTTCTGAAACTTCTTCACCATATGTGTTTTTGAAAAAGTAACATATTTTGTTCATACAACTTTTTTGATATAGGTCTTAGTTTTTGAGATAACGGGTTTTATATATATACTAGTGGACCCGTGCGTGAAGAATTCACGCAATAACCTATACGTTTGCCTAATGCCTCTAGGCCGGTGCGGAATCTCCTCTTCTCTTATTTGCTTCTTAATTTTCTTCTTTTCTTCNACACAATTCAACTATGAATTGGAATACGTTCCTGGTGACAAAATTGTCAACAGCGACTGTCTAAGCAGACTTCCCTTAAAAGAAACAGTTGATGTCATTGAACCTGCAGAAATTGTATTTCTTGTAAATAAACTAGAGGACCATAACCTCGATTCTAAAGACATCAAACGGTACACAGATAAGAACAAAGATTTGTCTAGGTTACGACAATATGTACTAAATGGTTTTCCATGTAAAGTTGATTCATCTCTTAGTGCATATGTTAAGTTCAAGGATGAGTTATCCTTATTAGACGGGTGTTGTGTCATGTGGCGTAACAGAGTTGTTGTTCCTACTGCGTGTAGAGATAAAGTACTTGTACAATTGCACAAAAACCATTAAGGAATTTATGTAATGAAGGCTATTGCGCGTTCTCTTGTATGGTATCCTAAGGTTGACAACGACGTAGAAAATATTATAAAAACATGTCCTGTTTGTCAGCAAAACTCTACGTTAACTAATCAGGCCACAAAAGTGCAGTGGCTTATTCCCGAAAATTAATGGAGTCGTTTACACATAGATCATTTCTTTGCAGAGAACAAAGTATTTCTCGTTGTAATTGATGCACTTACTAAGCACATAGAGTTTGAAGTAACACCTTCAGTCTCAATTGCAGATACCATCACGGTATTACGTACAATTTTCAGTAGAAATGGCCTGCCAGACAGTATTGTGTCTGATAATTCAAGCAGTTTAACGTCTGAAGAGTTTCAAGTTTTTCTAACGACTATAATGGAATTCGACATAATATTATAACGTCAGCAGCGAAATGTCCTTTCTCTAATGGCCAGGCCGAACGGGCTGTACGCGTAATGAAAGATCTATTAAAGCGCAATACACAAGGTAACTTGAGTACGCGTTTAGCAAACATTCTTCTGTATTACAGGAACACACCGCATTGTACAACTGGTATAGCTCCGTCCGTAGCTCTTAATGGTCGATTGTACATTACTATTAAGGAACGTCTGAATCCTTTGTATGCTAGGAAACAACCAAACTTGGTTGATATTTCTACTTTTGATGTTGGTGATGATGTGCTTGCTTTGAACTTGCGAGATGGCAACAAATGGCTCGAAGCAGTTATAACAAAAATACTTGGCGTCAATACCTATGAGGTCTACTTTTAAGACATTGATAAAACCTTGAAAAGACACCTCAAGCAACTTTTGCCTCGGACAGTATCCACTAACGTTTCAGTGCAAGAAAAGCTACGCCAGCCATCTCGAAAGTTCCTCCTTACTTTTTGAGTAAGAATTCGTGTACTAAAAACATTGTTCCTCTGACCTCTGCACCCACGAAACGTTCTTCGCGAGTACGTAAACAAGTTGTAAAGTATCAATGTAAACCTAGGTTGTTTAAAATCTAAAAGAGGAGGGTGTGTTATGTACGCATTTCGCACATATAACATTCCAATGTGTTAGCCTTAACTCTTAAATGTATAAGATGCATTTTTTGTATCACGAGTTCATGCCTGGCGGATGTAGCCACCGCCGCCTTCTTCAGCTCAGAGCTTCTAAGATAAAGAACGTAAAAGGTCGTTTATGACACGGTACAAAATGTGCTGGTTTACCAGCACTGCCTCTGAGTGACATGCGTATTTCTCAAAGACTTTCCGCCGGAACCTACATCGGTAAAAGTTGTCTGACAAAGCCTGTAGCCAGAGTCTCGAAGATATTTGTTATGCTTGAAAATATAAAGTAATTTACCCACGGACTTCCGACTCGAATCCGGCATAAGCAACCGGTGTTCTAATGAAGCAGGGATTTAATGGAATTATAAGGCGCTTGCACGATCAAGCGTAAGCTTAATTCGGTACTTGACATTGCAGTGTCAACATTGCCTACGGCATTCTGCTTGTAACACTATTTCGATGTAGACCTTGTATTCTATATATAGTCTGCATCTATAAAGTAGCATGTTGCTACTTATTATTGGATCATATCTTCTAAGTCTTGTATAATAAGATGTAAATAAACAAGAAGTTCTTGACGGCATTCCTTCACCATTCAACCTGTAGCCTGATACATCATTCGGCCTTGAAGTTCACTCTCACAACCAAGTACAGTGATGAACTCAACACGAACTCAATTAGAACGTCACATCACCAGAATTACAATATATAATACTGATTAAGTAAGGTTATGTTAGGTTAGGTAAGGTTAGGTAACGTTAGGTGACGTTAGGTAATGTTAGGTAAGGTTAAGTTGGGTTAAGTTGGGTTAGGTTAGAAAGTTAGGTAAGGAGGTTAGGTTAGGTAAGGTTAGGTTAGGCTAGGTTAGGTTTGCTTAGGTAGTGTTTATTTTAGTGGTGGCGCTCGCAAGAAAGCTTACTGAGGCCAAAAAAGTATTTTCAGGTCATTACTGAAAGAAAGCTTGGTGTTTCAGGTAAATGAAGATTAGTTGGGAACCTAAGTCTCGATAGGAATAAAAACTCTACGGCAACGATAAAAATCATCTAATCGGCTTCCAGACCACCTGATTTCAACACTTCGTCATTACCGATGAATGCATCTGTCAAATGAAAAAGCAAACTGATACTGTGAAATATTCTGGCGACAGAGAAATTGAAAGTAAAACTGAAAGAATGACAAATTCCAATTATAAAAAAGAGGTACGGCAAATTGATCCATGTATAATGATGGTAGCTGTTTAGCATCTAAAGGCATTCTAAAACCCTAGCATTCGCATTTGGAGTAGCAGCTTAAATAGAAAATCGATCAAGAGAGAGAGGGTGGTGCGTGCTGTCACTATGCTGTCTAAAGGAAGAATAAGGTAGGACGGTCAAGGACAGGTTAATACTAAAGAACCGCCCCAAATGTTAGTAGATATCTGGTTTTTTACTACTTCTGAGTGCTGCCAATGTAGGAACTATGGCAAGTTCTACAACTAAATTTATAAACAACATTTGACAACTACTCAGAAGGCAGTCGGTCTTTGTGGTTAAAAAAAGGATCGGAAATGATAGTCGTTTCTAAGCACAAATATAAACTCGATCCGCGCATAAAATTTCCATAGCTTGTCTTTAAAGTATGTGGCCATTTCGGTAGATGCATGGCCTTGAACGGAAATGAAATATGCAATTTACATTTTTTCGAAGGTGCACATAGTTGCTTCCCGACCTACATAAACATTGTTAAGAAACTCGAGGAGAAACTTATGTAATAATACAAGAAATCAATTATCAATGAAAAATGACCGTAAAACTTCTATTTCAGAGGAAAATAATTAGTAACAAGAAGAAGATCTTTACGCTCTATGAAGCAATGTACGGATGGCACTCAGTCGAATGTTGTTTATAGATATAAGTGTAAAGTGTGAAACTTGCAATAGTTCCTACATTGGCAACACTCAGAAGCAGTTAAAAATCAGATTTTAACAGCATTTGGGCAGTCCTTTAGTACTAATCTACCCCTGACCGCAGTACTTCATTCTTCCCCTAGACAGCATTGTGACAGCACGCACCACCCTCTTTTTCTTGATCAATTCTCTATTTTAGCTGCTTATAGATGTCAATGATAAGACTTTAGAATGCCTTTACATTGCAAAACAGCGACCATCATTAAACATCGATCAAACTCCCGTGCCTCTTTACAAAATGTTAATCTATCACTTTTTTCAACTTTCACTTTCAATTCCTCTGTAGTCAGAATATTTCACGGTATGAATTTGTCTTATTTTTTATGGATGCATTCATTGATAATGACGATTTGTTGAAACCAGCTGGTCTGAAAGGCGATTAGATGACGTTTATCGTTGTCTTAGTGTTTTTATACCTATTGAAAGCTTGGTGTTGTTCAGCTTAGCATGCTTATCTGTAAGGTTCCTTAATTCAAGTTGTCAGTGGCACTGCATCCATTCAAGGAAGTTAATAAGAAAATTGTGATCAGCGAAGCCCGATCATCACAAATTTTTCGCTACCGTTTCTGACAGCGCGGGTACTCTAGTTAGGAATTGTATCCGTCACCAGTTAAATGAATATATTATAGTATGAGAAAAACAATTAATGGCGATACATATGATACGGTGGAACTGATGTTCACGTCTTCGCTTCGAGACTGAGAAATTTTCTTTTTAAAGAAGGAAGCCAGCTTTGATTGAACACCACAAGCGAAAATCAGAGCGTCTGGAAATTTGAATGTCAAGCTAATACTGAACAGCGTAACGTGCAGACACATGGATGGGTGTACAGACGGAGCTTCAACCAGAATTAAATTACAAACATTTATAGAAAATTGTACATATCAAAACGCAGGAATAAATTACTAGCGGCTGGAGCCTATTTACATTACGATGTAGCGCAAAATCTATATCCCGGCAGTACCAAATGATTTTTGCAATCTATATTATGTACCTGAGAGTTTAAGCCTGTCAAACCATTCAGTAAAATTTATTTAGTACGTTTTTTTATCTCCTCTACGTACATTAACTAGTGGTTTCCTTTTTTCTTTTCAATAATGTATTGAACACATTGTTCTTTAATGCAATCATTCTGAATATTCGAGTTGCCTTTGGGCAGGCTTTTTTTTTAATTTAACGTAAATAAGGCTCAGGATCTTCTGCCTTTTCTACGTGATCCTTTAAAATGCTTCTGTAATCAATATTTTATTCTATGTTTTTCTATATTTTATCTACGATTTTGAACTTTTTTCTTCTACATCGTTTTCACAATCTTCTACATTTTCGTAATTATGTTTTACTGCATTTCTTCACGATCGTGTAGATTTTTCTCTCATGTTTTTTGTATACCTTTCCCTAAAGTTTTCTGAGTTTTATCACAACTCATGATATCATAAGTTATGCCGCATTATCAACATCACTAATTTTTCTAAGATCATTTAACGATGAACTTTCCAAACTTTAACTAGCTATTTTTTTAATGAAAACCCAAATGGAACCTGACGGAATCTCGATGCAAGTTCATCCTCGTTTATGACAATCAAACTGTAAGGTTTTCAAATGAGTCGATCTAAAACCTCCTGATATCGTAACTCCTATTAAAAATACCTATGAAAAATATTCTCAAGTCTTTGCTGGACACTCAAACAATCAAAAGATAAAAAGATAAGTATTAGTCCAGCTGATTTTACGGGAAATCAATTGACAATTTTGAATATAGAACAACACTGTAGTGGTCCCGATATGTCTCACATGGTAACCGTTCTGCACACGTTTGATGACTATGTCCGCTACATCGTCAATTACCCTTAGATTTTTAATCGAAACATGTGTTCATGATATGAAATATGTATGTTCCTGAAATATATGAATGAGTTTGTGGGCTAAAGTTTCATTATTTTCTCCTCATTTACTGCAAAATTATTAAATTAATCATCCGTTGGCTCATTGTACCGTGAAACGCCAGCATTTATCTGTCTGTCCCTCTCATGTGTCTATCGCACTGTGCTTTGAGCGCTGAACTCACTGTCGCAGTGGGCCCGCAATGAGGAACTTAAGAATTTTACTGTGGATTGACTAAATAATATTATCTGCGAGAAATAAACTCCTGATAATACGTTTGATGGAGACCCCGTGAAATGTAGAAAAATGAGAACATTATAGTGATAAATAAATACACTGCTTCTACTAGGGATTAGTTATTTCCATAGGTAAAGGTGAGAGAGACGAAACCTACCTGCTGTAACTATTTGTCAAGAAATATGCATTTTTTTTTGTCAAATAATGAGTTATTCAGTTGATGAAAATCATAAGAGAAAGGTAATAAATGTTTAGTCTTAGAGTAATTTTTCGCGTTTTGGATCAGTAAATGGCTTGTACTAATAGTGTGAAGGTGTCATTATGCCCAAAGTAAGCAAATTCTCCGAATTAGAATGTGGTTGAATTGTTGAACTGAATAAGCTAGGCTTGTCGCAGCGTGCAGTCGTAGCCGAAATTCACCGCAGTAAGACTGTGATTTGCAACATCCTAAACGACCCTGAGAGTTATGGTACAGCAAAATCAAGAGGTAAACCAACAAAAGTTTCCCCTGCATCGAGGAGCAAAATTATATGGGCTGTTTATCAAGACAGAGCACGGCTTCCAAGCAAATCAAGGCACTCACAGATGCTGACTGCACTTCAACAACCTTCAGACGGCACTTACGACAAACAGGCATCAAGAGCAAAAAGCATCTGGATAGTCCTCGGTTGTGTGAGCGTCGGAAAGTGGTCCGTTTACAGTTTTCTCCAGAGAACCAAACACGGACGTTAAAAGTGATCTAAAGTTTTGTTTTCTGTAGGTAAATAGCTCTCGATCTGGATGGCCCTGATGGCTTTCAACAATCCTGGCATGACAAAGGAATGCCTCCTGAAATATTTTCCAAGTGTCACAGAGGTGGAGGCTCCGTTATGGTGTGAGGTGCCTTGTCTTAAACGGGAGCAATGAAGCTTTAGGAGGTGCAGGATAGTCAAACAGCTGCTGGTAATGTCAGCATTTTACAAGGATCATCTTTGTCGACGGAGGGCCCTCGTTTGTGAGGTGATGAATCGTTTTTCCAGCAGGATAATGCAGCAGTCCAATCTATCCGTCGGATACTGACCTTCTTTCAAGAAAATGGGCTCCTGTGTTACGTCATCAAGCTTGTTCATCCAGACTAAAACCCAATGGAAAATCTTTGAGGACGGATGGCGAGGGATGTTCACGGAAATAGTAAACAATTTGTGACACCTAACGAACTTTGTGACGCCACCTTTAAGAGCTGGGAAAACATTCTGCCAGTCCTCCTAGAAATCTTCATTTCTAGTATGCCACAAAGAATTTTTGACTCGATCAGTCAGTAAACGTGTTTAAAATTCCTCTTGATATGCACTGGGAGAAATCCTCCACATCTAAGGACTACTCCTCTAGGAGCGGCAAACTCTTAACGGCCAAAGCTTCCTGTGCCACCTTAATTTGTCTTCTTCTCTCTCCCGCTCCAACTACACAGCTTGGCATCTCTAAGCTCCGCACATCAACGGCTCTTGATCATGCTTGCGTGCTTTCGTGATCGTCTCTTTGGCTGGGATTTTCCCCCTTTTTTCTCCCGTTTCTACTCTTTTCTCCAGTCCTCTATATCCTACCAACATAATGGCAATAGCTCATAGAGGGCCGGGGCGTAAGTTCCGGTTTTTCTTTAGGAATGTTCTTATTGGTTCGTCTACTGCCGTATATCTAATAAAAAAAAATAAATGGAGGCGGTACTCTTACTAGGTTCAAACTTTGCTCACCTCATCGTCCGTGTCGAAAGGTTATCATTGATTTCTGTTAGTGGTCTACTAATTTCGATCAACTGAAAAACACATTATTTGACGCAAATGTACATTCCCTAATAAATTGTTAGTGCATTTATTTTCCATCTTTCTTCCCTTTTGCCGTTAGGAGTTACTAATCTATAGTCTATGGAGTTTTTTTTTCTGTCACCAGATTAGATTAGATAGGCAGTTGTGAGTAAAGTGCTCGTGACCTTTGACCTTTGACCCCTATGTCCCGCCTGCTTCCGTTTTCCCAGGCCCCGCCCATTTTCGGTTTGCGCCCCCGCGACACCGAAAGTGCATTGGCAGCCCTAAACCGGAAGGTCAAGGTCACGCGCAAGGTCGCGAGAGTGAAAGGTTATGAGCAAGCATCTCATGGCCTTACTCACTACTATAAGCTGCAGGAGACGAACCAAGAGGACCGTTCTCGAAGAGAAACCGGAACTTACGCCCGGCCCTCTATGAGCTATTGCCATTTGGTTAGTAGGATGTAGAGGACTGGAGAAACAATTTTAACTGGAGAAAAAATAAAAGACGAAAGAGAAAAAAAAGAAGGGGAGAAGAATCTCAGCCAATGAGATGATCATGAATGCACGCAAGCATGATCGAAAGCCGCTGATATGCGGAGCCTAAAGATATAGATTTAGCAGAAGTGAGAAAAAGTCTGCTTAAAATGGCATGGGAAGCTTTGGCCGTTAAGCGCTTGCGACTCGTGGAGGAGTTCTTAGCTGTGGAGGACTAGAACGTTATCATTTTTTTTTCCATTTTAAATTTGTCTTGAACTATTGATCAGGAGTTTGTTTATACACATACTAGAGTTGAAGATAATTTACAGCATAGGCCGCCATGACAAAATGTCACAGTTTTTGCTTCCAGGTCAGTAAATGCAAGGTTCGAGTCCGGAAAGCGCCATCGGTTCAAGGCAGGAAGGGCATCCAGCGAGCAAGAGGTCTGACCCAAGTGCAAAATCTTGGAATTAGATAGCAAAATACCGTCCAAACCAGTAACCCTCAACTAGGAGATACGGGATATCGTGACGTAAAACCAATTTAGAGGTGGTTGACACACTGAACTAAAAGTAGCAGCACGAAAAAGTATTTTACGTTGAATAACATAAAGAATTCTCGGATCAGTAATCCTTGAAAACGTAGGCCTCTATGTAACAGAACACGTAGAACGAATAATGTGAAAACCAGGGCTATTTTTGACAATATACTTTGTAAAGATTTCATCAGGTGTCTCGAAAATCTCTGCACTTACCTCTATATATCCCAGTATTGACTTTAGATTTTTGATGAATGTTTCTGTCCGGAATAAGTATTCCTTTACAGGTACAGGAAGGTAATAGAGCCACGGAAACCAGTCCAAGTACATCATAGGCCCCTTGGCTAGACTGAAGTTTTCTTCCAGCCGCTCCACCATACGGAGTATTTTTGGATTCTGCACGTCGAACCTTCCACCTGAAAAAAAAAATAGTATTCGAACTTCTTAATAGGAAATTTAATTGGAAACCTAGAGCAAATTTCACTGAGCAGATGCCACCCATTGACCAAATTTGCTAGCGAAAGTGAGATAATTCACCGATCGCTGATTCTTGTCTCGTTGTTTCATTTTGGAAGAGCTCCCAGACCTAAAGGTTCTATGGTCTGGGTCAATTCCGAGCATTCCCAGAACAACAGTATCATCAATAGTATAGAAAATTCCCGCCGGGGCCACCACGAAAGGTGAAACAACCCAAATGAAGCATTTTGCAACACCGAGAAGCCCGAAATGCTGCTACAGAAAGTCCAATAAAAAGCCATTAACTGCTGACTGGAAAGCCTGCAGGCCAACACAACCGCAAGCCGATGCCGGCAATGAAATCCAGTCCCCAACAGATGAGGCACGAAGCACCGGCTGAACTCACTAGTTTTAGATCTAACATTCTCTGAAGTGAAAGGTCCGCATCAACCGCAGCACGTGTAATCCTCCCATGTAATCGTTGTTGTTGTTGAGGTACCTCAAAGTCGGCAGAGTTTGAACAACACCCTCTTTGACCGCATGTAGGACATAGTGACGGCGTTTGAACTTGCAGGCCCTGGTCCACGTTACCACCTAAGTGGGGCAGCACCACAATCGTACTTCCCTTGTAATCGTCAATTTATATTCTACTCTCAGGACCTACCGGCAGTAAGTCGCCATATGATGTTCACTACGGCTACATTGACATGGAAGGCAACTTCCAAAGGCTCGTTGACATGCTGAGCAAAATAGGCGAGAAGAGCTTCGGTTTCCTCCACTATTGTGGACTCCATGACGGACCGCCCCATGCCGAGGTCTTTGAGATGCTTCGTGGCAAACCGGTGATGGCGCTCCCAGTTCTTCCCGCTGGAGAGTGCGACACCTACACGTGTAAATACAAGCTGCATTAGATCAGTAAATCAGTAACCTATACTATAGGCTATTTATTCATGATACTAGTATGACCGTGACGTGAAAAATGAAAAAAAAAAATTCATGATGATCATTTTCATTATTCATGCATTCTTTACTTTAATGTTTCTGAAGACTATGTTTCAACAGCCAACTGATATTGTCTAAATAAGTAATATTCTCTGTTAGAATTCATTAATTTTAGGAAGAGGGTCCTCTTTCCCTTAGATGGTATAAAAAATGAGTTTATATTAGCGAGCGTTGAAGCATTGCTACATGTAGTTAAATGCATCGCCGTGTTTCAAACACGCCCGAATACATCGATATATTTAGGCTGAATAGATAGCTGCTTGATTAAATAAAACAAACTGGAAAATCTTTCTGCATCTAGAGTACCCTGAAATCAATTTGGAATAAGGAGCACTGCAACAAAACTATATGTGGCAAAAAAAAATAATAATGAGAATGCATGGGAGTCCTAAGGGAAGTATCGGATATCTACAGTGATTCAATTTTTACGTAGGCAATGCAAGAAGTGCTCTCAGATAAGAAGAAGCGGGATACTTTTGGCCTCATCTGCAACCTGGCTTTTTTGCCCATCAGTTTTGATCACAACTTGACAGGTTGGCCACAGTTTCTAACCTGGCCTCATTTTTACCCAACTATTGTCTTCAAACCTGATGACAAACAGATAGATAAATACACATCGCCTTCATTTTGCTGTATTGGAGATTCTTATACATTGATCATCAGAATTAGACTCCTTCTAGTCTCTTGCTCTTTTCTTTTGCATTGTTCGTAAAAGAGAAAACTCAAAAACGTACACCAACTTTAGAGAACAACTAGAAAGATGTTTCTGACGATACCCACGAGGTTTACAGAGATAAGCTGCTGTTTATTAACACTTAGTTAAAACTTGATAACTGTTTCTGGGGGTGCATGGGAATTTTGGCCTCAAACGAATGAGTGCGAATGAGAAAAAGACGAGCACCATCTCTACGAACTCAAACTCCAAAAGGCACCTGCCCTGGGTCATTTAATTAATTGGTTTGCATTCACGCCTGAAAAACTTTAAATTTAATACCAGTACGTATAAACGAAACCGGTAAAGAGAGACCATCTGCAGCTAGGAGCATGACATGCTGTGGCGCAGTGACGAAGTTAATTGAGTCTGCACGTCGTCCGGGACAAACTGCGAGTTGAACATCCGTTCATAAGTAGAGAAAGCGAGAGCATTGTGTGGCTCCGGCACCAGAAGCACAAATTTTAGCTAAAAGTCAGATGTGAGCAGGCATTTATTTCTTGGATAAATTGTGTCCATAAAAAGAGCAAGACGAAAAAATCCTAAATAAATAAAATCACAAAAGAAATTTTAAGCTCAGTCTGCATACTGATATACTATCGAAGCTAGTTTTGCACAAAGTGTAAAACGAGTGGATGTTAACAGTATTTTATCCAAAATTTGAGCGTAGGTATTTATTATTAGCTAATGTATGCATTACCAACAATATTGAATCTATTAGGTTAAAAGTCAGAGCCCAATTGTTTATCTAACTCATTCATGTTCAATTTCAATGCTCATACGTGTATCTATATTGAGCTATAAACACGGAAATTCTATTAGTATTAGTCTCCACTCTAACACAGCAAATACGATAATTCGAATTCGAGCTGAAGAATATCAGAGGCGGTCCTCTACAATTAGAAAAAAATAAACAACAACAAGATGTAATGACCAGTTGACAAGATACTGAATGAAAAATAGGAACAAAGTCTATGTACGTACAATCCTGTTTGATATATATAGTCTGCTATTGTTTGTTGTTGTAAAAAAATAATAACTAGAGTACTCTGAGAGCGCATACCTCCGCCAAGCAAGGCAGCGGCAACGAAAAATTCACACTGGTGCTAAGACCATGATTTTCTTTGTAGTAACATCAAAATCTTATCAGTTGTGCTGTTTGATGGTATTAACACTTTCTGCAATTTTGTTGGAGATCCAATCATAACTTTTTTGAGTTATGCTGCTAAGAAACATTATGATAAAACACAAGTAAAACATACAAATGAACCAACCGATCTGCACCAAAATTAATCAATATGTCTTTTAACATTGCCAACAACTCATTTGAGTTATTGCGCTAACAAGCCCAAAATCAAACACAGCAACAATCACACGAACGAAAAAACAGATCAGCACAAAAAATTGATGATTTAGTGTTCGTAATAGACTTAACAACTCATGTAAATTTCAAGAAAATCCGTTGATAAATTTTTGAGTATTGGCATTAATAAAAATGTGGAAGACAGACAAGCAAAAACAAACAGATGAACGGATCTTCACCAAAAGTTAATCATCAGTTCTTTTTAACATACACAAAAATCCCTTTAAATTTCATCCGAATCCGTCCATAAAATTTGAGTTATCTTAATGATGGACAGACAGAATAACAGACAAATAAACAGAAAGACAGACAAACAAACCAAACGGAAACACAACCTCCTTGGCGGAGGTAATAATAATAAAAATTGGCACACTAGCAAGGTTTAAATGCTAAGTCATAACCTTGTTGTTTTGCTAATAATACCAATGTAATAATTGACACGTACCTATACTTTTTCAGTGGAGTCATTATTGAAGTAAACACTGATCGTGAGCCCCCACTGTCAGTGTGATGCTACTTCCCAGCTAGTCACCGCAAAACGGCGAGTATATGTCGGGTATCAGCCTCGCCATGGGAATTGTTATTATTATATCCCACTCCTGTCTTAAGTACGCAAACTTGAGTGTAACCTGGGTTTTCGAGAGCCTATGTGTATTTGGGGAAATCCAATCATTGATAGTAGGAATGCCTAGCTATGCAAACGCTCATATAAGGGCCTATGATATAGCTGGGGCTGGTCAGTCTTGAACACTTGGAAGAGCCGTACAGCGCATGCGTGCACTCCCGGGCGGGCACCCGTGCTACACTTTCCTTCAAGGCGCGACAGCCTCACATATTGTCAGATAAGCTTTGTAATGAACTGTGTTATTTTTGATTAGTGCTTACTTTATACACCCACGCAGAGAGAGGAGTGGCACGACTTTGATAGTCAGTGTGGGGATACCTGATTACGCCATCGAGTGAGTCTTCCTTAGGAATTGACCCATCGGCCTGGTGGTTAAATCTGAATGCAATCGGCCCTCCCATGTCTAAGAGAGGGAGTGGAAGGACCATACTGATTTCACTGCAAGCGTGCTATAAGTATGGACTCGGAATTGCAACACACTCACGAGCAGTGGCACAGTAATTACCGTGAAGCAGCTGCTTTACTAAATATGATTAGGTAACTGACGTCCCAGGAGTGCATCACTGGCAACTAGGCGTGGTTAACACCTCCGATACACCGAAATCCAGGCAACTATACGTGATCCCTTCAGCCACAGGCAATTGATAGATATCACTGAAAAGTAACACTATCAATTCTGACAGCATCACTCATAATCGGCAATTGATTTATTTACGACCTCGTATTAATTGAAATTGAAGGATGGAACAAAGGAGGGCATCGGATGCAGACGAAACATTTAAAAGATGACGACAGGAGATGAACATCTACTACGAAAGAGAAGACTTAGCGCGCTTCAACTACAGCATTGAAGACAAGAAGCTTTGAGCAAAGAATTTTGATACAAGTTCAAACTATTACAAAGTAACAACAATAGGAACATACGAATATCCGTACTAAATAAATCCAAATTCTAGAATAAAATTTATATTTCACGATAACGCAGCTGATAATGGAGAGACAAGCAGCGCCGTCCACTGCCTACGGCTTCACCAGAAGAGGCCGCGATGAGGCGTTTCACCGTCACGCCCAAACTGGAGTACCGCAACCTGAAAACAGGGTTACTGTACGGTACGAGCGCCATCTAGCCACGGACTACCGCAACCTGAAAACAGGGTTACTGTACGGTACGAGCGCCATCTAGCCACGGACTACCGCAACCTGAAAACAGGGTTACCGCACGGTACGAGCGCCATCTAGCCACGGACTACCGCAACCTGAAAACAGGGTTACTGTACGGTACGAGCGCCATCTAGCCACGGACTACCGCAACCTGAAAACAGGGTTACTGTACGGTACAAGCGCCATCTAGCCACGGACTACCGCAACCTGAAAACAGGGTTACTGTACGGTACGAGCGCCATCTAGCCACGGACTACCGCAACCTGAAAACAGGGTTACTGTACGGTACGAGCGCCATTTAGCCACGGACTACTGCAACCTGAAAACAGGGTTACTGGACGGTACGAGCGCCATCTAGCCACGGACTACCGCAACCTGAAAACAGGGTTACCGTACGGTACGAGCGCCATCTAGCCACGGACTACCGCAACCTGAAAACAGGGTTACTGTATGGTACGAGCGCCATCTAGCCACGGACTACCGCAACCTGAAAACAGGGTTACTGTACGGTACGAGCGCCATCTAGCCACGGACTACCGCAACCTGAAAACAGGGTTACCGTACGGTACGAGCGCCATCTAGCCACGGACT
>LQNS02276866.1:10181767-10200636 GCA_001587735.2 Parhyale hawaiensis
ACCTTTCAGCAAGTACAGTCTCACGGCAGCCAATGGCGTGGCAGGTCACAGGCCACAGTGGGAGGGGCGAAAGGTGATGGTTTGTGTGGTGTTGCACTCAGAAGCGCACCTTGAAAAAACTATAAAATTCACAATTTACGTGCCGTGAAGTTAATTCCCATAACTAATAGGAATCAATTAAGGTGTGTGATGTACTTGAACTTTGTTTAGATGTGAGCAGCATGTGAAAATTGCTAGTGTGTTAGCAGTTTGTGTTGAGTCTCTGTGTATTTTTGTATTTTATGTACATGTTACAGAGACTACATGTCACCAAGCTTTGCGCGCAATGCCAAGCCAATAAGTGAACTGAATCACTAATACATTAAATGAATATGTTTGTTTTAAGCTGTGTTTGACTAGGCCAGGTTCTATTAGTTCAATGTAGAGTAATGTTAAAGAGATGCGTGCATAACTATAGAAGTTTACAACGTTCACTTTCTGAAGTATTACGTAGGGTATATGTTCTCAGTTCCGTACTCATCAACTTGACATAACTCAGCCAAGCCGTACCTAATCTAACCTAGGCTATCGCAATTCTTGCTGAACCCTTATTAACATGGCGCAAGCTACCCTATCTAAGCTAAACATATCTGACTTGAATCAACCCTCTTCTGAAACGGCTGATTCATCTCACTTATTGCCGAAGCAATATATACGGGGTTGGCTTGTTCGTTGTAACATATACACACACATTGTATGTAGAAACTGGTCAGTTGACACAGGAAATTAGTGGTACATTACGCTTACGACGAATTAGATTTTTAAAATGTTAAGGTTCTGTACATTCAAATCAATCAAATAAGCGTTCTATGTATATGTTCTCATGCCCTTGACGATGCACTTACATTGTACTCACACTATTCAGATATACAGTAAAGAAATAAACGGTTCAGGTAAAAAATTCGCACCCAGCTTGCGTCAGTATCCTCGTACTAAAATCAACGTGTCTATAGAAAAGTCAACTAGCTGGTACGGGTCTGTATTTGCCGCAGAAATAAACCAAGCACGTGCCGTCAGGGCAGGCAAACCATGTAGTGCATACCACAGTTCAGGAAAGGGGGAGTACATACATAAGTGCTACTGACGTCATGAAGTTTGTGACGTTTCAGTGACGTAGTAAGGTATTCGCCAATCACTATTACTTTTGCTTCTTAGTCGGGGTTGCCAGAATTATTGGTACTTTAGTACTAAACTTTGTATATTAGTACCAAACTTGGTACTATTTATGTTAGGATTTTTTAAATATTTAACTATAACAGTAGTAATATACTCACTGTATTTGGTATTATATACGTATAAAATATGACAATTTGGTATTATCCATTAAGAATTTATTTACATACATGCATCAATTCAAACCTATTTGGTACATTTTGTTGTGTTTTTAGTTCTTTCCTATCCACACTGTTGGTTCTTTGACTTCTTTCTCTGGCAATGCAGTTTGCAGTCAGACATTCTAGAGGAGCGGAGGAGAGAGGTTACGTCACAGAAGGCTCTCGGTCCTACTGCTTTATTCTTAGAGAAAGCCATTCAATAAACTAGCTTGCACAATGAAACATAACTTGATACGTACACCATTGCAAACAGTAATGCTTCAGTAAGTGAGATAACGACGAAACTGTGGTTTTTCGGGTATATTTTATTAAGAACACAGTTGGAAGAACGGTCGCACCAGGGACCCTGCTAGCTGTCATAGCGATTATTACTCTCGTAACTCTGGTAGCTCTGCAAGTGCTAGTGACGCGAAGCCGTGAGCTGGTGTGGCCGTGCCAACCACCTTGGATGAAAGTATTCCCCAATTTTCCTGTACTGTGGTGCATACCCTGTACAAACGATGCTAGCAGGTATATTTAATGATACAACATAACTATGATGGTTATTTCGTATAATTATAACGCAGAAAACGCAAAACATTTTTTCTCTGTACATGGTAGGCACACGTTGCATCTGTCTTTCAACGCTAGCACTAGTGCTACGGAGACAGATGTCCGACGAACGTGCCGCGGCCGTCTAGCGACAACGTTAATACAGGTTCAGGACAGGCAAAATTCTGTGTGCCTGCCTTTGCGCTTGCGCCTCCTCGCTGACTAGTCTTGTTGAGACTTCTGATTAGCCTCACCTTATTTTTTTTTTGTTGTTGTCAATTGGATAGTGTTTATTTGAAGGTATTGCCAAAACTTCTTTTGACGAGAAGAAATGAGTTATAACATGTGGCTACTCTGGACTCGAACCTAATTAAATTAAAGGAGAAATTGATGAAAGTTATTATAACTTACGAGTTTGGTTCAGCGAAATGGTGTGTTTTTGCGGCTGCACTGCAAAAAATAGACTTTCTGTCTTTTTGTGCTTATTATATTGCATTTGGTGATAGCATGCGGGTGAAAGATATATTTTTCCATTCAAGAAATTTGAAGGAAATTCATTATGCGCTGCTGGGTAAATCTATTTCATCTCCATCAAATTTAGTTTTCGAAAGCAACCTTGAACAAAATATTAATTTTTCTCTAGGCTGTTTAAATTTTTTCAACTGGTATCAATTATTGTCGCTAAAAGGTTTTTCTGTAGAAGAAGTTATCTGCAGTGAAATAAAAAGTTAAAAATAGGAGAGCCATGGTCAATGGAAATCTTTCGTCACCTAGAGCACACTGAGAGCGCATTCCTCCGCCAAGCAAAGCAACGGTAACGAAAAATCAAAGTGGCTCTGAAACCGTGATTTTCTTTATCAACTGCAAAATCTAATCACTTGTGCTTTTTGATAGCAATAACAGTTTATGCAATTTTCTTGGAGATAATTTATCGATTAATATTGCGAATAAACTTTATTACAAACATGAGTCAAGCATACATACGAACCAACCGATTTCTACCCAAATTCAATCAGACATTACTAATATCTCTTATAAATTTCATAAAGATCAATTTATTATTTTTTGAGTTGTGCTACGAAGCATAAAATTGAAAACAGTGACAAACTCTTCGAGTTATACTTAACAACTTATGTAAATTTAAGGAAAAAAAATGTCAATAACTTTTTGAGTTATGACAATGAGAAGAATGAGCCAGACAAATAAACATTTGGACGGATCTTTACCAAAAGTTAATCATCGGATCCTCCCAACATACCTAACAATCTCTGTAAATTTCGTCCATAACTTTTTGAGTTATCTTGGTGACTGGCAGAATAACAGACGAAAAGACAGCCGGACCGACAAACCCGACGAAAACATAACATCCTTGGCATAGGTAATTACATGAAACACTGAAAAAATTTGGATAAGATGCCAATATCAGCTTCCATCGGGTATGTTTCCTCTCTTTCTACGAAGGATGGCTGGTGTGCTCGCAGCCCTGCTTACTTCCGTTTCCCGTCGGGTATTACGGCTCGGCTTTTTTTCGGAGTGCTGGCGTGTCGCCCATGTGAAGCCTGTTCCGAAGGGCTCTGTTTCATCCCGAACCTCCGACTATAGAACCATCTCGATCATACCTGTTTTGTCGAAAGTTTATGGGAGGTTGGTTGCGTCGAGGTTGGGTTGCTTTCTTGAGAAGCAGGATGCCATTCTCCCAACAGAGTAGGTATGGTTTTCGTAAGGGCTTGGGAACTTGGGATGCTCTGCTTTACATTTCTCATTTGTTGCAGCTGGCTCATGATGGGGTCATGAGGGAAAATTGGCACAGTTTGACTTCAGTGCTGATTTTGATCGCGTGAATCACCTTGGGCTGCTCCATTAGCTGAGATTGATGGGTGATGATGGTTCAGTTTTTTTTTTCGGAAATTAGTCAGTACTTATCTGACAGACGTCAATGTGTAGTTGTTGATGAGAAGAGAAGTGAATTTTTGGACGGGGCTTCTGATGCCCCACAGGGCAGTGTTCTGAGCCCTTTTTTTATCCATTGTATATACAGCGGACCTATTTGGCCTTGTTAATAATTTACTTGTTGGTTACGCTGATGATGTTACTCTGCTGACTGTTTGTGATGAGCCTAGTGATAGGTTGGAGGTTTCATAATCCGTTCAGCATGATTTGGAAGTGATTGATTCCTGATGTTCTAGGTGGAGGATGATGCTAAATGCTGGCAAGACTAAGACTATGCTCGTGTCCAAGTGCCATACAGTGATACCTCCTTTCCCAACACTCATACTGGATGGTGTGTCTCTTCCTGTGGTTGATGACTTGGTAATCTTGTGTGTTAATTTGATCCAAAGTTGACGTTTAAGCCTCACATTCTTTCGGTTGCCTCACGTGCATCGCAGAAAATTGGTTTTACGAGGCGTGCCTGGAGGGTCTTTGGGTCGGTAGAAATGACACACCGCTGCTTTAATTGCTATGCCCTCCCTCTTCTAGAGTACTGTTCCATAGTCTGGGTTTCTGCTTCCGATTTTCATCTGTATATGCTTGACAAAGTGGTTCGTCAATGTGCGTTCATGTTGGATGGTGTTGTGCCCTGTGATCTGGCGCATCGTCGCAGAGTTGGTGGGGTCTGCTATTTGTAAAAATTTATAACTGCCCTAGTCATCCAATGTCTGATTTTCTTCCGGAGCCATTTGTTCGGGTGAGGTATACTTGGCGTACTGGTGCTCTTCATGAGTTTGTCTTAGAATCGTTACGATTCCGTACGGGCCAGTATGCTTGTTTGTTTTTTTCTATCGTGGGTGGATGTTTGGAATGGTCTTGATGGCTCAGTCTTTGCTGGGGCGGGTATTGGCAGCTTCAAACGATCTTTACAAAGAGCTATTTTGTGATCTCGGATCTGCTCATTCTTTTCTTTTGTTTCGTCACTCGCTGGGCTGGTTGCGCGGGGGTTTGTCAACCTCATGGAGATTTCTCCGTTCCCACGTTGCCAGTCTGGTGTGATTTACTAATAATAATATGCTAAAAAGGAAGCGAGACGAAAGGATTTCCTTTACAAAATCGCGAATATATGCGTGGTAAATGAACTCCATGTTTTAAAGTTTTAACTATTCTAGAAGGTATCTTGATAATGTCTACCCAGAGCATATTCTCACGGCACATCCTGAAATGAACATACTGGTACGTGTCATTATTTGTGTGGAAATGAACCAGTTAGTACGGAAATCACCGAGTCGTGTGGGGGATGAATATGCTGGCAAGTATTGAAGAAGACAGTGAAGAAACAAAAGTTGCGCACAACCTACAGGATGCAATATAGAATGTTTCAAATTATTCATGACATCACCTGCAACACACTAGAAAAAAATGTCAACTTCTCTGAGTTGTTGAGTGCGTCAATAAAATAATTAGAACGTACTGTGGTGACCAAATGCAATGCACAGTAAACCCTAACGGGCCGGTGTAATTGCTATTACATTCAGAGATGCGCTAAAAAAAAGGACGATAAATAATAGTTCATCGATTGAAAGAGCTTCTGAATATCATGTTAATGTTTTGCAACTTACTTCTATCGTAAATTAAGTATTCTGAGACGTTCTGACCAATTTACCAAGCTTGTAAGCTTGTAGCTGCCGTGAAAGCACAATTTACTCAAAGAAAATCACACTATGAAGTATAAAATAAAAGGGTTAGGTTTGAGAATTCTTCAACATTAAAATGGCAACAATCGACCAACTCACCAGGCGGGTAGTTGCCACGAGGCCTCCGTTCCTTGAGGAGCCAATACAGCAACAGGAGACCTAATGTGAGCCACAGCCACCCCGACACCATCTTCTCTCTTTGTGCCTAGCGACGTCTCTTGAATGAAAACTGTCCACGTTTATAATCTAATAATATAGCAAATATTTTTGAAGTCCGTGTAACATTTTCTTGGGGGTTGAGTTTAAAAAAATTAAATTTCAATACACAGTACCAAAGTGGTATTCAATGCAAGGAAGATTTCAACTGAAGTTAATGTAGTGATCCATTTAAAGAAGAGAGATGCAGTTAAAGCCAAGTTATGTGACTTAATACATATATCGACTCAATTTGTTACGTGTTCGGCATTATTGCAAGTGTGACATGTTGCCGAGTCAACGACGATTGCAGAGGAGCTGATTGCCCAGAGTCTTGCATATGTTGTTTCTGTTGGGAAGTTAGCCAGACAACCTGGACAGGGCCAAGGATGGTGAAGTACTCCGTGAAGAACATTGCCATCAAGGTTAGGAAGGACAAAGGCAAGCGAAGGACGATAACCAAGAATCATATNCCAAGAATCATATGCGGTGAGTACCTTGAGCTGATTGTACGAAATCCCGCAGCAACAAGGGCTGCCTTATTCGAAGGCGCTCGTATTAAACCTCTGTCGAAAATTTCCCGGTGCAGGGTTCTCAAAGATATGGGTAAATCATCCACAGAGCCGTCCTAGGCAGGTCCCACGAGAAAAAAACGTATCACGTGGGCAAAGAAATATATGAAGGTCGACTTCCACATTATCCTTTATATAGATGAAGCTCGAGCTAGGTAGTAGGTAGCGTTGATGGACTCAACAGAAGGGCCAAAGTTTGGCTGCCTCTTGAAGAACCTCGACCTGTTCGACTTCAGCGTCAGCATTGTGGACGTGGAAAAACGTTCTGGGCAAGAAACATCGGTGGCGAAATTGTGGGACCATATCGAGTGCCCGAAGGTGTTGAAATCGCCAGCAAGACCTTCTGCCGGTTTCTGGAAGTACTTATGGGGCCATGGTCGGAAGACCTTCCACTTATATCATGTCTACGTCAGCTGATATCCATGCATGAGATTGCGATAGCTCATTCCTCTAGGGCCACCACGGACTTTCTGAGTAGTCTAGACCTGAAATTGGCAGATCTCATGACATGGGACCCTCCTGCGCCCAAACTCAACCCCATCGAACATCTGTGGTCCATCTTGAAGACAAAGTTGTGGAAGGGGGGCATTCAGTATAGGTACATCGAAGGGACTGCGGGGCGCAATATTGAAAGTACTACTGGAAGATAATATCTGCTGAGAGCAAAAGACTTCGTCATTAAAGAACGATAGACTATTCAGAGTTATTTCAAAATATGGGCCACGCGTCAACACTAAATTAAATTTGACACTGTTCACATATAGTGTACTGCTGACATATCTATGTCGTGTCCCAATAATTCTCTCTGTTTCACTGTTTGAATTAGACGTTGGCACAAGGAAAATAGCTTGTTTTCTTTACCTAAACTGAACATTTTAGACATCAGTCTTAAAGCGTGACACGTGAGAAATTGGGTCGGACTACATAGAGTCTCATTACTCGGCGGTTATTGTATCACTCTTCTTGAAAATGGATCAGGACACTGACTTTGGTGGAAAATTAAAATTGAAAAGGTTTGGTTGGGCTGGTTTGGTTAGGTAGTGCTTATTGCAGTGCTTCTCGTGGTTATAGCGCGGACATAAAGCTCACTAGAACGCACCCAGAGTGATGAACGCACACAAAATTACGAGTCTGACGCCAGTGCGGCAGGGGCGCACAGCCGCCAAACTCGCCAATCGCTCACACACGATGGAAAAATAGAACGAGAATACTAGCCCGTACGGCATCGTTCTGGTTCCAAGGCAACTCATGAAGAGCACCAGTACGCCGAGTATACCTCACCTGAACAAATGGATCAGGAAGAAACTCAGACAGTGGATGACTGGGGCAGTTATAGATTTTATACAAAAAAAAAAAAACAGACCCCACCGACTCTGCGACGATGCGCCAGATCACAAGGCACAACACCACCCAGCATGAACGCACATCAACGAACCACTTTGTCAAGCAAACACAGATGGCAATCGGCAGCAGAATCCCAGACTACAGAGCAGTAGCCTAGAACAGGAAAGACAAAGCAATTAAAGTAGTGACGTGTCAATTCTACCGAGCCAAACATCCTCCAAGCACGCCTCATAAGACCAATTTTCTGCAATGCACGTGAAGCAACCGAACGAATGTGGCCCAAAATCAACTTTGGATCAAAATTGACAAACAAGATTACCAAGTCACCAACAACAGGAAGTGACACACCATTCAGTATGAGTGCAGGAAAAAGATGTGCCCCAGTACGCGACCTGGACGCGAGCATGGTCTTAGTGTTGCCCGCATTTAGCCTCATTCCCCACGTAGAATACCAGGAATCAATAATTGCCAAATCATGCTGAATGGATTATGAAACCTTTAATCTATCACTAGGCTTATCGCCAACAGCCAGCAAAGTAACATCATCAGCGTAACCAATAAGTAAATTATTACCTGGATGAAACAGATCCGCCATATATAAAATGAACAACAAAGGTCCCAGAACACTACCCTGTGGGACACCAAAAACCAAATCCAAAAACTCACTCCTCTTCTCATCAACAACTACACATTCATGTCTGTCAGATAAAAATTAACTAATTACCGAGAGAACTGAACCACCAATACCCATTAATCTCAGCTTATGGAGCAACCCAAGGTGATTCACGCGATCAAAACCAGCACTGAAGTCAAGCTGTACCAACCTTGCCTCATGACCCCTATCACGAGCCAACTGCAACAAATGAGAAATCTGAAGCAGAGCATCACAAGTTCCCAAACCCTTACGAAAACCATACTGTGTTGGGGAAAGGACACCCTGCTTTTCAAGAAAACAACCCATCTCGACGCAACCAACCTCTCATAATTTTTCGACAATACAGGTGTGATCCAGGTAGGTCTATAGTCAGAGGTACATGGGCGACACGCCAGCACTCCGGAAAAGAACCCAACCGCAACATTCGATGGAATACAGAAGCAAGCGGGGCTGCAAGCACACCAGCCCCCCTCGGAAGAAAGAAAGGAAACATACCCGATGGATCAGTGCCCCCCATAGGGATCCAGGTCAAGAAGAAAGCGGCGCACTTCAGAGGATCTGAAAGCAAAACCGGAGAACCTCGACTACCATCACATGCTAATGGAATGCGCACCCGGTCCCGGTTCTGCTTTCCATGAAAGAAGCGCAACAAAAGGTCCGCCGTGGCAGCGCGGTCTGCAACAAGATCACCACCAGAGTCAATTAAAGGAGGCACAGAAGAGCACACACCCAGCACAGCGCTCCTCAAGGTGGACCACCACTTATGTGCGCTAACAGATGGGGCTAACAACTCCCTGGACCTCAAATTGTGCTCTCTCTCTCTCAGCTTCCTCATAAATAGCACCAGCCGGACGCCGCTGTTCCCTGAAAAGCTGAAAGTCGACAGCAGACCGGCTAGTACGCCAACGGGCATATGCCTCCCGCTTCAGCTGGGGAGCCCTCCTACAGGCATCATCAAACCAGGGCTCATCGCCCGTCCTAACCGTTATGAAACGGGAAGGGAAATATGCGCGCACTATGTCAGAGAGAAGCCGATCCAAAGTAGACTCAGGATCAGTAGACTCTCTCACAACACTCCAAGGTAGCGCCAGGATGGCACCAGAGACGACATCCCAATTCACTCTAGACTTCAAAAATATTTCACGCCTAACAGTGACTCTATGGACCCGCTGGCAAACCTGCAGCGTCGCAGATAGGGCACCATGGTCCGAGGAACCAATAAGAGACACCACTGACACTCCAACCAGTTCAGAAACTTCAATCATCAGTAGGTCCCCTCAAATGGGTAGGACCTCCAACCAACTGCTCACAACCAGAGACACTTGCGAAATCGAAGGCGGCATGACCATGGCAATCAGTCCTCCCGGAGCCTTATCATTCCACATGGTGACAATTAAAGTCACCCATTAAGGCAAAAGCAGAACGCCTATCCGATGACTGAATTCTAGCCATTGCATCCAGGAGACAATCGAACACCCTCTCATCAGCAGACGGGCTGCGATACATTGAGAATAAATAAAAGTCTCTGAATGAGCCACAAACTCGAAGTACCATCATCTCGCAGCGTAGACACTCATATTCACTCTGCCTAGACACAACAACACCCTTTCGAACGTAAGCAGCCAAACCCCTAAATCGAGGGCAAGAGTCATGTAACCGCAGCACTGACTTCCCGAAGTTCGAGATCATCAGCTCAGAAACATGGCGATGGCTTGAGACGAGCGTCTCCGAACATAGCACAAGGTCATAATTCGAAGAGGCTACAGCTAGTTCGGCCAGATTACCATATAGACCCCGAACATTAGTGCACAAGATCCGGCAGGAGCGAAACCCAAAACCACGACCGGGGTTTTCTTCCACATCCGGATATCTAGTTATCAGGCACGCAAAAAAAAAACAATAAATAAACATACGCCATAAGCGAGGGAAATCATAAAAAAAAATCACAAAAAAAAAAAACAAATTGAAAGTCGACAGTCTTGATAGCAACGAAAGCGGCCAGCTATCCACGCGCCCCAGACCCTGCCGTCACCAGTACGGGCTTTGGCCGAAAAGATGAAGAAAAGAAAGGAAAGGAAAAGAGCATCAGGTGGTACTACCCGAGGGAAGGGAGAGAGGAGCAGATTGCGGAAGACTGAGTACCCAGCTATGGCACCAATTCATTTATCTCCTATTATCTAACTATTCTTAATCTATTCTCGTGATGTCAACCTAAGGTCATCTAAATGTATTTGTAATCCTCGAAGTAAGTGATAATCCGAGAGAGCAGGTCAGGAGAATAGGCCGGGTGGGGTCAAACATCTCAACCAAATTATACTTGAAGAGCTTCGGTCAGTATCGCTGTGTGTGAACGAGCGTTAAGTAGATGGAAGATGACTCCCTTTCCTCTTCTTGCAAACTAAAATTTCCTTTCAAATAACGGGAAAGCTACCACCTACAACTTCTCTTCTTAACTGTATCATTTTCACAAGCACCCTGAATGTTTTGTGCTGCTGCACCTACTCTATGAAAGTCGAAGAGTAAAGCGTGTCTAATGTACTCTTTATATAAAATAAATATCGGCGTGAGTATTGCAAAAATGTGTGAGCGATGCTTTAGTAATTTGAAAAAAGTTATAAATTACTTCCGATGTTATATTTAAGAAATAGGAATAGGGATAATATAAAGTGATATGAGTTAAAATTCCTCTCTTAAAATTGGCAAAAAAAAAAGTTCACCGACCTGATACACGTCACTAGGACAAGTCAATAAGTTGGGCATCCACAACTTATTCCGATACAAAAGTTCTATAATAACAACCTTTCTCAATAGAGCATATGAAATATCCTCTACATTTGCAATGTTTCACCTCGAGACTGATTTTTTGCGATTTTTTTTTTTAAATGAATAACTTCCCGTTACATTTAGTTGCCCAAAGATCAAAATACTTTCTAAACAGCAAATTTCATCAGAAGCCTAAATTCCCCACTGTATGTAAATTACGGTTATACTTGCAATTGTCATTCATCGGGTTCCGAACAGAAAAAATGAAGCAAGAAATAGTCTCAAAAATACACAAGTATTTTCCCCATCTTGATCCATGTATATATTTTAAAAATCATTTTAAAATAGGTTCATTTTTTAATCGAAGAGAAGTATCCGACGTGTTGGTGCGCTCCTCAGTAGAGTATAATTACAAGTGTGACTGCTGCGAGCGCTCGTACATTGGGAGCACTGCTCTCCAATCGTTTGTGAGGTGCGCCCAACACAGAGGAACTTCTTTTCGAACTGGTCAACTTATAACGAAAGCTTCAAAATCTTCCATCCGTGACCATTGTATCAATGGTGACCATATTTTTAGGAGCAATAATTTATCTATTTTAGACACGACTGAAACCACGGCTGACCTCCGCATTTTAGAATCGTTGTACATTTGTAAACGTAGGCCTGAGCAAAACGAGTGCGCATCGGCCGTTTAGCTCTACATTATTTCATAGAATTTTAACGGTTAGAGACTTATGATGGATATATTTTTGTTATTCTAAGTCTGAACTACCGTTTATAGCCCGAATTTTGTCATTTTCAGAACACTGGTGATGGATTTTTAAAAATCCGAAACGTCTGGCCTTTAATAATGTTTGTGATCACGTTGGTGCTTCTTTTTATCCTGACAATAAGATTCCCAGTGAATAAACCTATCTCTAGAATATTATTGCACACTGATACTGATGGGTTAGAGGTATGTTCTCACTTATGGGTACAGGCGAGTCTGTACGCTTTAAGCAAGTGTATCAATCTTGAGAAGATTTCATTATCCATTTATTCTGGAGTGCAGTGATGTGAAAGTTTTGATCCAGTAGCCTTGCCCCCGTATCTGGTGCGGGTGCCTTCCAGTTCATGGTCTTGCTCAGCTGCTCTTTGAGCTGTTGACTGGTAATCGTAAGGTCTGGATCTGCTGCGACGTTCTTCTCCTTGACGTCGTGGAGCCATTCTGCGGCGTTGTTGTGCCGTACCTCTTTGCTCCAGATGTCACNAAAAGCAAATTGAAAGTCGACAGTCTTGATAGCAACGAAAGCGGCCAGCTATCCACGCGCCCCAGACCCTGCCGTCACCAGTACGGGCTTTGGCCGAAAAGATGAAGAAAAGAAAGGAAAGGAAAGAGCATCAGGTGGTACTACCCGAGGGAAGGGAGAGAGGAGCAGGCTGCGGAAGACTGAGTACCCAGCTATGGCACCAATTTATTTATCTCGCATCCTCTAACTCATTCTTAATCTATTCTCGTGATGTCAACCTAAGGTCATCTAAATGGCTTTGTAATCTTCGAAGTAAGTGATAATCCGAGGGAGCAGGTCAGGAGAATAGGCCGGGTGGGGTCAAACATCCCAACCAAATTATACTTGGAGAGCTTTGGTCAGTAGCGCTGTGTGTGGACGAGCGTTAAAGTAAAGGTAAAGTCAACTTAAACCACACCCTAGTAGTGGGTAATGTAGCGAGATACGCGTTTTTGAGGGTAACCTACCCTCGCGGCTACCCTCGCGCGCGAGCTTCCGGTTTGATTGCCGGTTACGTGATGGCCAAATCGCCCCCAGTCCCCCCCGCGATTGGCCTCACCCGCCCCGGTGGGAAACCGGAAGGGGCGGCGCGATGACCCCTCGGCGCGAGGGGAACCTACCCTCAAAAACGCGTATCTCGCTACATTACCCACTACTACGAGGGGAACCTACCCTCAAAAAGGGCTATTTCGCTACACTAACCACTACTCACCCTCACCTGGGAAACCCACATGCACTGGTTTGTGCTGCGGTTATAGGCCCACTGGCCCCAGATGAGCAAGTGTAGTCGCAGTCGCCCTCGGGTTACGAACTATGGCGCCAATTTGACGGAAGGAACAAATAACCCGAGACCCCCACTAAAGCGGGGGGGGGTCCCTTTCCCTTTCTTTCCTCTTCTTGCAAACAAAAAATTTCATTTCTAATAACGGGAAAGCCACCACCTACACCTTCTCTTCTTAACTGTATCATTTTCACAAGCACTCTGAATGTTTTGTGCTGCTGCACCTACTCTATGAAACTCGAAGAGTAAAGCGTGTCTAATGTGCTCTTTATATAGAATAAATATCGGCGTGAGTATTGCAAAAATGTGTGAGCGATGCTTTAGTAATTTGAAAAAAGTTATAAATTACTTCCGATGTTATATATAAGAAATAGTAATAGAGATAATATAAAGTTATATGAGTTAAAATTCCTCTCTTAAAATTGGCAAAAAAAGTTCACCGACCTGATACACGTCACTAGGACAAGTGAATAAGTTGTGCATGCACACTGATACTGATGGGTTAGAGGTATGTTCTTACCTATTGGTACAGGCGAGTCTGTACGCTTTAAGCAAGTGTATCAATCTTGAGAAGATTTCCTTATCCATTTATTCTGGAGTGCAGTGATGTGAAAGTTTTGATCCAGTAGCCTTGCCCCCGCATCTGGTGCGGGTGCCTTCCAGTTCTTGGTTTTGCTCAGCTGCTCTTTGAGCTTTTGACAGGTGATTGTAAGGTCTGGATCTGCTGCGACGTTCTTCTCCTTGACGTCGTGGAGCCACTCTCAGGCATTGTTGTGCCGTACCTCTTTGCTCCAGATGTCACTCCAGAATCGGATGCTGTCTTCTGCGTTGAGTGAGTCAGAGCTTGTCTCTTCTCCTCTAAGGGTTTGATAGAGGCGTTTCTGGTTGGTTTTGAATAGCTGTTCTGATGGAATCCAGCTACTCTGGCCTCGAAGCGTCTAACTTTGCTCCTCTTAGCAGATAGCCGCTACTGTAAGGTATCTTCTAATTTAGTTAGGCCGACTTCGAGGCACCGGTACCTCGATTCGAGCAGCGTCTTCTTTTCCTCGTCGTGGAAATTTCCTCTACGCCATTCGGAGATCCAGCTGAGATCTTTCCTGAGGGAGGATGTTCAAAAGAGCCGTAATTAAAGTTACGTCTAAATTTCATGCGCAAGTCACAAGGTCAACGTTTCTCTACGTTTAGCCCAACGATTTATGTTCAAACCGAAGTTAAGGGAACTTAGCAGCAGAAGCAGTTCCTGCAACACACACGGTATCCAGGCAATCAGTGACGCGGGAACACTGTTGCTCGAAATGTGTTACGCGGCGTATTCATTTCATTATTTGCTAATAATATCAGTTGTGCACGTTACTAGATGAGATTTTATATATTATTTTATTAGCTCTTATACCAATAATAAAACGAATAACATTTAAAGTACCTCTCATTTACAGATGGTCTCTATCTTCTCAGATTAGTTACCCCCAAAAAAAGTTTTCTGTCGTCCACTGCAAAGAAAACTAGCAGCACCTACGAAGAACTACCACAAAAAAAAAAAACGAATCGGAAGGCTTAAGAATTTAAGGAATAACATTGAAGAAAACACTATATTGCTCCATAACTGGTGTTATTTTGGGAAGAAATGTTCTGTGAAATACTGTTACCAATGTTGTAACTCATAATATTAGATATACGATTACATTTAAAGCACTTACGATTACTCCGATCAGCCTAACTTTACGTCTCGATTTACGTTTCATTCCAGATCAGCTCCCCTTCGAAATGTTTTGAAAATTTGGTCGTAGCTCCGAAAGTACCCTTAAGCAGCGTTAAGGCAACAGCTTTGAGTTTTGCCAATGCTCTAATTGCATTAAACAATCATCACAAATTGAAACATTTTGCACCCATTTAAACCAAACCTGTATAACAATTAATCATTTTGCAATACTACTTTAACAGTTACGGTATGCAAAACGTTTAAACCTGAGAGGTATATGAATTAAAGTTTAGTCATAAATGCGTGTTAGGCCTGAAGCTCACAACGGTCGGGAGTCATGAATTTCAGGCCGGACAGCTTAAACGTTTTGCTTAACTGTTTAAGTAGTTTTGCAAAATTATTAACTATTATACAATATACAGGTTTGGTTTAAGCGGATGCAAATGTTTAAATTTGAGGTGATTGTTTAAAGCAATTAGAGCATTAGTAAAACGCAAACGGGAAACACGGTAATTATGTTTGCTTTGTGCAAATAAATAAATCTTTGGTGTAATTCTGCTGCAATAAGGCGCTGACATGTTTACTATTCTTCTATTCTTCAGTGCACCCAACGAACGGAAGAAGTATAATGATTTTCTAACTCGTGTCTGAATTACTGCAGGACTTTTTGCTACACGAGTATGCCGAGCGGTTTCTTCAGGCTCAGTGCCGTATGGCAAATAATTAAACCTCTCCTCTTCATATCATGGTATTTCCTACCTGGCATTCTTTCTCTTATTATATTCCTACCAGAGAGTGAGCCCTTGTAGTTGGTCAAGCCATCTGAGTAGGAGGGGGTTGTTGAGTGTCGACTTGTCTAGAACGTCAATGATGGGTATTTGTTTCAGCCGTTGAATCAGTTTTAGGGTGTAAGCAGCAAGCTGTTTATGCTCGATGTGATGTAAATTCCATTTTACATAGCAGGATAGAGCTTTTGACTGTCGCCTGAGTTATCAGTTCGACGTTAACGGCAGAAACTTTGCGCAAAGTGACTAAGCCAACGCAGTGAAAGTGAATCACCCATTAAGTGTTAGTTTATAGCTACTGACTGCAAGAATGATGTACAATAATGCTTTATTATTACTTAGGGTCATGAAGGCTGAAGACAAAAAATAATTGAACTATGTATTTAGCAGAGTATTTAAATATATTTCAAGTAATTAGTATTTAATATTTAAATACAAAAATATTAGGGCAAAGACCATTGTTCTAAAAGCCATTTTACATAAAATTCGAACGTTTCGGGTTTTCGGCCATCTTCAGCAACTGAAAGACATAGAGCAAACTGGTAAAATTTCTCACTAGCACTCTACACAACGAAAACCGACAGGAGGCAATAAGAGATTTCAACTAGAAAGACGAACCTAACTATTTACAATTTTGAGGGGATGGGATGACTGCATGTCATTTAGGTTCTGTTTGAGTTTACATATGTAAAGGGACTCTAAAATGCGTAGTTCTAAAGGAGAGTTGCCGGAGCCTAAAATATTAAAATTATCATCCTGTATATGACTGTTGCAAAATTCTGCATGGGATCTAATGCTAGAATTTGGAGGATGGGCTAAAATTGAACCTGTTCTAAAACTCCTGCCAGCATGCTCCAATCTACGAGTTCGCCAAGTATGGATGGTGTTACCAACGTATTTTTACTTAAATTGTGTAGAGCTGTGCAACCTAATCTAAATAATATTTAAATACTTTTCAGAAATGTATTTAGTATTTAAATACATATCGACGACGCATTCAGTAATTAGTATTTATATACATTGATGTATCTAGTAACCATCAATGAGTGGCTGCTATAGCTTGCAGTTCATTCATCTTGTTTGTTATGCTCTGAACGTAGCCAAATAAAAATTTGACCCCAGTGTTTGCATTGATTCTCCGAGTCAGTGGTACGTTTGCAGTGTCCGATTGCTGGGAAAAGATTGGGGGTGTAAGATCAGCACGGGTATGGTCAGAAGCGGCTAAAGCGCCTGTCTGAAGTTGAGCAAGGGAAGGGTTTTGTATTTCAGCTTGGCATTTGTTAAATTGTTTTACGTCCGCAGCTACCTGGCGGACAACAGGTCGTTTTCCGCCAACTTAGCCTTACTTCAAGTTTGTTTAACCCAATCTACTTAACTCTTTCTGTGGCAACATTGTTTTTTTTTTCTAAAATAAAATGGAAAAAATGAAGTGCCTAAACTTTTTCCAGATTAAATTCTTACTATTCCAATTCATTTGCTTGTAACCCTTGTTATATTTAACCTGAATAACGGAAAATCTTACACAATTTTGCTATGACATGTTGCTCAACTTGTGTAAAATTATTGTTCATTGCCTTCAATAATATTGAAGTATTTAAAGATTTTCTGACGAGTTTTTAGGCTTCTGAACAATTATGTCCACTACTCTATATGATATATGTATGTTGTAAATAGCGCAGACTTGAACACACACAAATAGGACTACGCTCCACATCTCTCAATCCTAGTGACGGCACTGCTTAGCTTAGTCCACTCCTGCTTATTATCCGTATTATTGCTCTTCATCTTAGCATCACCAATAAGATACATGTTTCCAGATGATACTATACTCCGCTATCGGATCGGGTCAGCTAGCAATAGGGTGGAGCTCCAACAAAACATGGGCCGCCTCATGGACTGGACCGAGACATGGCAGATGTGCAAGCTTCAATATCAACAAATGTTTGGTAACACACATTGGGCGAAAAAGAGTTCCAACTTGACGGAAAAAGAACAGGACAGGTGTAACAGCCGTCAGCCAGTGTGGTGACGTTGGAATAACTACTATAAACAATCTGAAATGCGCTCCTCAAGTTGACAAGAGTGGTAATGACAAGCAGAGTCCTGGGATGTGTGATGTCAGTAACTTGGAGTAGGAATTTAAGGACGTACTTATTCCTTTATACGAAACAGTAGACTTGTACTTCAACATTTGGAGTTTGGTTTCCTTTTCTTATGACAGCGTCGGTAGAAAGATGTAGATAAATGAAAAGACGCCCAGGAAAGCAAAATATTGATACTGGAGGTGCGAAATAAGCCATATGAACGTCGCCTTCAGTCGCTTGGACTTATCTG
Source organism: Parhyale hawaiensis (assembly GCA_001587735.2). Classification (NCBI taxonomy): domain Eukaryota; kingdom Metazoa; phylum Arthropoda; class Malacostraca; order Amphipoda; family Hyalidae; genus Parhyale; species Parhyale hawaiensis. The sequence continues at coordinate 10,199,694 of LQNS02276866.1, forward strand.
TCTCGACCAATGCAGACTCAGGACTCAACGATTGGAAACAGTCAAATACTTGAATGGCATCAACGATGCGTTCTTACAACGGTACTCGTTGATTGAGATGCTCATGATCGCCTTTGAAACAACCGATAAAAACTCAGATATCTAGAACGAAGAGCTAACCTGGACCAAGTAATTTTTCCGGCATTTCATAGTGGACAGTGGGACTAAACTCATATTGGCTGTTATTGGTGCAGATACAGTCAATACATTCAAAAATCGTCCAAACAAACACTGAGAGCAGCATCCTCCACAACTACGAACACCTCCATGACCCTTCAATTACAAATGGTTCAATCTTTAGAAGTAGCATTGCTTCATGAAATAACTATCCCGTTATAACTTGGCGTTCCAAGTCCCAGCTGGTATGCTACAATACGTGTGGCACTGCCTGTACGATCGCCTTTTTGGCTCGGTTTCTTTTCTTCAACTACACACAGAAAAATGGTTGTTTGCCATTGAGCAAAATTAGTTGACTGTAAACTACCTTCTCGTTTGAATTTGCGTCAATGCACAGTGTCGATTGTGATGAACAACATATGAAGAAGATCGTTGTGATGTACAACAGTGTCTTTAGGATTAATTTCCTCCGCCAAGGAAGTTATGTTTTCGTCGTGTTTGTCTATTTGTCTGTCTGTCACCAGGATAACTCAAAAAATTATGAACAGATTTCAATGAAATTTACAGGGATTGTTGGGTATGTTAGAAGGAGCAGATGATTAACTTTTGGTGAAGATATGTCCATCCGTTTGTTTGTTTGTTTGTCTGCATCATTTTTCTCGAAGCTATAATTCAAAAAGTTATGAATGGATTTTGATGAAATTAACATGAGTTGTTAGGTATATAACAAAGAGTAGATTACCAAATTTTGGTAATGGTCCGTTTGTTCGTTCGTTTGTCACTGTTT
>LQNS02276866.1:10235610-10261170 GCA_001587735.2 Parhyale hawaiensis
CGGGGTTCTCTTCCACGTCCGGATATCTAGTTATCAGGCACGCAAAGAACAATAAATAAACAAACACCATAAGCAAAGGTAAACATCAAAAAATTACAAAAAAGCAAATCGACAGTCGTGATAGCAACGAGAGCAGCCAGCTATCCACGCGCCCCAGACCCTGCCATCACCAGTACGGGCTATGACCGAAAAGAGGAAGAAGAGAAAGGAGAGGAAAAGAGCATCAGCTGGTATGTACTACCCGAGGGAAGGAAGAGAGGAGCAGACTGCGGAAGACTGAGTACCCAGCTATTGGTACGTTTCATTAAAACAAACATGTAATAACATTATGATAGTAACAGCTTGGCTGCCCCAGTGTCTACTCTCTGCACAATTTCTCCGCCCCCACTGCTACTACAAATCTTATCTTTTACTTTTAGAATGTAATATCTAACATTTTATGGACGTATTTGCATTAAATCAACATTCATATAAGTGATCCCTTTCATCAGTTTGCGATGTGCATATGGATAACTTATTTAAAGATTAAAAATACAAGCATAACTATTTTTGTGTATATGACTCGCGTTTCCTCATATCAAGTTATTTCACAAGCATAAAGCATGCGTCTACATAGTCATTGTTGCATTTCTACTATCAATCGTATACTATACAGTGGCACATATATGTTACATTTTTGAACGTATATACGCATTGTGCATGTGTTTCATGTCTCCCTATATTATCCACTTTCCAAGTACATATATTATTTAAAATGCAATGGTGATAATTGTTTAACCAACAGATTGATATAGAAAGCAGTGTATAGCTATTTATTCAAGTAATCGGCGCGAGGTGTGCCTATCGCACACACTGCACCACTTCTCCGCCTCGACTGCCATCGCCTCCAGAATCTTCGTGTATTTCGGGCTAGTGCGTCCCGGCTGCGAATGTGCCAATAGCTGTGCGCAGCACCCCGTGCACCCGAGCGAATACGTGGTTACGTTTGTACATACGTATGACTGGATCCCTTACCTGGTTGTGCTGTGCTGCTCTCTCTCTCAGACTGTCACACATCCCTGCACCTCCCTCTTTAAAATCGCCAGATACCGCCATTCTAGACACCATTGTTTATCGAAACGATGAATTTATTTAGATGAATAACATACAATACTAAATGTTGTATAGTTATATATTTCTGTCGTAAGTTTCTTCACGATAATTAGAGAGACTGCGATTGGTACTTGATTCTATTGCGGGAACATATAATGATATTACATAGCCCTGTGGGACTGAACCAACTAATGGATCAGTAGCCCAAACAAGGAAACGTATCGCTTCCGAAATTGTTCATTTCACAATAGTTCGATCCATTCTATTTCGAAAAGAAAAGTTTATATAGATAGGAAAACATACAATGCTACAAGTTATATAATTATATATTGCTGTCATAAGTGTCTTCTCGATAAGTTAATGAATTTTCGCATAAGGCTAGCTTTCATTGGTATGCATGTTTAGGCTCTTTTTTGTTGACAATGCTGTACTGTCTGTATGTTGTCATGGCTACGTCAAGCATTTTGGCGCCAACTGCCTATTGAAAGGCCGTGGTATTTCCCACAAAAGGAATAGATGTCTAAGTAACAATATCAGTACGAACAAGCTTAATGCTAAGATTCATTAAAAAATAACGAAAACTACTGTATTTTATATTCCTTTTATATATTCTATATATAAACTGCATCAGCTTCATACAGTTATCAGCGAGCAAATAGGAATAATATTAACTTCATTTCTTATTAATTTCTCATTCGGTTATTATAATTGCTAAAACGACCGTAGAAGGTGCCAAAAACCACAGCTGTCTTCTCACTTGCTTTCTGCGTACGATCGAACGATTGTTACAGGAAAAGAACACTTTCGAAATGTGATAAATTTCCTTGTTTTGGCTATTGGCACACTACAGTTAGTTTCAGCCCCACAGGGTTATATAATACCATTTTATATTTCTGTAATAGAATTTAATATCAATCGCACTCTCTAATTGTCGTGACGACTCTTACGATAGCTATATACATGTATAACTATATAACTTTAGAGTGGTATGCTTTTTATCTAAATAAACTCATTTCGAAAAAGAATCGTCTGTAGAATGACGGTATGTGGATGGCAACGTCGGAAAGGCGTGGGCGTCCTTCCATTACATTAAACGTATTCACGAACGCACTCGCTCGGGTGCACAGTCTGCTGCACGCCTGCATGGTTGTACAGTATTGTTGCCTTCAGTGCACAAGCGAACTATTGTGGAATGGAACGAACAGTTTCGAAATGCTACATTCCAGTGAGGTTCGTTCAGGGCCACATGCCCATATAATATCATTTTGTATTTCTGCAATATCGTTAAATACCAATCGCATTCTCTCTAATCATCGTGATGACACTAATGACAGCAACATATAACTGTATAACTTTTAGTGTTTTGTGCTTTTTATGTAATTAAACTTGTCTTTTCGTTGAAGGATGGTCGGTAGAATGGCGGTATATGGCAATTTCAGAGAGGTAACGGCGTCCTTTCATTACATTATACGTATGTACGAACACACTCGCTCGGAGTGCTGCCACGGCCACCAAGAAAACTTTGTATAGGTTGTGTTGGTGCTCGATCGTACGCAGAAAGCAATTGAGAAGAAAGCTGTGGTTTTTGGTACTTTCTGTTCAGATGAATGGACCAAATCTACAGTATTATATAACAGTTCTAGTGTCGAAGCCCGCTCAGATAATGGAGTTTCTTCAGAAGTATCTTGCAGGGGAGAGTCAATGATGCCTACTACTGAAGACACAGGATGCTGTGTGGAGACTTCTAGCTCCATATCAGCAGCTTTACGCGGACAATTCCCAAGGGTATATATGCAATCGCAGTTACTTTCTGTCGTCTTGAAATCCTCAAAGAATCCTTCCGCAGACACCTTTTCTTCTCCAACTGCTAAAACAGCATGATATCTACGCTGCAAAGGGCAGTTGCAGACGTTCAGTGGAAGACGCAAAGCGCTGCACTGCGAACATGCAACAGTTTGTCCAGTCTCACACGGCTATATAATGTCATTTTATACTCCCGCAATACAATTAAATACCAATCGCATTCTCTCTAATTATCGTGACAACACTTACGACAGCAACATATATCCATATAACTTTTGCTACTGTATGCTTTTCATCTAAATAAACTCGTTTCGATAAAGAATGGCCTCTAGAATAGAGGTATCTGGCAATTTTAAAGTGGGAGGCGCAGGGATATGTAACAGAGAAAGCTGGTAAGGGCAACTTAGGGCATCCAGTCATTATACGCGCTCGCTCGGGCGTACGGAGTGCTGCGCACAGCTATTGGCACAAACGAGTCCCGGCTGCTCTCTGGGAGTGGGCCTGTTGGTTCGTCTACTGCAAGTTATCTATTCTATTAGTTGCATCAACGGCAACCATAGTTGGGTCATTGCGATGGTGGGACTCTGAACGATAGTAGAACAATTAAAATGAAGTCGTCAGGAATTGGTGAGTCCTGGGAATTGCTATAGTTGTTTGTGGTGGATGCTGCTCGCAGTGCTTGTCTAGAAGATTTTTGCACGAGTTGACTGGCTCTGCACGGATAATAGTCAATTCTATTTTAAATGTTCACTTTGAAATGAGGCAAAAACTGCTCGTTAACTAACTCTTCGATCTAGGTGTTTTGTTTCAGAGGCGAGCATCAATGTCTCTCCCAAAGAAAGCCGTTGTCGGAGCGTAGTTGAAGCCATTTGATTAGTTAAATGGTTCTATTAGTTACTCTCTTGATTCGTCTTTGCGTGAGAGAGATAAGAATCCGGATACTTGAAGGCAACGGTCTTATGGCATGCTACTCACCTTGAGGGTCTTTCTTCTTCTTTACTTCGGATTTGTTCTATTTTATCTACATCGTCTCACTGATGCGGCGACCAGAATTAAGTAGAAAACTACAAGTGTGAGCCAACTGCATGTATTAAGGAAGAATTATGACCTTACATTTGTGCTCGAAATTTTGATAGAGCATCCCCGAACACTGCTTATCAATATTATACTTCTGCCAACTTGCGAGCAGTGTTTAATTAATTTGTGGTAGTTATTTCAAAGAGTTTACATGCTGCCGACAGCTTCTTATTTGATTACGTTATTTTCTGGAGGTTTCGGGATCGGTACCAAGCCAAGTAAGCTTTTTTTACCGATTGATGCGCTTAGTCAGCGGTTAATGGGTATGCACAGCTACCGTGAGGGCATTTACCTTGCTAGAAAATAAGAAGGGTTGGGTGGCGCAAGTCAGTGAGCCTTCCGTCGATGGCGCTATAATTCTTAACGGCCCGTAGTTAATTGCAGCCGTACGCACTCTTCTGGAGCCAGTTGACCTATATCCGCAGCGGTAACCACTGCGTGTGGGTTTTCCAGCGGAGAATGCGGTCAAGTTGATTTTACCTCTACCTTTTGCAGTCGAGTTGGTACGTTTCCCAAGCCACTGTGTATCGCCGAACATTAATTCACACTGAAGCTCATCTACCACGTTGTGTGTCGATTCCAAGAGGTGATGAAGGTCTTGTTGAAGCTCGACATTAACACCCTGGGGCAGAGTTTAGTATTATCCGCAAATTGATTGATTTTGCTCCTGATGTTAACATCAAATTTACTGGTGTAAATAATGAACAGGACCGGGACAAGCAGCACCGTTGCTAGGACTAATAGATAAGGTTTAGCGGCATGAATGTGTGTGAAAGTGTGCATTATTTCCAATATACATCTTACTTTTAACAAAAGCGTCCACAATATTCGAGATTAGAAATATTTTAGGGGCTCCAAGACCCTTAAGCCCCCCAATATGGATCTAGCAACGTCAATGCCAAACACGCTGCGAACCACAGACAGATAAGATAGCCGCGTCCAAGCGGTCAATCTTTTCTTCGTAGTTTGGGTTTGCCGGACGATTTTGATTGACAGGTACACGCGGCGAGGCCTCGATTTTTGCGATTGACGTGAATCGAACCTGTTGGAAAACTTTCATTATAAGAAAGAAGATTGCGGTGTCGTATAGACTAAATGCGACTCTTGAGCCTAGGCCTAACCTGTTTTCGATTCCGTTGGACCCAAAATGTTGACCTCTCAAACTTTGCAACCTAGTTAGGAAGAAGTCCTAATCTATTACTATTGGTAAAAGGTAAAGGCTAAGTCCACTGTGATTGTACTCTCCACTGGGAAACACACAAGCTTTTGTTCGTGCGGCAGACTTAGGCTAACAGGCCCCCATAGGAGTAAGTACACCTGCAGCCGACCACGGGTCGCTTTGAGCTATGGCGCATTTAGCACCCCCCTCCTACCCTAAGGTAAGTACCCCCAAGTAAGTTAGCTGATTCAGCGCGCCGAGCGCCATATACAAAGATCGCCCACCTGGCTTGGGGATTGTTCCCGGGACCCTCAGCACAATCATGCTGCACGCTAGGTTCGCTGCCACAGTGGGTACATTCAATATTGGTCTTATTAACAATTAAAACGAATTTTATTATTTCGATAGAGCTCGCGTTAAATGGAGTAGACATTAATTGCAGGCCTACCTTATCAAGTGAATCTTGCCTTTGGTTTTTGGTTTTCTATTTCGGTACCTTCACATTAATTTTCATATGGTTTCAATCGGGCAGAAAACATTCTGTGGGAAAAGTGTATCATCATCTAAATAAAATTTTGGATTACATAACTTGAAAAGTCCAGAGTAAAATATGCCTTCTTGAAGTAAGTGCTGTACTTGAAATGAAATTATTCAACGTTTTAAATTTTGACTTAAGTCGAACCAGCGTAAGCACTCCTCTACGGGCGGGGCTGAATTGAACGCAGCAGTTCCAAATCTAAACTATTAACTAATGCACTTTGAGTATTCGAACATAAATATAATTTTATCGATTGAGACAAGTTATACCACGCGCTTTAGTTAGATTTGGCAAAGTTACTTTGCGTTCTTAGCCACGCCCATCGGACTCCTAGTACGCTGGTTTGGTTTGACTAGAGCACAGATACTAACCGCTCTTGCGTGGTAGTTAGGCAACCCCCGGAAGTCCCGTCAGCAGAAGTATAGGTTACATCAAAGTCATGAGATGCAAATTCGGTGACGACAAATGTGTGCACGCTCAACCAGATTCGTCAGTGCCCGATGAAAATTTTCCATTTCTCTACAGAAATTGATTTCGCCGGTAAGTTACGAGCTCTTAAAATCTTAGTTACATTATTATTGTTAGCATTGTTGGCTAAATTAAACAATTATAGGTTACTTTTCATGGGAACGAGAAGGACTCATTTTCAAAATTTGGCTAGGATCTGAGGAACTAAGTCAACATACCCAAGTTTGGAAATCTTTCGCTCCAGGTACTGGTCTATTTGTTCTTTGAAGGCATTTCTACTAAGGTCTGTGAATGCCAAGTATTGATCAAAGCAAGCGTTTGTTTCTTTTCGAATCAGGGATTTAAGGTGCTCTAATGTTAATGAAATTGAAAATTTCGGGGCATTAGCGGGCAATGATTTAAGTACAGCGTGTAAGAGGCAGTGGCCGNTAGGTCTGCTAAGCTGACGACACTCGCTTCATCTGGACTCGCCGTTTCATTTGGGCTAGTTTGGGTTCGTGCTTCTGTTTCATTTCCGGTGTCAGTATCCGGCAGGGAGCCGAGAACTGAGTATTTGTTCGATGTAGGAAGTGTGGGGCTAGGTTGGTACTTATTGACAGTGGAGTTCTGCAGTGAAGATTGAAACTTTTTATATTTTCCATGCTTTTTCGCTGAATTCAAGCATAGTTTGAGAGGAGCATTGGGGGCTGCAGATTTTGAGGCCCGCGGCTTTGCATTTGTGTCTTGTTTGTTTACACCACTATGAAGTGTACGCATCGTGAATTAATATCTACAGCTTAAATAATCTCGAAAAACACCTCTTATATGTTATGTATCAAGCTGAATTCTGCTACAAAGGGTTACTCTTTGTCTATGATATACTTGTTACACCATGCTTCATATAATATCGTATTTCTCAGAAGCATGATGTAACAAGTATATCACTTGTAATAGTCTCCCTGCAAAAATGTTTTTCTTTCGCCCACAAGTTTCTATAGAAAATTTTTTATTAGAGGAGGGACGAAATATCTGGCGAGAGAAGTCGTAAATTGACTGAGTTTGACAGAACTATTATCAGCTGGCAGATCTTAAAGCCTTATAGTAGTATAACAAATTACGGGGTTCGAGAATAATTATGAGCCGAAGTAAGTATCAATTGTGTTTGAAAGCAAATGTAATTCATTACTCCTATGCAATTTTATTAGGTGTTTAGCCTTATAGAAGAGGCTCGATTACAGGTAAAATAAAAATTGCTCGCTTCGGCTCGTAAATGTTTTCGAGTCCGTAATTTGTTATACTACTCCCGTTGCAAACGAGTCGAAACGCAGAAGCGCTTCAGGTTCTTGCAACAGATGAATCTGTGCGCGCGATAAAGACTAAATCTGTGAACGTACCGATTCTAAATAGGAAGCAATGAGAATTGAAACTCAATCGAAATTAATAGAGAGATTCGATACTGGGCAACGGGCCATCGCTGTAAAGGAATAGCTGCCGCAGGGGTTTTCAAACACAATAATACTAGACAAGTCGAAGCTCCATCCCCGGTGGCGTAATCGGGAGGGTAGGGGTAAATGTTCCCGTGTGCAGCAGACTTTAGATTAGCCGCACTCCGTCACGGGTGTTATTTATGGGGTAAGTTAGAAGAGCTGCATTGGGTGAAAATAAGATGAGTTATAATAGCCTAGCTTAGGATTGCTACGTTTAATACAGTGAGAACAATAGTTAACAGTGAAATTTTCACGGGTCCGGCTAGTGATATTAATAATTACAATATTAACCGTCAATATTTGTGGGATTCACCTCTGTATGCCATGACATACATATCTCCAATTGCATAAGCAACCGTACATGTGTTTTAAAATAGATAATTTGGGATTTTACAGGTTCATATTACATCACGACATTCATCATTGTATCATCGTATACTTGTGAACATTGGTGTGGAATTCTCTACAATACAACGAATACATGGCTTCCAGTCTTTCCTTACCCATACATTCAACGTAGCTGCTGCTACACCTTCTACTTTTTTTATTTGTTTATTTCTACTATGAGCACTTGCACAAAAGTGTGTCTGAAATATTATAGTCTCCAGCTAACTTGAGGAGTAGAGATTCCACTAACCTTGGAATTTAGTTTGAGCTTCAGTTGTTCTTTTTTTTTCCTTCACCACCAATCTGCTCATTTCCATGCTCCTTCTGATAGCACATCATTCCTCTCTTCATTTTTTTTTTCTTCTTTCTTCCTGACTTGCTGTTGCTCTCATAGACATTGTTCCTGTATGGGAACACATTCAGGGATAGGTTACATGTTTTTATCTCTACGCTACATATCATTTCCTATTTGGCTCCCGTGAAATGACACAGATGTGTCTACGAATGCTTAAACAAGATATGTGGTGTCAAATATAGCCTATTAATACGTATATTACGTTCATAACAATGGATCACACTACATTATTAATACTTTGCATACAGTATTCAAATTCATACCGAAGAGACTGGAAGAGAATATCATAGGTTGTGCTTGCGGGCGTGCAATATTACAAATAATTGTCAATTAAGGGTTAAGTGGGATATGCAGTAGGGACTGAAGAACAAGGGTGATGGTAGCTTGTTGTGCAACGTAAACCCTAATACGGGATCAGCAACGACGATTCAGCGAGTACATAACAGCCTGACGTAGGTGAAGGGTTAAGCAAAACCGAGCAGATGGCCCGTATGACCAATGAAAGGGTTAAGAGAATATGTAGTAAAGACTAATGCTATATTGGCACCCAATAACGGTCAGTAACGGCGGCGATGTAAGGAACAGCGTGCAATCACTGAGAAAATGGGAATAAAGGGTTAAGCAATAACTTGCAAGCGTAAAATATTATTGACTCCGGTAGTATGCATCAGCGGGAGGGTGTAGAATAAGGGCCGGGCGCGGTGTGACGTCAGTGATGACGTCATGCACATCTGGCCGAACTATATGCTATTCATTTTAGTATTTAGGACGGAAACAAACATGCAAGGGTTTCACTATACCGCATGGGGACCAAAATATTGGTGAGGATTCAAAGGACAGTGAAGGAACCAACGTGGCAGTACACAATTACAGTCAAACTAGCGTCAGCAGCCCTTTAGGGGCGGGGCTGAATTGAACACTGCAGTGCCAAATCTAATCTATTAACTAATGCACTTTGAGTATTCGAATATAAATATAATTTTATCCATTGAGACAAGTTATACCACGCGCTCAAGTGAGATATGGCCAAGTTGCTTTGCGTTCTAGCCAGGCCCATCGGACTCCTTACGCTGGTTTGACTATATAGTACAGCACCTGCCTCCTTTTACGAGCTCACTTCAGAATGCAGTAGGTTATGTTCCAATACCTTTGCAATTGTATAACGCAGTATACAAAAAAACTATCTACTTTTGAGAGTTATGGAGCATATCATTAGAATAATTACCTCCGCAAAGGAGGTTATGTTTTTGCAGTTTTTTTTTTTTTTGCCTGTCACCAAGATAACTCAAAAAGTTATGAACGGATCTTCATGAAATTTACAGGGATTGTTAGGCATATGAACAGTAACAGATGATTAACTTAACATTTGGTGGAAGTCCGTTCATCTGTTTGTTCGACAGCCTATTTTTTCTTAGTGTCATAACGCAAAAAGTTATGGAAGAATTTTCATGAAATTTACATGAGTTGATATTTTTATTATTAATAGCAAATGACAAAAAATTTTGTGATGATCTGCTTCTTCGTTAGTCGCTGTGTTTGATTTTAAGCCTGTTAGCACGATAACTCAAAAAGTTTCAATTGGATCTTCATGAAATTTATAGGAATTGTTAGTTATGTCAAAATCTGGAATGATTGAATTTTGGTGATGATCGGTTGGTATGTTTGTGTGTTTGATGCATGTTTGTCATAATGTTTGTTAGTAGCGTAACTCAAATGTTATGAACTGATATTCAAGAAAAATAGAGTGTTAATACTATCAAAAGGCAAAAGTGATTAAATTTTGGCGTTGCTCCAAAGAAAATCATGGTTTCAGAACCAATTTCAATTTTTTGTTTTCATCGCCTTGCTTGGCGGGTGCATGCGCTCTCAGAGTGCTGTTTACTTAGAGCTGTTCTGACGAACTGCAATGTACAGCAAATCCTGATGGTACTAGGTAGTTTTTTTTCATCAAAGATGCTCTTCAACAACAATGAGCAAATCGACTATCATTAACTGCGCTAGAACTGACAAAGCAAGTAACCCCCAAGTTTATGCTTCACTTCTTAGTTCCAAAGTAAGAAAAAAAAATTGGAACGTGCTGGCCAATGTACCAGGCGGGTAGTTGCTACAGGGCCACCGCTTATTTGTACAAAATCGCACTCTAAAGTACCGTGTAATATTATTAGGGTGCTGTGATTCGAAATTTTCTTAATATAAGTAAATATCAAAACCCAACTTACCGGGCGGGTAGTTGCCACGAGGCCTCCGTTCTTTGAGGAGCCAATACAGCAACAGGAGACCTAATGTGAGCCACAACCACCCCGACACCATCGTCTCTTGTAGTGCTTCGTCGGTTCTGTCTTACGGTTTATATTATATTAAAAGTCTATGAACTTTATTTACCCGCTGTTCATTTGCTTGTTGTCTATTTATTTAGTTGCTTGTTGGTACTCAGAATCTTCTCTTTACGATTGGAGAAATGTTAGTGTACAAGATTTACTTCGATTGTATCCGTGATATACATAGAAGATTAACCTGAGCTCGGCTGCATCAACGTGTCCGTCAAATTGAAAGGTGATACGGGAAATATAACTTGGCTACGTTACCTATATATTTCCCCTTGCATACAAAATGTTGAATATTCTTTGGAGAAGCAAATAGCTGGTGATGATGATCCATACTGGCAGGCATACGGTCAGATAGCGTGTGGTGTATGACCAGCTGCATAACACCTGTTTTTGAGGAAGCAAAGATATTGACGGTCCATCTAGTTTTATACTAAATCTCTGTGAACCTTGCTTGTTCATATACTTGCTTGTTTGCGCACAAGCTGCGCTTATAGATAGAGAAAAATAACTGAGTACACAAGTTTGAGGAACCTGCTGGCAAAACAGTGCGTTTCAGGCGTTAGTATGAGGCGTATGCTTCGGAAGCGTCGTAACATGGATACCAATTGCTATATGTACGTCGAGTGCACTAAAGAATTGAAATTCTGAAATTTTTGTCTCGTGGTCAGTATTAGTAGCTAAACTGGATATCACTTTTTACTGTAAGATATGAAGAAATTTGGGCGTTGAAGATTTATTGACACTATATCAATGGGGGGCATTAATTGCAGGGCCCAGGTGAGCTCGGCTGCATCAGCGTGTACGTTAAACGTAAAAGTGATACGGGAAATACAACTGTTCTGCATCTCATATTTTCGAATTATCATCGAAGGTCTCAGATTTGCTCCATACTTTGTCATAACGTTGCTATTAGTCTAAGAACTTGCGATTACATATAATTTGTCCCCGAAGAAACACCTCTTTGGTCTGGCGAAGCAAGATTTCTCGATCTGGTTCGCGCATGTCAATTTTTTTACGTTTCGTGCAGTTACAAAGTAGGTTCGGAGCCTCCCACTCATTTTAGACTACCTAAAATATTATAAATATTCTCGACGCGACCATTTGGTTTGGTTAACTCAAAATCTGTATACAAAAAAAATTTTCAAAAATTTTCCTGATCAGGGAAAAACATTCGAGTTATCACCGAATGTCTCAGATTTTCTCCATTCCTTGTCATGACATTGCTTAGTCTAAGAGAAAATATTCTTACCTGTGTAACGGTCACCAGAGAAGCAATCGTCGATACTGTTTTTCGGGTTGAGTTTGCGCTGCAACTTTTGGGCGAGGGATTACCCAGACAAGCTGAAAGAAAAGAAAAACGCGAACTGGAAGGGCGCTGAAAGCGGTTTTGAACATAATTAGTGCTCCTTCGGAATTAAGGACCGTTGCAACGCGATCACAGGTGCACCACCCCGCGTCCACCAAGGCTGTGAGCGTTACGTGGAGAGAAGTAAGGTCTGCGATTGTTCCCAATACCAGGCAGAGCTAAGTGTGACATGTATTGGCCAAAGCCGGAACTGATTGTCAGTGCACGGCATGGTTTTGGGATAAGAGCATGGCTCATTTATTTCAGCGTACTCACAGAAAGTGATACCCCACAATTATTATCGCTTCTCTTGAAGCGATGGGAAATATGTGCCCTGGCGGGTCCGGCCAGCGCAATATTTGCAGATTTCGCGTTGCATGAGCACGTCAATGCACGTATTTCCCTACGATACAAGCCAATGCGTGCTGATATTGGGACAACTCTCTTCTCGGAGTGCATGCCTTTATCCAATCTGCGACCGAGGGGCATTTTCTAGAGTGTAGCGTTTTGGGAGTAGACATTCTATACGATACAAGGATAAACAGAAGAGAAAAAACGAGTTTATGTTTTTATTTTAAATAATATGAAATCAACTTACAAATTGGATCAAACTAAGAAGTAGCAGAATAATTTAAATAAAAAATGAAAACTAGAGCACTCTGAGAGCGCATACCTCCGACAAGTAGGGAAACGGTAACAAAGAATTCAAATAGGCTCTGAAACCATGATTTCTTTTGTATCAACTGCAAAACTTAATCATTTGTGCCTCTTAATAGTATTTACAGTTTCTGCAATTTTTTGAAGATCCTTTCATAAGTGTTTGAGTTAGCCTGCTAACAAACATTATGACAAACATAAGTCAAACATACAAAGGCTTCAACCGATCTGCACCAAAATTCAATCATTTATATCTTTGAACATTACTAACAACTCCTGCAAATTTAATAAAGATCCATTAAAAACTTTTTAAGTTATTACCTCCTCTTTGGCGGAGGTAATTAAATTAATTTTACAGATAAAATAACGTAGCAAATCAAGCCGGATTGCGAATGGAAGTAAACTACCAACTAAATCACAGAACAAACAAATTGAAGTTAAAACAAAATTCGGTCAAAAGTAAAATGAAAATTTTAATACCAAACTGTTGTTTGTAATAGTTATTAAAATTCTCGATAAATTCGTAACTAAAAATTGCAATTTCAAACGATAGCTTTCGTGAAAAAAACTTTTCAGCGTGAATCCTGGAGAAACTAAATAGGTTTTCTACTGTGTTTTTACTAAGTTGGAGACTAACGAGATTAGTCCAAGTTGGGAAACTAGAGGGTAGCCTTGCTTACAAGATTTTTTTTTTTGCATACCCTAATAATTTGAGACGTATTCCAGTGTTAAATGTATTTCTAGTGCTTTCTTTAGTAAAGAAAATTTATTTCACATTTAAGTTTACGGTGATATGTCGATAATTATCTGTTTTCATGCGCATGACCTACATACGAAATATCTATCATAGTACCGATACTAATGTTTTCCTTACATCATTACCCACAAGGTCCTTCGGAGAAACACACTCGCTGCAGGTGTGGCGTATTCCATTATCTTGGAGGCTGACACCCGGACCAGTTCAATTAGGCCACAGACACACAAGTGCTGCAAGCGACGAGCGACACTGTCCCCACTGACACAACACAGAACGCGCGATACACCGCACATTTGTGTGGGTCACAGGCACCATGTCTCTCGCAGAGACCACATTGCATTGTCATAATCCATCTTTGGCCGAGCAGTTCTATTGTAGTCAAGTCAGCTACACATTATTTTGATTTTTTTGTGATTTTTTCACATCAGAGCTTCAGGCATCGTCGGGTTTTAGTACCCATATCTTGACTACCGAGAGGGTAGCTCTAATTATAATAATAATAATACTTATAGTAATAATAATAATAATAAGAATAAGAAATTCGTTCAGCGTAGACCTTCAAAATACAACGCAGTGCTGCGAAAATAAAAAAAAAATATTCAAATTCCAGCGTTTCTTCCGAATCACCACCAATGTCAGATTATCTGTCTCACATCTTATTTTCGACAGTGTCTGTAAATTTTGTGTAAATCCACCAAAAACTTACTGAATTATATCGCTGAAATTCAGAAAAATTGACAGATCAACAGAGGGAGCTACGAATAATCACCAAAACATACATATCTGTCGCTAGTAATGATCTTTACTGCTGCTGCAAATTTCATCAATATCCATTCATCGCTTTTTAAATTATGTTGCGAAAGGACAGAATGGTAAACAGACAGACAAAGAAACTCACGCATCATCGCCAAAACTTAATCGTTTATTCATCGTTCCATTCATAACAATTCATATCAACTTAGCAAAGATTCGTTCATAACTTTTGCAGTTACGTTGTTGACAGACAGATAGAATGTCAGGCAAATTAGCCTCGCAAAAGAATAATAAAGATTGCATTGATCATAATGTTTTAACTACACTAACAGGAACTATGGCATAATTACTGGAAGCAATGGAAATAACGGCCAATCATTTAGGCTGAGGTTTCATCTCGAGTGCGGGAATGGGACCGTTGGTCTATCTTTTATTTCTATATCTATTCGAATATTTCAGTGTTATGCAGATACTGCGAAGAGAAGGACAAATTTACACTGAGCCGAGAGTTAATTTTAGAAACTCATTTTGAAGGTAGAGTGAAGAGCAGTGCAGGTAGCAAGCACCGGAAGCCAGTTGCTACAATTCTTTTACATCCCACTTCAATAGTGTGATGAAAGGCGCGTCGGCACAGTTTTTTCCAGAAACTCATTTTAATATGTTACCCAAGGAGGTTCTTAATGCAGGTAAATGCCCACTTACAGTAGGCCCAGAGAAATGTACAGTTGTAGTCTGGGGCGGATCCAGCTCTGATTTTTTTTTCTTTTTTTTTTTTGGGGGGGGGGCAAATGTTGCATTCGATGATGCTTGAAAGTGACAGTCTACTAGCCAGCTAAGTCGTAGTGCTCTTCATTATATAGTATATTTATGTATGCATATTTGTATATGTAGTTACATAACATAAGAACTACGGTATCTATAATTAAAAAATTAAATTTTTGAATCATAGGTAGTGTTGCTATGCTGTCTCCCAGAGCGATACAATCGTTCACTGGACCGATTTTTCATTTTTTGGGAAAAGGTATTCGGTACGGTGTTTTCTATTTGCGTGCGCTATTACCTTCACCATAAAAATGTCTTTGATTCTGCAGAGATGTAACAAAAGAGGTCAAAAATGCGTGCTCCCAGTTTCATATTTATCTTTGAGAATAACCTAAAAAAAGTTTCATGAAAGAACACTGTCTTCTAAACTTAATAGCACCAATAATATTGTATCCCTCAAAATATGCCCGTTATTCAGCCAAACAGAACCGTCACCAAGACTAAAAGGGGGAGAGCTTATAGCCCCAACAGTAAGTTCATGAGTTATGAATTACTCGTCTGTGCTGGCAGACAAAATAAATTTATTAACGCAGAACGTTATTGGTAGACTAGTTTTCTCGCTGGTTTGTATTACGTGCATATCTGCACTCTTTTCAATTTACTCGTGTAACTAGTTGATTACAACACTCACACTCGTAGGGGTTGAATAACAGTTTAAAGCTAAACGAGCTGTAAGCTCCCTATATATTCTTAACGAGGTCTATGCTGCCCAGGGCAAACAACGTGTGTACCCGAAACAATCATTGCAACATCGTTGTGAAACTGTTTCTCCCAAACTGCTTGGCCTATTATCATGACAGCTCAAAACGTTTGTCCTGATTTCTTCTAGTCGCTTGCACTATGAACTTGACCCTGCATAATTTATTTACCCTGCTTGGATTAAAAATTCCTCTTGCCTGAAGTCTGTAAGCCTATCAGGCAATTTGAAAAAAAAAATACATATATTTAAAGACGCTGTATCTTTGCCCTTTGAGTGAAAAGTGAGATTTATTTCCCTCGGAAGTTTGCCCTTTATTCTGTTGGGGCTGAAAATTTACTGAACAGATTTTAAAAATGATTTATGTGCCTAAAAATAATAGTGTTCACATCTTGCTGCACGCTTTATCAGCTCTACCCTAGAACCCAGCCTTTGTTTAGGAATGAATCAACAGTAAATTTTCAAAAAATTCAAACGTTTGATTTTATATTAATTGGAAATAATTTAACACAAAATACGAGCATTATTTTTAAAAGTAAGTACATGGTTGCGTTTTGAAATTTTGGCGGGGCGGCGCCAGGGTCGTCATTGCGCGCGTGCGCGTTGTTTGTACACCGGCTGGGTGGGAAAATGTTATGCTACGACGAACATTTACATTCATCACATTAAAAAGAAAAATGAGAATTCAAAAATTCTCCAAGCAACCCAATTCCAAAATGAACCCTCTTCAATTTAGCGATGTCCTACTATTTGCAATCTACTTTAACTCCTTTATTGTTCTCTCATTACAAGTTGCACTAATAGCTAAAACAGACAAATTAAAACGAGAACAAGCCTACTAAAAGCGAGTGTATCTCTTGTGAGGCAATCTATCATCGATGTCAAAAACGTCTGCTGTTAAAAAAATACATATAACAAATTATTTCCTAAAACATAGACACAAACTTGAAAGACATAAAGAAGTCATTTTATAAAATTCTTGATTTAAAAAGAAATATCCTAGCTATTGCAACATACCTAATTGAGGAAAAAGAAGGCTTTGTGGAGTGAGTCAACTAAAAGGGGTTTCGTAGAAGTTCATGGTTAAGCTGAGTATGAGTGTTGCTATAGGTGAAAATTACAACTTTCCTTGCTGTGAAAATGAAAGAATCAGCACAGAGTGTTTTGAGCAAAAGTTACGGAAAGGTTATACATGTAACTTGGAGTCTAGGACAAAATTATTTTTAGCTTTGGCAGGATAATGGGCAAACCAAAGGGAAATAAATGTTACTCTCTACTCGAGAGGAATACGAGGCAGTGTTTTAAAACAAAAATGTCCCGAATTAACCGATAATATCATAAATTGTTCCTGGAGCAAGTGCTTTGACCCATTTAAAAAAAAACGACAGGCTTATAAAAGCGCCTAGAGTTCATAGTGGGCGGAAGTACGACTAAAAATTACAATCAATTTATTTTTAGGCCTCAATCATCAAAATCGGTTCACAGCCTGTCGAGAAAAAGTTATGAAATATTAAACTAATAGGTGTTTAAGGTAAAATGAATTACCTTTTTAGCTCTAACAGAGTAATGGTTGAATTGTTATGGGACTGAATGTTACGGTACTCTACGCACGAGAGGGATGAGGTGAAGTGTTTCAAAACAAGTGTGTTTGAGTTTCCTTATAGAAATGGTTCACTGAATTCGAATTTTTATAATAATTTTGAACCCTAGCAAGGTTAATTAAGTTTTTAAAAATAAATAACAGTGCATACAACAAGAGAAAATTAAGCAGAATTGTTTGAGTGCAAGAAAGACATACAAGTCAGTTAGGAAGATATGGATAAAAAGTTGGGGAAAGGATGCTAAAGTTCAAGGCAGTACGGATAGGGATGAAAAGTTGGGGAAAGGATGCTAAAGTTCAAGGCAGTACGGATATGGATGAAAAGTTGGGGAAAGGATGTTAAAGTTAAGGCAGTACGGATATGGATGAAAAGTTGGGGAAAGGATGCTAAAGTTCAAGGCAGTACGGATATGGATGAAAAGTTGGGGAAAGGATGCTAAAGTTCAAGGCAGTACGGATATGGATGAAAAGTTGGGGAAAGGATGTTAAAGTTAAGGCAGTACGGATAGGGATGAAAAGTTGGGGAAAGGATGTTAAAGTTCAAGGCAGTACGGATATGGATGAAAAGTTGGGGAAAGGATGCTAAAGTTCAAGGCAGTACGGATAGGGATGAAAAGTTGGGGAAAGGATGCTAAAGTTCAAGGCAGTACGGATAGGGATGAAAAGTTGGGAAAGGATGTTAAAGTTCAAGGCAGTACGGATAGGGATGAAAAGTTGGGGAAAGGATGTTAAAGTTCAAGGCAGTACGGATAGGGATGAAAAGTTGGGGAAAGGATGTTAAAGTTCAAGGCAGTACGGTAAGGGAGGTATTTTGAGAGGAATGTTAGTTCCCTTTGATGCGGTTGAATAAGATAAAATGCTTCACAATGAAATTTCTAAGATTATTCCCAGACGTAAAAAATGAAGCCTGAGAGAAGAACTTTTACCCAGTATTATGAACCAGAGCAGAACAAACATTTTTTTACAGTTAATTGAATAGCTCACCTACCAAAGTAAATTAATCGGCATATTTTGAGCCAATATAAAACAAATCGGTCCAGTAGTTGAAGAAAAAATTTGGGAAAGAGATAATGAAATGAGTATTTTGAGTGAAACACGTTTCTTAACTGTTCCCGGGTAATGGAGCAATGTATAGAGAATTTATAGGGGATTTTCGCTACTGATGGATAAGATAAAGCATTTTATGTCAGTATTTCTAATTTTCTCCAAAATGTAAACACAAGCGTGAGTCAATGAACCGAGCAGTTGGCCTCTATTAATTTGTAGCTCTAACAGGGTGCAATATTTAGGGTTAAGAAAATGGTGTCTGCAACTAGATGAAATCAATACAAAATAATGTCGTAAGTGAAAAATAATGAAAATCAGTCCAGTAGCTTTTTTAACCATAACGAGGCAGTAGGAGAATTTTGAAGGAAATGATCATGGGTATTCTTCACTGTGGGTGGGAAAGAGTAAGTGTATTCAATAAATTTCCTGTAAGTAAAATATGAAACGTAGGGCAAGCAGTTTCACACCTGTTCCTAACAGTACAGGGCTAAATAGTTTTTTAGGGTTTAGTAAATGGTAACTACATAGAACTACAGGAAATCACGTCAAATATTTTGCGCTAAAAATGATAAAAATTGGTCCAATAATTTGAGAGAAAAGGCTGAGAAAAGAAGTTCGGTTCACTTATGGCAAATTAATCTGACGCGTTGCAATACTGGTATTACAAATCTATATATTAATACGCTTGTTCCTACCTACCTACCTACCTACCTGCGGTGTGTGTCACGCTTTTCATCACTAATAGACGGAAGGAAATTAGAGATTCGATGACTTCGGGAAGCTGGGTATCTATGATACNCCCCCTCCCTACTGGATCCGCCTATGGTTACGGTCAACTACAGATTGATCTGGCTGTGGCGTCATAATGAACGGATACCCGATAAGATAGCTGTGCCCCTCCCGATCCTAATGCCAGTGCTCTCCAGTGACTATGATTGAAAGAATTGCTGATGCTATACATTCCCAAACGCCAAGGCCATCTCTGGTGTGGGCAAGAACCTCCGCCGTTGCAGTAATGGGGGCTAGTTAATTAGCACCTTTGGCACTACCCTCCTGGGTTAGAATGCCCTCAGATGCGCTTCTTCATTACTACTGTGTAAGGTTTGGCAAAGTTGACAACGGATAGATGGGTCTCAGGCACAGTCTGTTCGGTGGTGAGGGTGACGCCCTCTGGTGGCGAGATGGTGAAGGCCTGCAGCACCGACGCGCCTATGATGAAGAGCTCCATCTTTGCCAGGGAGTCCCCTAAACACAGGCGGCGACCTGTTGGCAAGCAAGTTTTTATTATATCTGTCATGTGTTTCTGTTATGCCATTACAAGCCCGCTGAATTTTGGCGGTCAAGTAAGATTTTTAGCGTGTCCTGTCCCAGAGGGCTGCCAAAGCTTGGGTTTTCCCAAGCCGTATTTTTTTTTATTGCGCCTCTGGGTACTTCTTTCCGAGCGAACAGATACCACTGCTTGGGCTTTTACTTAAGTTCGTGGATTTTGCTAAAACTCCCGTTGGCAGCTTTGACAGCCGCGTTAGTGGCATGTACGCAGGTTTACAAGAAGCAAAGTGTCCAGTGATCGGAAGCTGACTCGCTGTTTGACTGCACAAATGACTGGAAGCCTGTAATTGGAGGGATGGGAGCAGCTATTGGAAAACATACAAATAAACAAAAAATTCTGATCAGTTTCCTCTTCCAGTAATCCTTTGCAGCGGAGTGACCGCTGCAGAGAAAGGTAGTGGTGCGCTGCTATAATTCCATTCGTGACCTCGATTCGAAGAACTCACGAGAGCAAGTGATCTTCTTTGTGCCCCACATTCAGTCCCAGGCAATGGGATTTGCTAGGTCACGGGCCAGTGTGTCCCTACATTATAACAGCGCCGGTTTTGTTTATGAATATTATAGTTATCATCCTCTGTTTGCTTCATACTCTAAGGAATAGGTTCGCAACCGTGGGCTATAGCACCTCCTGAGAGAGTGCGATGACCTTTTAGCCTCTGCATGAGCGGGCAAAGAGGCCAAACGGGTTGCGTCAACTATGCTATTATATTTTACCAGAACGTTTTTCCCGTCTCGCTAAATTAGGCCCAAGCCGATTGACCTATATCAACTGTGTCGTAGAAAGAGCATTCTCGAAAACGTGGAAAAACTTGACACTAAGCGGTATAGGGTTAAGGGTGCACTATCTGGCATTATTCCTTAGCCACTCATAAATTAACATCACTGCCTTCAATTTCGGACAAAGTTCGCCCTCTGTCGCTACATGGGTTATCCCCTTTGTAAGGTATACCAGCAATGGGGCACCCGATTGCGAGATCGCAGACTATTGGGTAAACAAATATTTTGCGTTCCGGTGGCCCGTGGAAATAATTGTGTTTCACACCAACATTTTGCGTGGCCAAATTAAAACTTAGAGGCCAAAAAATCGAGATTGTGACCGCTACTGGGGAACCAATTCGAAATTATTACAGATTCAGCGATCAAGAATTGGATGCCCGCGATCACAGAATTGCAAGATGCCAAGCACTTTGTTCGAGGACATGCTAAAAGTTTTCGAATTGTGCCGGGCAGACGTTAAGAAACAATTGACTATAAAGTGAATCATTACCGCCACTAGACTCATGTAGCCAGAACTCACTGGTTCCATTGGACATGATGCCCTCACCTAGCTGTGGCTCTCAGAGAATTCTATCAAAGAGCAAGTATCCCATTTCATCTTCACCGGAAAGTGTGTTCACCTCAATATTATACGGTATGAACACTTGCCTCACCTTCACCAAAGGGTATAACTTTTTTTCTCATTTCCAACAGGGGGCATGGAGCCGTCTCTCGCCTTCGCCAATGAGTATGAACAAGGCGTTCTTTAGTAAAGGCCTGGGTGTGTACGTCATTATGTTGATCAGTTCGGTACAGTCCCTGGAAAAATTATTTCGCGCAGCCTGATACTTTAGGCTTGTACTCTACATAATGCGAGATTACCTGGATAGAGAACTCAAACTATCGTAATATGTAACCTTTGACAAGTTGAAGTAGACTTTTCTATCGACCTATGCCCTATGTATACAGAGTATAGGTATCAAAAATATCCCGCTGCGTCTAATAATTTTTCCCAGAACTGTACGTGATCGGACCTTTTTCAAAGCAGAGATCCAGGCCTGTATTTTAGGAGGCCTTGGTATGAACCCTTCCTTCACTTAAAAAAAAATGCATGAACCCCTACGTCACCAGCAGCAAAATCTTGTGTTCCTCGCTCACCTGTACCAAAGGGTATGAGCTCCTTCCTAACAACGAAGTTGCCTTCGCTGTCCAAGAACCTGTCGGGGTTGAAGACTTCGGGGTCCTTGAAAGTCCTAGGGTCGTAGTGAGATGCTTTCAGGAACGAGAAAACAGTAGCTCCCTGAAAAGTACACTTTGATTTAAAGTTTACCTCGGATCAAGAACGTATTTGAAAAAGTTATAGCGCAGAGAACAAATGCGGTCAAATGTGATCTGCACAACAGCTCTACCTCTCCCCCGCATGCTGGAGTGGAGATTAAAAGAGTGCATAAAAACTCATTGGTTGATGCAAACTATCTTGGTTTGCAGCACCAACGCATCGTATTTCCGTAGTGGGCACAGTATACAGAGCTAGAACTGGTTGCTCTAGAAAGAAATGATCACGAACCAACATAGGTCGGCGCTTCCGATGTTCCTAATTATATTCTGGCGGAGGGCTGAGAGGAAGAGGCGGATAAAGGTAAAGGTTAAATCAACATGACCGTACCCCAAATGGGAAACTCACACGCACTGGTTTGTGCTGTAAATATAGGATAACAGGCCCCAGAGGAGTATACGGCTGCATTCGACCACAGATGGACTAGAGCTATGGCGCCAGTGGCGGAAGGCTCTATTCGACAATCTATTCCCCTGACCCTCCTCATTGCTGGCAATGGTCAGTAAACACACAGCAGCACACAGACCGGATGTTGACTGAAGAACTTGCCTCGCTGGGAACGAGGCAAGAATCAGCAGCCTTGGGAATCAAATTCCAGAAGCACTAGTCAGTTGCTACTGTGTCTAAAGTGGAAGAGTCAAGATAAGACGCGAATGTCATCTTGGAACTGAGCAAACGTTGAGCAGCACCAAGAAAATACAGTTCAGTCAAAAGAATTCACGGAAATGCTTAGTACCGTATACAGGATACCAGCCAATAGTTGAACCTTAAGGGGGTCTTCTACAATTTTTTCTTTTATTTATGAACCGATTTTTTTAGATTTGCACATAAGATGTAGAATTAAAAAATAAAACATTTTGTTCGTGTAACTTTTTCAGTTTAGGCCTTAGTTTTTTCATAATGATATTTTCTTTTTTTTTTTCCTTTTTTTCATAAATTTTAAAAAGAATGTAAATGCTACACTAAAAACAAAGACAGTTTTGGAATCTTTGAAAGATTCCCTACAAAACAGTGAAGGGATTTTTTTCAGTTTCCTTTTCGTTTTCTATTGACATGAGACTTTAGATGGGTTACCGAAGAATTAATAAAATATGTAAATTGTTTTTATATTTCATATAATAAAAAACAAACTAAAAAGAAATTGAAAGAACTCCCTTGATAGTTTTGTAGGGAATCTTTCAAGAATTCCAAAACCGTCTTTGTTGTTAGTTAGTGTTAGTTGTTTTATTCTGAAAAATCAAATTTTTCAGGGCGGCAAATTTTATGTTTTTGTGGATGATTTTTTTAAAAAATGCGCTGTTTGCAGTTCAAATGCACTTGACATGTTTTATCTATAGTACATTTCCACCTATAACTACCTTACATTCGTCATTCACTAATAAAAACATGAAATAGCTAGGTATGTATTATATGAATAAATAATGAAAAAGTCAATTTTTGACCCCTTCCGGACCCCTTTGCCCCCCCTTTTTGGGGGGTTCTAGTGCTGCTAGCCCCCTAAAAATTTGGGACGTTATAGCCCCATACTTGAGGACACTTTTTGAGCATAAAAAAATTGAAAATGTTGACCATTTTCCGTTAAAAGACCCCCTTAAGCGTTGAAATTTGGCTGCAATGTAAATTCAGTATGAAAAAAGCGTCAGCTCAGCGTGAAGTTTCAGCTGCATCAAAGAGATTCAGTTAAAGAAAGCATTAGTGAAATGGATTACGCCCGAAAGCAACTTCAATCAAGACGGATTTTCTTGAACTGCCATGAAGAAATCCATTTTAAAACTGGAGCACTCTGAGAGCGCATACCTCCGCCAAGCGAGGCAACGGTAACAAAAAATTCAAATTGGCTCTGAAACCATAATTTTCTTTATATAGACTCCAAAATTTAATCAATTGTGCCTTTTGATAGTAATAACAGCTTGTGCAATTTTTTTGAAGGTCCGTTTGTAACTTTTTGAGTTATACTAGTACCAAACGTTATGATAAACATGAGTCCAACATGCAAACGAACATACCGATCTGCTCCAAAATTTAATCATTTATGTCTTTTAACATTACTAACAACTCCTATAAGTTTCATAAAGATCCATTCACTATTTTTTGAGTTATTGTGCTAACAAAAATAAAAATAAAAACCGTGACAAACGAACGAATGAATAAACGGATCATTACCAAAATCCGGTCATTTACTCTTTGTTATATACCTAACAACTCGTGTTTATTTCATCAAAATCCATTAGTAACTTTTTGAGTTATGGCATTGAGAAAAATGAGGCAGACAAGCAAGCAAACAAACAAACGGATAGACATATCTTCACCAAAAGTTAATCATCTGTTCCTACTAACATACCTAACAATCCCTGTAAATTTCATCCAAATCAGTTCATTACTTTTGAGTTATCTTGGTGACAGAGAGACAAACAAACAAACAGACAAATAGTCAGACAGACAAACACGACGAAACAATAACCTCCTTGGTGGAGGTAAATATGAGACGTAGCTTATGCCTGATAAGATCAAAAACTCTATCAAAGATATCGCCTTAGACGAATCCCATGCTTAGAAAGGTTGAAAATGTCCCGAGTCAGGCAGTGGATCTTCTACCTAAGACCTGCGAGAAGTGGCCTCTAATATTTGAACTTGACTCCTTCTCCCATTCTCCTGTAGCGTATCCTATTTATCTTCATATCTGGCTAGCCCAATTAAAAACGTCGAGCGCCACAAACAAAGCAAACATAATGCTGTATGTTGTGAAAGAAAGGAAAAGCGGTAGATAAGATACGCGTGAAATGGTCTTATGTCTTTGCTTTGAAAGTGCCTGAAATTTTTTTCAAGAAGCGCTAAAGAAGACAGCTATGGCTGAACTTCGTTCCAGCGAAAACCAGAGCTTCTTTCAAGTTGAAGTTTCCCCTACCTTATAATGAAAAGCGTCACGTACAGACACACGGATGGATGGATGGATGGATGGATGGATGGACGTACGGATGGATGGAGCCCCAGGCAGAATTATAATATAGATATTATTAAGATAAGATAAGTTAACTGCGATTTTTATTTTTCGTTTAGCATAGTGAAATGTGTGTGGCAAGGTCAACATGATGCAAGATTGCAAATGATTACTCGAAGTAGGAGGTGAACAGTCAGATTCTTGACTCCGAGAGCGAAGATCATTCTATTTTTATTACCATAACATTTACTATATTGGGTAAACTGATCAAAACTAACTTTTCCAATGCAACAGCAGTGACTTTTATTTTTTCTATTGATATCGTAAATTATTTCAGATCACTGTTATGCCCTGATTGCCTGTTTTAACTGAAAGTGACAACGGTTCGGCATCGCATCAACGGAGGCCCGGGTTCGGTTCCCCGGACGGCACGCTACGGATTTACACTGCGTGGAGCACTCCAGCACCGAGAAGCCAGGCGATGCACGATGAGGGATGTTAAATTCTTTCCGTATACGGCCAGTAACTTATATATTATACAGTTTATTAATTTATACGGACCGTCGCATGCATTTCCCCTTTAACCCTTTGTGTCGGTTCCGTGCTTGTCTCTGCTGCATTCAGCTTTTCTGAGAATATTCCAGACTTTCTTGGAGGCGAGGACGGTTCCAAACCCCTAAAGACCGACAGTTCAATTCAGCAACTCAACGGGACCTTACGTCGACTCAGCTTGCTCCTGCCGGGTGGTAGTTATCTGCGACCAGCTTCGTTCAGCGGCCTGTTTCTCCTCTGGTTGCCTATCGGAGGTCGTCTTCGCGGAGCCTACGTGACTCCCTTTCTCTTACCTATGA
>LQNS02276866.1:10297103-10314036 GCA_001587735.2 Parhyale hawaiensis
TTTTTTTTACGGTTCATTATGGTAGATCATGGTTGTGCAGCTAAAACTTTTGTAGTTGTTATTGGGTATTTATGGTTGATATTATGGTCGAAGGTTGTGACATATCTCTACCTTACTGCACCCCATAAATGGTTGAATATGGAGGATATATCGATAATAAACCACCAAAGTCTCGACCATAATCATAGTTGTTCTACTGTAATCACAACCATAATTTCCGACTGGGTTGAAGGGTGACTTGGCCATTTCGGCGAATTGAGACCTGCCTCGTCTATACACCGATTTTGTCTCTTTGTCTCTCTGTCTATCACAAAGATAGCTCAGAAGTTATGGACAAATCTTGAACGAAATTGTTAAGGAGTGTTAGCTATGTTATGAAAACCAAATTATTAACACTATGTAAAAGTTCGTTGAACCATTTGTTTGCGTGTTTCTCTGCCTCTTATTACCTCGTACCATAACTAAAAAATTAATGGACCAATTTTCTTTAAATTTTCAGGGATTGCTAGATTAGAGTATTTAAGAGGCAGTACAGGAACCAAAAGGCCCATTCCCTAAGAGACACCGGGACTTACGCCCCAGCCCTCTATGATCTATTGCCATCATGTCAGTATGATATAGATGACCGAGGAAAACTGAAGAGAAAAAGGGAAAGATTCTCAGTCAAGGAGACGATCATGGATGCACGCAAGCATGAACTATATCCGCTGATATGCAGAGCTTAGAGACATCTATCTGTGTAGTTGGGGCGGAAGATAGAAGAAGATGGATTAAGATGGTCTCTGAAGCATTTGCCGTTAAAAGTTTGCAACTCATGAAGAAGTTCTGAGCTGTGGAGGATGTCTCTTCCAAAGTTTTTCGAAAAGATTTCTAACGCGTTGACTGTCTCCGCACTGACAACATCGGAGGGAGTCTGTTCCAAATGTTCACTGTGAAATATGGAAAGAACTGCTGACTTAAGGTTGTTCTTCTAGCTTGTGGCTTGAGTTTTTGACCGTTGTTTCGCAAGGATCATTAATGTCTCTTTCAAAGAGTACGTACGTCGTTGAGGCCATTCAAATACTACTTGAATGTTTCTACATGATTTGCCTCCTGAATCGTCTTTGCTCGAGGGAGATCAGGCCCAGTTCGTTTAGGTGACATTTGTATGGCTTGTTTCGCAGCTGAAGGAAAGAAGTGTCAATTTTCTTGTTCTGCGTTGGACTCTTTCAAAGTTATCGATATCTTTACCCAGATGCAACAACCAGAATTGAATTGTAAATTCTAAGTGTGGCCTCACTAATGCCTTGTACAAGGGAATGATGATGCCTTAATTTGGACTTGTATTCAAAATTCCTGGTGATGAATGCCACTACTCGGCTTGCCATTTTCACTCTGGTCAACTTGCGAACTGTGTTACAGTTTGTTTGTAATAGTCATTCCCAAGTCACGTTGCTGGGTCACAGCTGCCAATTCGGTCTCGATCATTTTCAATTGGGTTAGAGGATTTTCCGGCCCTACGTGCAGTACTAAAGATTTGTCGACATTAAACTTCATCTGCCCCGTTGTGCTCAAATCCATGAGGTGGTCAAGGTCTTGTTGGATCTCAGCTCTTCTCACAACAAGATAACATGGTTTAGTATCATCAGCAAATTTATTGAAATTACCATGGACATTAAGATCGAGATCATTAATGTAAATTATGAACAGAAGTGGGCCAAACTCGCTCCCTTATGGAACCCCTGATCATACATGCGTTCAGTGGCTCGTCTCGCCTTCAAGCTTCACTCGCTGCTGCCGATCCGTGTGCCATGCCCGAATCCAGCGCAAATAGTCTTCCTGGATGCCTCGGCTTCCCAGTTTTTCTTTAGCCGTTGATGGACGACGTTGGAAGTTTAAATACGCGAGATCCACACTCATTTCTTCATTTTTAACTTATGTAACATTCGAAAAGAAGTCCATAGTTTTGCTAAGCAACTTCTTCCAAGATGGAAGCAGTGCTGAGTGTCGGATAGGAGCTGGTGCATCCTCAGGTGAACAGTGATGCACTTCTTCAAGAGGCGTTCGATGGTTTTGCTTTGGACCAATGTAATACTGATTGGTCGTTAGTTGCTAGGGTTTTTCTTTTCCCCTTCTTGTGTATCGGGATCATGTTGGCTATTTCCAACTATACGAGACTTTTCCTGTTCTTAAAGACCGATCGAATATTTCTAGCTGTGGCTTCAAGTTGACGAGCCATTTCTCGTAGAATGCGGAGAGAACGATTATCGGGGCCAGGGGATTTGCACACATTCAGGTGGGTCTGGTTTTGAAGGATCTCGAACTCCATGAAACACAATGTGTGTTTATGTGGGCAACTTGCATCGGTGCTGGTTCAGGAATATTCGTAACAGTTTCAATAGTTAATACAAAAGCAAAATATTCTTTGTCTCTTGGGTCATTAATTGGTGATTCCACCGTCAGGTCTTGAACGCCCGGGCATATGGTTTCTTTTTTGAGTCGTCCTTCGTTTGCATATTTATAGAATGCCTCTGGGTTGCATTTTGCCGTAGCGGCTACGGCAACGTCATTTTCTTTTAGCAGTCCTGACTATTTTGTTCACATCCCGATATACCCTTATGTGACTGGATCTGTTCTCCTCTGTTGGACGCTTCCAAGCTTTGTAACGCACTTGTCATCTTGCAATGCAGCGTTTGACTGTCCGATCCATCCAGAGGGAATCATTACTGATAGGAACACGTTTATACGGTATGCATCATTCAGCAGCTCCCATATCCTCGTCTTTAAAATGTGAGAGCAGTGTTCAACACTGGCGTCTCTCAGAGGAGTTTCGAAGTCAGCTGTTCCTCTTTCAGTCGCCATTCCGAGAAAATTCGCTCGCCGGTAGTCTGGCAGCTTGAGACGATCCGCATTGGCGGTGAGTTCGTTATCAGTTTGAGAGTAACTTCAAAGTTGAAGTTAATACTAGGAGCAAATGACAAAATTTTTCAGTTGATCTATCTGTCCGGTAAGCACTGGCGTCAGACTCGCCATTCTGTGTACGCTCAGCACTGTGCGTGCGTTCAAATAAGCTTTTTTGGCCGCGCAACTTCCACCAGAAGCACTTCAAGAAGCACTACCTAATCTAACCTAGCCTAACCTAACCTTCCCTTACCCAACCTTACCTAACCTAACCTTACCTAACCTAGAATAACCTTACCAAACCCAAACCTTACCTAACCTAAGCTGCGATACAGCAAGCAGGCACAGCGCACAAACTTGAACGCCGCCAGCACGTACACTCGTCGTACAGTACACTGATGCCCTTACACAAACGTACATGCATAGCGTATGTATGACGAGTGTAACGCTGGTGCGTCCGGTAATTAGCTATCCCCGCGAACGAAGTGAGAAAGGTGATGAAGTTTTCGTTGAAGATTTAAGTATGTATAAGCACTATATATCTGTATAGTTGCAGAGCAATGTTCATAATTTGCAGATGGCTTAAACTAGATGCTAAAAATGTAAAAATTCTTGAGTTAGCTGGCCATCAGAAATGGCGGGGTAGAAATGTACCCCAACCGTGGGTGATGGTCTTACGCCATGAAGCGTTCTATTTTGTCTCAGCAGGTGTTTTTTTTATGTTTTTTCGGTGACACAACTAAACTAGAGAGCCTTCTTGGAGCGCATACATCCGGTAAGCAAGGCAACGGTATCGGAAAACTCAAATTGATTCAGAAACCATGATTTTCTTTGTATCAACACCAAAATTTAATTATTTGTGCCTTTTGATAGCATTAACAACTCCTATAGTTTTCATGAAGATCCGTTCATAACTTTTTGAGTTATGCTGCTAACAAACATTATATCAAACATAAGGCCGGCTGCACACTAACAACTTTCGTTGCCGCTAGGAGCTTAGAGGCAACTCAACTTATCCGTGTACGTAGCTACGACACGGCTTCAGCTTGCACAAAATTTAGCTGCTTCAAAAANAGTCAAACACACAAACAACCCAACCGATCATCACCAAAATTTAGTCATTTATGTTTCGTATTTTTTTTACATTAGTAACAACTCCTCTAAATTTCATCAAGATCCATTCCTAGCTTTTTCAGTTATTGTTCTAACAAGCATAAAATTAAAGATAGCGACAAACAAGCAAACGAATGAACAGATCATCCCCAAAAATTTGTCAGTTACTCATCGTATTATACCTAAAACTCATAAATTTTATAGAAATCTGTCCTTTACTTTCTGAGTTACAGCCTTTAAAAAAAAATAGACAAATAGATAAACAAACAAACAGATGAACGGATTTTCACTAAAAGTTAATCATCTGTTGCTGTTAACATGCCTAACAATCCCTGTGAATTCCCTAAAGATCCGTTCATATCTTTCTTAGTAATCTTGGTGAGAGACAAACATACTGACAGATAAACAAACAGGCAGACCGACGAGGCAAAAAACAACCTCCTCAGCGGAGCGAAAAACTTACTTCCGATGTGCATGCAATTTGCAGAAGCTAATTATTATAAATAGATACTGTAAGATTCAAATGCATTAATTTTGGTGGTGATTTGTTCGTCCTTTTGTTTGACTGACTAGTGGTTATCAAAGTTTTTGTTAGTACGATGATTTCAAAGGAGTACGAACGGATAAGCACGAAATTTGTAGGAACTGTTAAAAATATCGAAAGGCATAAATTACTTAATATTTGAGGTAATCGGTTAGTCCGTTTGTGTGTTAGACCAATGTCCGTCAAACTCTTAATCAGAATTCAACTCAAGAAGCTACGCACAGAACAGAAGGTGCTATCACAGACAAGAGGCACAAATAGACAAATTTTGGTGAATATAAAACGAAGTTGCTATAGTATTAGGAATAATTTGAGTTTATCCTTAACATTGCCTCGGCTATTGACAAATGCACCGCCAGAATGTTCTCTATAGTATTAACAACTTGGATGCTAACAGATAAATTGATATTATGTGGCCGAAGTATGCTGGAAGTATCCCCAAAGAAGTGATTCC
This sequence comes from Parhyale hawaiensis, assembly GCA_001587735.2. Taxonomy (NCBI): domain Eukaryota; kingdom Metazoa; phylum Arthropoda; class Malacostraca; order Amphipoda; family Hyalidae; genus Parhyale; species Parhyale hawaiensis. The sequence goes on from LQNS02276866.1 coordinate 10,302,095, forward strand.
AAACATATCATTTTTGGGCAAAATTATGTAAGTGTGTCGTAGACTTCTCGACGAATTTGTTTCTCAGAGACTCTGAAGGTCACACTGTGGATGAATACGTTAGGTGCAAGCCGTAAAAGCTGTAAAGTCGACACTTGAAACCTGCCACTTCTAAATACGAGGAACTTGACACATGTAATAATATAATGGAGGAGGGAACGAAGAGCCGAGTTAATAAAGTCTTTATCATTTTTATTACTATCGTTACATGCCAGCACTTCGTGGGTGGAGAATAACCCAAACGGAGTATTAAGCGGCCCCCAGACGTCCAGAGAGCTCCTTAGAGTAATTCCTGCAAAATATTCAGAGCTGACTTACATGACTGCATACCGAGACGGTTGAACACCGAACCCGCATTGCATTCTATGTTGGTACCGCGCTGGGTATGTTGGTACCGCACTGGGTATGTTGGTACCGCACTGGGTATGTTGGTACCGCACTGGGTATGTTAGTACCGCACTGGGTATGTAGGTACCGCACTGGGTATGTTGGTACCGCACTGGGTATGTTGGTGGGTATGTTGGTACCGCACTGGGTATGTTGGTACCGCACTGGGTATATTGGTACCGCACTGGGTATATTGGTACCGCACTGGGTATGTTGGTACCGCACTGGGTATGTTGGTACCGCACTGGGTATGTTAGTACCGCACTGGGTATGTTGGTACCGCACTGGGTATGTTGGTACCGCACTGGGTATGTTGGTACCGCACTGGGTATGTTGGTACCGCACTGGGTATGTTGGTACCGCACTGGGTATGTTGGTACCGCACTGGGTATGTTGGGACCGCACTGGGTATGAAGTACTGGAGCAGTGACAAGTTTTGCACATATAAGACTATACATAAGGTCAAGTAATGTGCTACGGTATAGGTTATGTGTTTCTTCCTAAGATTGTGCGATCAGGAACAGAGAAATTTCACATATTACTGAATTCGTTATAGAACATATAACAGCGGGTAACATTTTGTCTATGGGACACGTTTACTAGATTCTCCTAGACACCCAGTCTACAGGCCAAATCGACAAATCCGTCAAGCAGGCCCTAGCGACAATCGAGCCCCACCAGGGAAAAAATTCTAATAGAGGACGTGAGAAAGTACAGAAGCCTTTCCAGACTATTTCATCACCAAACGCAGCATGAACTTTAAGTAAAATCCCTAAATTAATTCACTGGAAGAACGTGAGACCAGAAGCCTAATATGCGCATTAGAAGTAACTTTCTCATCAAAGAGGACACCTAGTATCTCAAGAGTCAGGCCCCTGCAGCATCGTGTCATCTATTTCAAGTGGCGGATTCTGCGGCGACAGTGTACGAGACTGACTGATAATAATAGACTTAATACTGACAGCTGCATTCAATATCATATACCAAGAGGAGTACCATAGGTTAATGCAAGACAATTCTATGTCTGAGGACTCCGCACCAAAAAACATTTTCATGCCGGTGGCTCGAATCAGCGCTACCAAAGCAGATTCGTCGGCATGACTGACCATAGTGTTTTTCAAGGAGAAGAGAATCTCGCTAGTGTACGTTAGACACATAATAAAACTAAAATGCTACCGTTATGAACATCCATTACCTACTCGACGAGAAAATTTCTAATTAGCAAAACGTACTTTGTAGTGTGTTCTGGCTGTAGGTGGCCCTTAGAATCTTAGAAAGTTGTACGGTTCGCAGATTTATTGGTCTCTTCAGCCAAACTTATATCCAGCGATACATTGTACTTTATGTGGAGTGTGTCCTATGATTTGCAGGTTGAATATGGGCTCTCTGCAGGTCGTAGGACTCGCCAGCTTCGATGTGATGAAGGAAGCCTTCGCACTACGTCAACTGCAGGACCGATCACAGCTGTTCAGCACACAAGCATTCTCGTTGCTTTCCGGCAGAGGTAATTTAAGAGCGTCGTCTTGGCTAGTGTTTACGCTGCTGTTGCTGGTGCCACGCTTTACAATTGCACCTTCAACCTATGGGCGGATGCACAGCTCACACATGGAAGTTGATTCGAACTCAAAGTCCGGTAATAATTTGACCGTGGCATTACCCAGTTCCCCACAGTACTAAAGGTTTTCAATCTTTAATAAGTTTTTTTTTACAACTTGGGACTGTACGAAGCATCGTAAACATTTGTTGTAAGCTAGTTAACCAAGGGCGCATACGATTGGTTGACGAAATGAAGCCTTTGACTCGTCCGAATTTCCAGACAGATGCCCTGGCCTCGACTTGTTGAATCAAATTTCAGGCGTTGACTTTTAACCGAATACCTGTGACACTTGCATAGCTGGCTCAACATACATAGCGGATCTGCTGCCCACACCTAGTCACGCAGCCAAAATTCTCGCGCGAATTTCAATTTAAAAGGAAATCAAGTGGGCTTGGCTCGAATCCACTTGCATGGCGCGATCAAACGTACCCGAAATCAGCTTAGGGTTCTATAGGGTCTTTCCAGAAACCGCTTTAGTTAGCGATTTTGTTAGTGCAGTCCCCCCGGCTGGTTAGCATCTTCTCGACCAGAGTCCCTTGTTTGTGGCACTAATCCACGTCTCAGGGTGTGCCAACCTTTATATCACTAAATAAAACTTTTTCTTTCTCCTTCTTTGCAAATACCGACATCATCTTCCGGGAACCTTTGCATTTATTTTTTTTTCGACGTTTGTACACATAGATGATAACTGGTTTCATTCTTTTGAACAGCACTAAAACACTCATACCGGCAAAGCACTAGAGTGCCAATTCCTTTAGGGTTAAATGCGGCTTAAAAACAAAACGAGGAATATTTTAATATTCCCGCACAGGTTACTGTTATGATGCAGCTGGTAATTTTTCAAATACAGGTTTGATTGCCTCCAGCGGGAAGAATTGGGAGCGCCATCACCGGTTTGCCGTTAGGCAACTCAGAGACCTCGGCATGGGGCGGTCCGTCATGGAGTCTACAATAATGGAAGAAACCGAAGCTCTTATTGCCTATTTTGCTCAACATGTCAACGAACCTTTGGAAGTTGCCTATCATGTCAATGTCGCAATACTGAACATCATATGGCGCCTTGCAGCAGGTAGGTTTTGAAGAAGCAACGGACGAATTTATCGTTGAACTACCAATTCTGCATCATGGTGTGCCCACCTAATCGTGACAGTACTGAAAATCATGCCTGCGACTTGCAACAACTTTGTTTGGTTGGTAACATAGGAACTAACCTATGTAAAAACTTTAGATAGGTATGCCCTACTGCTTATAAACTTAAGCTACAGATTATTCTAGGTTCACCCTACGGCAGCCATATAACATGTTCATAGACTACAATTAGCCTGTACTTGCCTGCCCACTAAAAATCCCAAGTGCAAATGGGCGTGACTGCAATTGACAAAACATCCATAAAATATTTTCCAGTCCATAGAGCAACTTCAAACAAAAGTAAGCTATGCTCGGCGATGTAAAAAAAATGTGTTCATCAGCAAGAAACGCAAATTTGTTGCTAAATCGACGATAATTGAATCTTATGACACTGAAATAACCTAAACGCGGCTACAAAAAAGGTTGCAATGCCATTGGCCTGTGTTTACGTGTATCTGCTTCTTGCCAATAAATGTATTCCTTGCGTTAAAACAGTTATTTTGCTAATTAAGTCGCTATGTTGACTGAAAACCAGTTTAGCAAAAGTTTTATCAACTTGCCGTCAGGCTCATTTCGAAGTATTGTAATATATAAAGCACGGCCAATATTTGTCGCACAATAAACACAACATTTAGGCTAATGCATAACTTCCTTTCGGTAAGATTTGGCAGCTGCTGAAAAGGAATTTGCCTTCTACTTCCAGGTCAAAGGTTCGACGTGAGGAATCCAAATATTCTTAGTTTAGTGGCGAAAAATGAAGAGAACTTTAGCCTGGCGAGGGGACCGATGATGTACTTGGACTGGTTCCCGTGGCTGGACTACCTTCCTGGGTTTGTGAAGGAATACTTCTTCCGTACGGGAACGTTCTTCAAAAATCTAAAGTCAATACTGGCATTTTTAGAGGTGGGCTCCGAGTTTGCTGAGGTATTTGATGTCATTTTTATGAACCAGCTCGGAAAATCTACTCATATTCCTTTCGAGGAAGTTGTTAGATATGTATGCCATCACGATTACGTTCCAATCAGTTATTTGAAATTTTGAATAGAAAAATCTTCTATCCTGTATCATGCCCTGTAAATTATGTAAATTACGCTGATGCTTTTCTATACAGTTTATAGAGTATGTACCTCTTAATGCAATAAACAGAGTATTTCAGGTTTGAAGTAAAATGTTATAATTTATATCGCAATTTTACAGTCCTCGAATACAGCATTCTTGCGACGGTGCATTCAATTCTCAAGTATATAGCTTATCAGACGAAGCAACGAACAGTTAGTTATAAAACGACGGACTGACTAACACAGCGAAATTATTATTGACAGACTCACAGAGACAACATCGATAATGCAAGCGCTCGTGGTTTGAGGTAAGTATCCTAGCTAAAGGGATACAGTAGAGTCCTGCGTTGCTTGGGGTTACAGCGTGTCTACCATTCATAACCCACTTCGAGTGCACTGAGAGGTTATGATAGTTTTGTTCTAACAGTCCTTGATCTAACCAGCAATGAGGGGTATGATAGTTTTTGTCAGTTTTTCATGCACTGCAAACCTTTCTTACTCTAGCTGCGTCTCAAGGACGCTTACCTGCAGCACGGCATCTTGCTTTTCTATTGATGGTGTGTGTTAAAGCTGAATTTTCCACAATACCATGAAGTCCCATGAGCAAGATGTAAATAATTGTTGAAATGTAGAGAATATATCAATTTTATTCATAGGTTGGTAGATTTATTATCACAAGTGAAAGAGCTTCATACAGCCATTTGTCAGCTGCTCGGCCCATTAGGGGATAAGAGGATGACCACTGACTGCACTGTCAATGTGTATGAGGCCCGCTTGAATTTTTTCAAGCGCGCTAATCCGACGGCAAATAGTAGAAGACTGAAAAAAAAAATTATCTCTTCAAGTCCATAATATCGAATTTCATATTTTAGATTTGACAAAAGGTACTTAGTCTGGTAGAGAGTAAATTAGTGCAGTTTTAAGCTGCGTATTATCAGAATATAGAAAAACTAAAAGTATAAGAACAGCAGAGGGTAAGCCTGACACGAACTGCATGATGGGTGGGGTGAGAGAGACCAGGAAGAGGGGGGGGGGTGATGAGTGTGGGGGTGAGCTGTGACGCCATCGGATCACATATAACCTAAGGGCTGCCATTGCAGCACGTTTACGGTCTACAGCACAGGTGCAGTACCAATAAATTTGGGAATGCTAGTTTCTTTGCTGATAATAAACTATTGATCCCATGCATTCAACAGGTACTGCCGAGGGTAGATTACAGTTCACCTCTTTGGATACCGAGCAAACGAAGAGACCTGGAGCGCCTCGAGGTCATTCATTGCAAAAAAAATCGAGTCATACATGATTTAAACTGTTATGAAAGTCCTGCTCACATTCATATGCTCTCAGATCGACCGAGACTCGAGCGGTTAAGGATCTCATACGTTTGGAAAATTCTATAAGGAATTACTGTCGGTGTCATAGGGCGATTCTTTCCCAGATTCCCATACCGTATTGGCCGCACTTATGAAGTGCAAATTCCGATCAGAAATGCTGGCGATGCAATGTGGTCAGAAATGCTGGCGATGCAATGTGGTCAGAAATGCTGGCGATGCAATGTGGTCAGAAATGCTGGCGATGCAATGTGGTCAGAAATGCTGGCGATGCAATGTGATCAGAAATGCTGGCGATGCAATGTGGTCAGAAATGCTGGCGATGCAATGTGGTCACGAAGTAGTCTAATAGTTTCACGGTTGGGGGGGGGCGAGGTTATTTAACAAAATGCCGCGTCACTTTCGAGAAGCCACTGGAATTGCGATTGTGAAGCTTTAAAAATTTCCTGGACGCGTTTTTAAACCCACTATAGACGAGAAAATTGCCCGGAGTGACGTTTATTGCTCTACCAGACTCTGCGAAAAAGTTACCCGAACAGCAAATTCAGGATGATGGATCGAAGTCAATCTGCTTCGTAGCTTTCAAGCCATTCAAAGCAACTTACAGTCCAGTTTTCCCTGCTATCTATTCACTCTTACGGTTTGTAATGCATCTGTTTTTATTAAACCTCTACTATAAATGGTGACAACTGCAATGCCAGAAGCGTAAAAATGGATTTATATCCAGGTTATAACGATGATAGGAGCCAGCAGAAAAAAAGCACGAGTCCAAATTTCGTTTACACGCTACAAGGTCGTAAAACCGTAAGTCCCTTATTAATATACACAGTGAATAAAGAAAGGCGCATATATAAGCGATGAAATTTGTAAAGTTAACATTTACCGTTTTTTCGATGCAGCTTGTAATAATTTTACTTTAGGGCATTGCAACTGCATGAACGTTGTTCCCGTTACAAGTGTATTGAAATGTAATGCCAAGCTTGACGATCCGACAATTTTCTCCCGTCAAAATTAGCGAAGATGTCTCTCTTCTGTGCACGCTTTTACTGAAGTGCCAGAGGAACAAATTGTGGGGACAACTCGCTACTATTGCCCTCCTGCTGGTCACAGCTTGCAGCATCACTTCTGCACAAGATGGGTGGTGTGAGTAACGCCAACTAGACCTCATCTGGAGAATCACCAATGCATCAAGTTATGGCGAAACACTAACGCTGTGTCAAATTCCCACCCTGCACAATGTGCATTAGGGTATCTAATGACGTGAACGAAGCGTGCATTTTTTGTCGACGCTCTGCAGGGAGGAACTGTAAGCTGCGGGAAAATTGGGTTCTTTTATGAAATTTACCTTTCCTATCATCGCTTCTGTCAGAACAGTAATTCAAACAGTACTCTTCCTTGGAGAAAGGCAGATTAAGTCATGAAAGAAAAGGTTAGTAAATATTATCATCTCTTGACCCACAGTCAGTAGTGGAAGAGCATCAGAGAACTCTGGACCCGGACAACTTGCGGGACTACATCGACCACTACCTGGTGGAGATGGAGAGGCAGAAAGACGACCCTGACTCTACCTTCTCTGGTGAGTCTGAGCGTATCTGGCATGTGGAACCTCTTGCCCTTTATTGTAAGCAGAATTGCAGAGTAGGACTCTTGTGATAGCTGGACCCAGCAGTTGGAGTCAAACACTGGCTGGACCCAGCAGTTGGAGTCAGACACTGGCTGGACCCAGCAGTTGGAGTCAGACACTGGCTGGATCCAGAAGTTGGAGTCAAACACTGGCCGGACTCGTGAGTTGGAGTCAGACACTGGCTGGACCCAGCAGTTGGAGTCAGACACTGGCCCGACTTGTGAGTTGGAGTCAGACACTGGCCGGACTCGTGAGCTGGAGCTGGCCGGACTCGTGAGTTGGAGTCAGACACTGGCTGGACCTATGAATTAGACTCGAGCACTGGCTGGAATTAGTAGTAGAGTCTGTCACCAACTTGAGCCCGAAGTCTGACCCATCGTGGAACCAGGAGTTGGAGCTGGTCACTGGCCGGGCTAAGGGTTCGGCATTTTGGTCGTACCTGACAACGTGACTACACAACCCTGGATGATTCTATGTACATAATGTACTTGCAGTTATTTTGTATACCTACTTTAATTGTGCTTGTCCTTCAGTTTTTTTAGTTATTTAGTTTGCTAGTTACGTACTGTAGTTCGACCATGAAGCTCTGATCTGCATTTGATAGAGGGAAGTTAGGGCATCTCTGAGGTGTATTTGTGACGACCTGAGCAGGGATCAGTATGAGGAATAAATTCAAATTCATGGGCTGGTGCTCGCAGATTTTTGGTAGAAGATTCACTGCCTGACTTGGGATATTTTCGACTCTTCGTCTGCATGATACGCAGGTTAAATCAGGATAATACGGGTCTGAGGTATCACTGAAGAACATTTTCTTTTTCGTAGAGCTCTCACCGTTTCAACTAGTCAATATCAATGCAACAATTATACGCATACTGTAGGAATTAAAATTTGCTAGTGGCGGCAATTTGCAACTACGTTACTACCATGTCAACTTTCCTCGGTTAAGTACGCTGCTGATCCATCAACACAGCTCCAGCCTCTGCATTTACAGCTGCCAACAACAAATAGACGATAGGCGGGACTTGAGGTGCGCTCGATTGGGAGTAGAATTTCATCGCTCAAGGCTTAACTTGTACGAATCTTCAGGCAAGTGCGCTGCCTTCGATCCGTTACAATTGAGTTTCAGTGCTGACCCGTAATCCGTTACCCTTAGGACTGCCAGAAACTCAATGTTGCTGCTTAAAATGAAATTTTGAGCATACTCATCACAGGCCTAATAACGTTGCTTCAAACGATTGAGATCACCTTTTAAAGTGACAAATCCAAAGCTTCTATTTGACGTTTCAGACAACTCAAGCCTTGAAGAGTAATGCTCCGTGCTCACTCGAACACGACCTTAGTAACTAAAGGTGCGTTCGACTGGGAAGCGCAATTATATATGCCTCCAAGGTATCCGAATATTCAGGCAGGTGAAATGGCTTCGTATTGTTGATTCAAGTTCCGGGCGTTGACGTCTAATGAGTCGCCTGTGAGACTTCCATGAACATCGTCTCACTAAGTTGAATTGAGATTTTTGTCGGCCCAACTAAATGCAGCGGCTTCTAGCACCTACAGCACGATTCAAAGTGACGAATTTAAAGTTCCTGTCTGCATTTCCGATTAAGTTAAGAGGACTTGGTTGAGATCGACTTCAGAGATCCTATCGAACGTGCCCAAAAACGTTGAAAACGGTTGGTTATCCTCAGAGCTTAGCGACCGGAATGGCTGCTATTCTTTTATTTAAACAATTGTCTCCCATAATAGAATGATGACAAATCTACAGATATGGGAAGTGAATTCTGTTGGTCCGCAAACCCTGGATTTCGAGGCCTGACATTTCCAGCACTTCAGATAATAGCTTTGGCTAAAGTGGCTTCTTCCTTGGCTTCTTCGTGTAGCTAGAGTTAGAAGCAGCAGAATTCGTTGAGCACAGTATAAAAATACCATTCTACGGAGCAAGATCTGGAGGTTCTAAAAGTAACCGATTAAGAGTCAACGCTTGAAATTCCCTTCAACTCGAAGAGTGAGCTGGTCTGGTGTTGTGGCGAGTCAAGCCTGCAATGCCGTATTCGTCCCATACTTAAACAGTAGGCAGGTCTCGTTTGACCGGGTAGCCAACATCGATGTAAGCTGAGCTTACCTGACTCAACTTATCCGGAACTGCTGAAAGGCACTTTGACTTTGCCTATCTGAATCGTGTTACAGGCGCTGGGAGGAACCCAACCATGTTCAGCCGACTGAAAGACAATTCCATTTTAAAGAGAAAGATTAAGTTTTTTGGATCTCCGTATACATGATGGAAAAGGGTCAGCTTATTCAACAGTAATTAACGGATCAAAGCCAGAAGAGTCAAGCTTTTAACGCTTAATATTGGCGCCCAATCCAACATGCTCTTTTTTCTATCAGATAGGACACTACGGCTATATTCTATTACAGTGAAGCCAGGCAATGCGTACAGTAGTACACAACGATGTGTGCACCTTATTTTCATTGCAGCCCTTTATTTTTGTCGTTATTTTTCTTTCAACAGTCTTTGACCTGACCATCGGAGTGAAGGATCTGTTTTCGGCGGGATCAGAGACTGTAGCATCCTCCATCCGCTGGCTGATCCTGTACATGGCGGTGTACCCTGAGGTGCAGCGCAGGGTGCAGCAGGAGATCGACGCGGTGGTGCCACGGGACCGACTACCTTCCCTCCAAGACAGGTCAGGGCATAAAATACTATTCTACATTTTTGTATAGCCAATGACTCTAGCACTGAATTTTTACTTACTCTATAATATATGCTTGTTGCATATGATTCGCTAGAACTGCATATGGCAGTATTTTATCTGTGTGTACAAGTTCAGTAGGTAGGACCTGTTCAAACTGCATAGAGAAATTTACATTTCCATTTACAGAGGAGAAGTGAAGACCCGTCAAGAAACGCGTGAGCATTAGATAAAGGACGCATCATAGGGTTTCATCAGTAAGTGGCATAAGTATCCGAACAATAGAATGAACTCTAACACGCTGGGAACAAGATAGCGTAACGAACCCATTTCACATCGTTGAGAATGCGAAAGACCAACGTCCTGGATTGTTGAAATTAACACGCTTAGAAGAGATTGTTCAATAAATTTTAGCGGTTTTCATAGCAAATGATTGCTTGCAAATTTTGAGAAGTTCTGCTCATGACAAAATCGCAAAAGAATGTGCCTCAAAAATTGGGAAAACTGAATTGAGGCAAATCCAAATCAATCAGGAAATTCGTGAATGTCAGTAGCGGCATCTAAAAAAAAGTTTTGCTCGAGAACACTAGATCGGACTGTTGAGAAGCATGTACTGGGGTCCATGGATCCAGATTCCTCCTCTTTCCATACGATGGGAGTGTTAGGGTATGACAGTAGCCACATGAAGCTCTGGATCTATAATGCATCGTTTTTTTCCTCGGGTCCTTTGCCGATATACATAAAATTCACAATTCTACATACTCTCAAACAAGTCTCTATTGCTTCATAAACGCCTCTAGCATATTGCCATACACAGTTTTATTGTAACAAATGAACTCCGGAACATAAAATACTGCAAAACATGGAGAATATGTAAAAAATGCACTACTATGGTTTTCCCTAGCCGTGTTATACTGTTTTTGCTAATAATTCTGAAACGAATTGTTGAATCACTATGGTATTTCAAAACAAAGCCCATGATATGTGTTTACAGAGTAGCTTACTCGTGTATATTGAGCCCATATTAAGCTGAAGCCATGAAGTCGCTTCCACCCATGCGAATTACGCCCAACTATAGCTTGGGGCGTGTTACAATGAGGCCTTCGGTGTCACCTGTGCTACACTGGCTTCCAATGCAACACAGGTTGGGCAACACCGGCTGACACCGACGACAACCTTCCTACATTTTAGGGTCACGTTATGGGTAACACTGCTTTTGTTTACAAACATTAACTATGATTCTCGAAAATAAGTATGTCAAAATGCATGACTGCCATACATTGCTTGAGTTCTAGATTGTGAAGCACTTTTTTGTAGTTTTCTTAACTTTTAGTCGTAACGGGGCCCCTAAACTTACGAATAATTTGCGCAAACATAGTGATTGTGCAAGTATTTTGACCCTGTAGGGAGCGGTTGCACTGCGCAAAATGATTGTGTGATTTCAAAACGGTTTGATATTTTTTGGCAAACTGGCAATGCTTACGTCGTCTGAGTGCAGGACTGCGCAACCAAACCGCACATGTCTGAGTTCTTCCTCGATTTCATAGCGTGTGGTTGGTGTTGTGATCTTCTTATATAGTATCCAAATTGTGTTTTCCAAATAAAACTATCGAAGACGAGCGAAATTATTTTGCTAGAGTTCGTCGAGGATTAGGCCTAAATACAGGTCATTACCAGCCATTAAAACAACAGAAATAAGGAAATCGAACAATACTAAAAATTGTTTGGAAAGTCCAAGGAAAATTTTCCAGACGATGAAAAGAAAAATGTAATGAAAAATTAATTCGTTGAGAACAAATTTCAAGAGGAAGTAAAAAATAATAAATGACTCAGCCAAAAGTGTAGCTGGAGCTGATTAAGTTGAATATTGTGCAAAAATGCTTGAATCTATAAACGCTATATCAGTGCCCCGTACATCAAAGGCTCCTCTGAACGAATTAATAGATCACCCTCCCCTTGGAAAACAGTAATGCGCAACAAACGTCAGCGGAGATTGACTGACGCAATTTTGGAACAGACAAATAATATAGAAGTGACCAATAGGTTTGCTGCTCTTGATGATGGTGATGATAATGTACCAACATCTGT
>LQNS02276866.1:10322397-10361618 GCA_001587735.2 Parhyale hawaiensis
TGTATGGGTGATTTATGTTCGGAACGAGGTCGCCCGTGCCACCCCTCAAAAACGCGCATAGCGACCGTGCAGCACCCGAGCCTCACGGATGCCCCGCTCATAAGGGCGACCAGGTGCACACCATACGCCGCGCTTGTTCCACCGAAAATATTTAATTGGGTTTAGACTGTTCAGTTTGCTGTGTTGAATGGCGGTGTGCGTAAGACCGGAGAAGTAAGCATTTTCAAACTTTTTCATTACGCCACAGATTGATGTGCAGTGCAATAAAACATCCAATTTATGTCAGATAATGCAACTTCCCGTTCTGTTTTATTAATAAAAGTAGTGGAATTGAGTTTAATTTAGATATTCCTAATAGATCTAGCATAACTTTCTTTAGTAAGTGAGCTGTGACTTCATTTGTTCACTACAGAGTAGTGACATCAGAGCCAAGTTCGCTAATTGACTGAAATTTACCACCTTCATGTTCGCCCTAGATCTGACTTCTCGCTTTAGTAAGTGAACTGTGACATACACGAGTAGGTAGGCTAAACCAAGTAGGCTAATCCATGGTGGCCAGTTCAATGCTTGACGAACGAGCACTGGAGGTAGAAGTAGTGTGGGTGTCACTCACTCGGTTTGAATCGGATAATGTTTCCAATTTTTCACTGGTTCTGTGTTTTGAAAATGCTCAAAAAGTTGTGCGTTGTAAGGTGCCATGGAAATTACAATGGAGAGATGAGCTGCCGAGGGTTTCGACTGCCAAACTAACAGGTAAAAGCCAGTAGCGGCTGGAAGTGCTTTTACCTTGTGAAAACCTTGTTGTTGATCCAGACAAATTATCATTGTGAGAAACACTGAGATACTGACTTTCCATTGATCAAATTGTGTGGTAGTTCTACGCGACCTGCGATCTCTACCAGTATCTTCAATGTGTCTGCTTCATGTTAGGCAGCTCTAAAACCTGCACCTCGCCCACTGAAATTTGTGCTGAAGACCGACAAGTGATGTATTTTCTTTCGGAAGAATAAGATTGCTTTATTTGTTGCTGTCAAACCTGAAACTGACCAGAAGAAGCAGTACAAGAACTTCATTATTTCAAGATCAAAAGAAAAGTTTTTGTATCTGTTCATGACCGAAAACTTTAGTGAGAGCAACCTGTCTGTGATTTCGAGAACATGCCAACGTTGTGTTCCTCACCAACCTACAAATGGATACAATGCGTTCAAGAACGACATTACTGTACCTCTAGGTAATTACTCTACCTCTAGGTAAGACACCTTATCGTAAAATGCCTTGAGATCATACATACTCAGTTCGACTTTGTGCGCTTACCAACGAACTACATATGACATCCCGTTTGACAAAAGGATCCAGAACGTTATCCCTCTTCTTCATGTTCACATGTCAGATTGTGTAGACGCGGAGCACCGGAAAGGAAAAGTAGAAGTTGTTTTTGACACGTCTGTCTGAAGTTTTATCTCAGAAGAACCTTTTCTCGAAAGATTATTGTCTTTCTCGTCAAATTTGACGTCGTTCATACTCCAATTATATTTTTGAATTACTCAGACTATGTGGTGCTGCCAAGCAAACGCAAGCTGCAGGATCAGAAGATAAGCTGAACCTTTGCAAAGTATATGCAGACACTGCAGCGGAAAAAATACATTTCTCTTGGTAGATGAAGTACAGATTCAGGTAACTGTTGTACTTTCAGCTGGGTGACAGTGATTTAGCTGCAGCAACTGGCCATTCTATAAAGTGGGCAATAACCTTATATAATAACACATGTTAATTCCAGTTAAAACAGGCAAAAAGGGCATAACAGTGATCTGAAAAAATTTACGATATCAATATAAAAATTAATAATCACTGCTGTTGCATTGGAAAAGTCAGTTTTGATCAGTTTACCCAATATAGTAATTGTTAGGGTAATGAAAATAGAATGATCTTCGCTCTCGGAGTCAGGAATCTGATTGTTCACCTCCTACTTCGAGTAATCATTTGCAATCTTGCATCATGTTGACCTTGCTACACACATTTCACTATGCTAAACGAAAAATAGAAATCGCAGTTAACTTATCTTATCTTAATGATATCTATATTATAATTCTGCCTGAGGCTCCATCCATCCGTACGTCCATCCATCCGCGTGTCTGTACGTGACGCTTTTCATTATAAGGTAGGGGAAACTTCAATTTGAAAGAAGCTCTGATTTTCGCTGGAACGAAGTTCAACAATAGCTGTCTTCTTTAGCGCTTCTTGAAAAAATTTTCAGGCACTTTAAAAGCAAAGACATAAGACCATTTTACGCGTATCTTATCTACCGCTTTTCCTCTCTTTAACAACATACAGCATTATGTTTGCTTTGTTTGTGGCGCTTGACGTTTTTCATTGGGCTAGCCAGATATGAAGATAGGATACGCTACATGAGAATGGGAGAAGGAGTCAAGTTCAAATTTTACCGGCCACTTCTCGCAGCGTTTAGGTAGAAGATCCACTGCCTGACTCGGGACATTTTCAACCTTTCTATGCATTGCATTCGTCTAAGGCGATATTTTTGATAGAGTTTTTGATGCTGTCAGGCATAAGCTACGTCTCATATTTACCTCCACCAAGAAGGTTATGTTTTCGTCGTGTTTGTCTGTTTGTTTTTTTTTTTTGTCTCTCTGTCACCAAGATAACTCAAAAGTTATGAACCGATTTGGATGAAATTTACAGGGATTGTTGGGTATATTAGGAGGAACAGATGATTAACTTTTGATGAAGATATGTCTATCCGTTTGTTTGTTTGTCTGCCTCATTTTTCTCAATGCCATAACTCAAAAAGTTACAAATGGATTTTGATGAAATTAACATGAGTTGTTAGGTATATAACAAAGAGTAAATGACCTGATTTTGGTATGATCCATTAGTTCGTTGGTTCGTTTGTCATTGTGTTTATTTTCATGCTTGTTAGCACAATAATTAAAAAAGTTATCAATGGATCTTTATGAAATTTATAGGAGTTGTTAGTAAAGTTAAAAGACATAAATGATTAAATTTTGGCGCAGATCGGTATGTTCGTTTGCATGTTTGACTCATGTTTGTCATAACATTTGTTACTAGTATAACTCAAAAAGTTACAAACGGACCTTCAAAAAAATTGCACCAGCTGTTATTACTATCAAAACTCCCAATTGATTAAATTTTCGAGTCTTTATAAAGAAAATTATGGTTTCTGAGCCAATTTGAATTTTTTGTTACCGTTGCCCCGCTTGGCGGAGGTATGCGCTCTCAGAGGGCTCTAGTTTTAAAATGGATTTCTTCATGGCAGTTCAAGAAAATCCGTCTTGATTGAAGTTGCTTTCGGGCGTAATCCATTTCACTAATGCTTTCTTTAGCTGAATCTCTTTGATGCAGCTGAAACTTCACTGTGAGCTGACGCTTTTTTCATACTAAATTTACATTGCAGCCAAATTTCAACGCTTAAGGTTCAACTATCGGCTGGTATCCTGTATACGGTACTAAGCATTTCCGTGAATTCTTTTCACTGAACTGTATTTTCTTGGTGCTGCTCAACGTTTGCCCAATTCCAATATGATATGCGCGTCTTATCTTGACTCTTCCACTTTAGACACAGTAGCAACTGACTAGAGCTTCTGGAATTTGATTCCCAAGTCTGCTGGTTCTTGCCTCGTTCCCAGTGAGGCAAGTTCTTCGCGGCGCTTGATGAGATCAGTCAGCATCCGGTCTGTGTGCTGCTGTGTGTTTACTGACCATTGCCAGCAATGGGGAGGGTCAGGGGAATAGATTGTCGAATAGAGCCTTCCGCCACTGGCGCCATAGCTCTAGTCCATCTGTGGTCGACTGCAGCCGTATACTCCTCTGGGGCCTGTTATCCTATATTTGCAGCAGAAACCAGTGCGTGCGAGTTTCCCAATTAGGGTACGGTCAAGTTGATTTAACCTTTACCTTTATCCGCCTCTTCCTCTCAATCCTCCGCCAGAATATAATTAGGAACATCAGAAGCGCCGACCTATGTTGGTTCGTGATCATTTCTTTCTAGAGCAACCAGTTCTAGCTCTGTAAACTGTGCCAACTACGGAAATACGATGCGTTGGTGCTGCAAACCAAGATAGTTTGCATCAACCAATGAGTTTTTTTATGCACTCTTTTAATCTCCAGTCCAGCATGCGGGGGAGACGTAGAGCTGTTGTGCAGATCACATTTGACCGTATTTGTTCTCAGGGCTATAACTTTTTCAGGTACTTTGGATGTTCTTGATCCGAGGTAAACTTTAAATCAAAGTGTACTTTTCAGGGAGCCACTGTTTTCTCGTTCCTGAGGGCATCTCACCACGACCCTAGGACTTTCAAGGACCCCGAAGTCTTCAACCCTGACAGGTTCTTGGACAGCGAGGGCAACTTCGTTGCTAGGAAGGAGCTCATACCCTTTGGTACAGGTGAGCGAGGAAGACAAGATTTTGCTGCTGGTGGCGTAGGGGTTCATGCATTTCTTTTTAAGTAAAGGAAGGGTTCATGCCAAGGCCTCCTAAAGTATAGGCCTGGATCTGTGCTTTGAAAATGGCCTGATCATGTACAGTTCTTGGACTAATTATTAGACGCAGCGGGATATTTTTGATACCTATACTCTGTATACATCGGACATAGGTCGATAGAAAACTCTACTTCAACTGCCCAAAGGTTACATATTACGATAATTTGATTTCTCTATTCAGGTAAACTCGCAATATGTAGAGTACAAGCCTAAAGTATCAGGCTGCGCGAAATAATTTTTTCAGGGACTGTACCGATCTGATCAACATAAGGACGTAGAAACCCAGGCCTTTACTAAAGGACGCCTTGTTCATACTCATTGGCGAAGGCGAAGGACGGGTTCAGGTTCCTTGTTGAAAATGAGAAAAAAGTTATACCCTCTGCTGAAGGTGAGGTAAGTGTTCATACCCTTTGATGAAGGTGAGGCAAGTGTTCATACCGTATAATATTGAGGTGAACACACTTTCCGGTCAAGATGAAATTTGATGCTTGCTCTGAGAGCCACAGCTAGGTGAGGGCATCATGTCCAATGGAACCAGTAAGTTCTGGCTACATGAGTCTAGTGGCGGCAATGATTCACTTTATAGTCAATTGCTTCTTAACGTCTGCCCGGCACAACTGGCATACTTTTAGCATGTCTTCGAACAAACTGCTGGGCATCATGCAATTTTGTGATCGCGGACATCCAATTCTTGATAGCCGAATTTGTAATAATTTCGAATTGGTTCCCCAGTAGCGGTCACCATCTCGATTTTTTGGCCTCTAAGTTTTAATTTGGCCACGCAAAATGTTGGTGTGAAAGACAATTTTCACGGACCATCGGAACGCCAAATTTTCGATTACCCAGTAGTCTGCGATTTCACAATCGGGTGCCCCAATACTGGCGTACCTTACAAAGGTGATAACCCATGTAGTGACAGAGGGCGAACTTTGTCCGAAGTTGAAGGCGGTGAGGTTAATTTATGAGTGGCTAAGGAATAATGCCAGATACTGCACCCTTAACCCTATACCGCTTAGTGTCAAGTTTTTCCACGTTTTCGAGAATGCTCTTTCTACGGCACAGTTGATTTAGGTCGATCGGCTTGGGCTTAATTTAGCGGGAGGCTAAAAACGTTCTGGTAACAATTTAATAGCTTAGTTGACGCAACCCGTTTGGGCTCTTTGCCCACTCAAGGGCTAAAATGTCATCACACTCTCTCAGAAAGTGCTATAGCCCACGGTTGCGAACCTCTTCCATTGTGTATGAAGCAAACATATAGGATGATAACAATAATATTCATAAACAAAACCGGCGCAGTTATAATGTAGGGACACACTGGCCCGTGACCTAGTAAATCCCATTTCCTAGGACTGAATGTGGGGCACAAAGAACATCACTTTGAATTCTTGCTCTCGTGAGTTCTTCGAATCGAGATCACGAATGGAATTATAGCAGCGCACCACTACCTTTCTCTGCAGCGGCCACCCCGCTGCAAAGGATTACTGGAAGAGGAAACTGATCAGAATTTTTTGTTTATTTGTATGTTTTCCAATAGCTGCTCCCATCCCTCCAATTGCAGGCTTCCAGTCATTTGTGCAGTCAAACAGCGAGTCAGCTTCCGATCACTGGACCCTTTGCTTCTTGTAAACCTACGTACATGCCATTAGCGCGGCTGTCAAAGCTGCCAAAGGGAGTTTTGGCAAAATCCGCGAACTTAAGTAAAAGCCCAAGCAGGGGGCATCTGTTCGCTCGGAAAGAAGTACCCATGCAGAGGCGCAATAAAAAAAAACATACGGCTTGGGAAAAGCCGAGCTTTGGCAGCTCTCTGGGACAGGACAGAAGGATTCACAAACACGCTAAAAATCCTACTTGACCGCCGAAATTCAGCGGGCTAGTAATGGCATAACAGAAACACATGGCAGGTTTAATAAAAACTTGCTTGCCAACAGGTCGCCGCCTGTGTTTAGGGGACTCCCTGGCGAAGATGGAGCTCTTCATCATAGGGGCGTCGGTGCTGCAGGCCTTCACCATCTCGCCACCAGAGGGCGTCACCCTCACCACCGAACAGACTGTGCCTGAGACCCATCTTTCCGTTGTCAACTTTGCCAAACCTTACACAGTAGTAATGAAGAAGCGCATCTGAGGGCATTCTACCCCCAGGAGGGAAGTGCCAAAGGTGCTGACTAGCCCACATTACTGCAACGGCGGAGGTTCTTGCCCGCACCAGGAAGGGCCTTGTCGTTTGGGAATGTGTAGCATCAGCAATTCTTTCAATCATAGTCACTGGAGAGCACTGGCATTAGGAACGGGAGGGGCACAGCTATCTTATCGGGTATTCGTTCATTATGACGCCACAGCCAGATCAATCTGTAGTTGACCGTAACCACAGGCGAATCCAGGGGGGGTGGGAGGAACAACGGGGCCATGCAAGATTGAAGTCTCATGCTTGGTAACACCAGTATTGCAGCGCGTCAGATTAATTTACCATTATTGAACCGAACTTCTTTTCTCAGCCTTTTCTCCCAAATTATTGGACCAATTTTTATAATTTTTAGCGCAAAATATTTGACGTGATTTTCTGTAGTTCTACTTACCATTTACTAAACCACAAAAAAAAACTATTTAGCCCTCTACTGTAAGGAACAGGTGTGAAACTGCTTGTCCTACATTTCGTATCTTACTTACAGGAAACCTATTGAATACACTTACTTTTTCCCACCCACACTGAAGAATACCCATGATCATTTCCTTCAAAATTCCCCTATTCCCTCGTTATGGTTAAAGAAGCTACTGGACTGATTTTCATTATTTTGGACTTACGACATTATTTTGTATTGATTGCCTCTAGTTGTAGAAAACATTTTCTTAACCCTAAATGTTCCACCCGGTTTGAGCTACAAATTAATAGAGGCCAACTGCTTGGTTCATAGACTCACGCTTGTTTTTAGCTTTTGGAGAAAATTAGAAATACTGACATAAAATGCTTTATCTTATCCATCAGTAGCGAAAGTCCCCTATAAATTCTCTATAAATTACTCCATTACCCGGGAACAGTTAAGAAACGTGTTTCACTCTAAACACTCATTTTATTATCTCTTTCCCAACTTTTTTCTTCAGCTACTGGACCGATTTGTATTATATTGACTCAAAATATGCCGATTAATTTGCTTTGGTTGGTGAGCTATTCAATTAACTGTAAAAAAATGGTCTGTTCTGCTCTGGCTCATAATATTGGGTAAAAGTTCTTCTCTCAGGCTTCATTTTTTACGGCTGGGAATAATCTTAGAAATTTCATTGTGAAGCATTTTATCTTATTCAACTGCATCAAAGGGAACTAAACATTCCTCTCAAAATACCTCCCTTACCGTACTGCCTTGAACTTTTACTTTAATATCCTTTCCCAACTTTTCATCCCTATCTACCTAACTGACTTTTATGTCTTTCACACACTCAAACCATTCTGCTCAATTTTCTCTTGTTGTATGCTCTGTTATTTATTCTTAAAAACTTAATAAACCTTGCTAGGGTTCAAAATTTTTATAAAAATTCGAATTCAATGAACCATTTCCATAAGAAAACTCAAACACACTTGTTTTGAAATACTTCACCTCATCCCTCTCGTGCGTAGAGTACCGTAACATTCAGTCCCATAACAATTCAACCATTACTCTGTTGGAGCTAAAAAGGGAATTCATTTTACCTTAAACACCTATTAGTTTAACATTTCATAACTTTTTTCTCGAAAGGCTGTGGACCGATTTTGATGACTGAGGCCTAAAAATAAATTGATTGTAATTTTTAGTCGTACTTCCACGCACTATGAACTCTCGGCGCTTTTATAAGCCTGTCAGGGTTAAAATGGGTCAAAACGCTTGCCCAGGAACAATTTATGATATTATCGGTTAATTCAGGACATTTTTCTATTACAACACTGCCTCGTATCCGTCTCGAGCAGAGAGTAGCATTTATTTCCCTTAGGTTTGCCCATTATCCTGCCAAAGCTAAAAATAATTTTGTCCTAGACTCCTATAGACTCCCAGTTATATGTATAACCTTTACGTAACTTTTGCCCAAAGCTTTCTGGGCCGATGCTTTCATATTCACACCAAGGAAAGTTGCAATTGTCACATATAGCTACACTCATACTCAGCTTAGCCATGAACTTCTACGAAACCCCATTTAGTTTTATCACTCCACAAACCCTTCTTTTCCCTCAAGGAGGTATGTTGCAATAGCTAGGATATTTCTTTTTAAATCAAGAATTTTATAAAATAGCTTCTTTATGTCTTCAAATTTGTATCTATGCTTTAGGAAATAATTTCGTAAATGTATTTTTTTTAACAGCTGACGTTTTTGACATCGATGATAGATTGCCTCACAAGTGATACACTCGCTTTTAGTAGGCTTGTTCTCGTTTTAATTTGTCTGTTTGTAGCTATTAGTGCAACTTGAAATGAGAGAACAATAAAGGAGTGAAAGAAATTGTAAATAGTAGGACATCGCTAAATTGAAGAGGGTTCATTTTGGAATTGGGTTGCTTGGAGGATTTTTGAAGTCTCATTTCTCTTTTTATGTGATAAATGTAAATGTTCCTCGTAGTAAAACCCAGCCGGTACAGAAACAGCGCGCAATGACGACCATACCGCCACCACGCCAGAATTTCAAAACGCAACCATGTACATACTTTTAAAAAAACCGCTCGTATTTTATGTTAAATTATTTCCAATTAATATAATATTAAAAGTCTGATTTTTTTAAATATCTACTGTTGATCTATTCCTAAACAAAGGCTGGGTTCTGAAGAATTCTATTGTAAAGCTGATAAAGCGTGCAGCAAGATGTGAACACTATATTTTTAGGCACATAAATCGTTAAAATAGGTTCAGTAAATTTTTAGCCCCAACAGAATAAAGGGCGAACTTCCGAGGCAAATAAAGCTCACTCTTCGCTCAATGGGCAAAGATACAGCGTATTTAACTATATATATATTTTTTTTTTCGAATTGCCTGATAGGCTTACGTACTCAGGCAAGAGGAATTTTTATGCCAAGCAGGGTAAATAAATTATGTAGGGTCAAGTTCATAGTGCAAGCAACTAGAAGAAATCAGGACAAAAGTTTTCAGCTGTCATGATAATAGGCCAAGCAGTTTGAGAGAAGTAGTTCCACAACGATGTTACAATGATTGTTTCGAGTAAACACGTTTTTGGCCCTGGGCAGCATAGACCTCGTTAACAATATTTTAGGAAGCTTACAGCTCGTTTAGCATTAAACTGTTAGTAAACCCCTACGAGTGTGTGTTTTTTAATCAAATAGCTACACGAGTAAACTGAAAAGAGTGCAGATATGCACGTAATACAAACCAGCGAGAAAACTAGTCAAACAATGAAGTTCTGCGTTGATAAATTTATGTTGTTTGCCCGCACAGACGAGTCATTCGTAACTCATGAGCTTACTGTTGGGGCTAAGCTCCTCCCCCCCCCCTTCCCCTTTCAGTCTTGGTGACGGTTCTGTTTGGCAGAATAACGGGCATATTTTGAGGGATACAATTGGTGCTTTTAAGTTTAGAAGACAGTGTTCTTTCATGAAACTTTTTAGATTATTCTCAAAAATAAATATGAAACTTGGAGCACATATTTTTTTATCTCTTTTGTTATATCTCAGCGGGATGAAAAAATTTCTAGGATGAAGGTAATAGCGCACGCAAATAGAAGAAATCTTACCGAATACCTTTTCCTAAATATGAAAAATCGGTCCAGTGAACAATTGTATCGCTCTGGGAGGCAGGATAACAACGTTACCTATGATTCAAAATTTAATTTTTTAATTATAGATACTGTAGTTCTTTTATTATGTAACTTCATATACAAATATGCATACAAAAATATACTATATAATGAAGAGCACTACGCCTTAGCTGGTTAGCAGACCGTCACTTTCAAGCATCATCGAATGCAGCATTTCCCCCCCCCCAAAAAAAAAAAAAAATCAGAGCTGGATCCGCCCCTGACTGCAACTGTACATTCCTCTGGGCCTACTGTAAGTAGACATTTACCTGCATTAAGAACCTCCTAGTGAAACATATTCAAATGATTTTCTGGAATAAACTATTGAAGTGAGATATAAAAGATTGCAACAACTAGTTTCCGGTGCAGGCTACTTAACCTGCTCTTCACTCTACCTTCAAAACGAGTTTTGAAATTAACTTTCGGCTCTGTGTAAACTTGTCCTTCTCTTCGCAGTATCTGCATAACACTGAAATATTGGAATAGATAGAGAAATAGAGGACAGACCAATGGTCCCATTCCCGCACTCGAGATGAGACCTGCGCCTAAATCATTGGCCGTTATTTCCATTGCTTCCAGTAGTTATGCCATAGTTCCTGGTGGTGTAGTTAAAACATTATTAACAATGCAAATTTCATTGTTCTCTCGCAGGGTTAATTTGTCTGATATTATATCTGTCCGTCAACAACGTTACTCCAAACGTTATGAACAAATCTTTGCTAGTATTTATATATGAATTATTAAGAATGTAACGATTAATAAACGATTAAGTTTTGGCGATGATGCGTGAGTTTCTTTGTCTGTCTATTTACCATTCTGTCCTTGTACAACATAACTTAAAAAGCGATGAATGGATATTGATAAAATTTGTAACAGCAGCAAGGATTACCACTAGCAACAGATATCTATATTTTGGTGATTATTCGTAGCTCCCTCTGTTGATCTGTCAATTTTTCTGAATTTCAGCGACATAATTCAGTAAATTATAGGTGGACTTACACGAAATTTACAGACACTGGTGAAAATAAGATGAGCAACAGATATATAATCTGACATTGGTGGTGATTCGGAACAAACGCTGGATTTTGGATTATTTTTCATTTTCGCAGCACTGCGTTGGTTTTTGAAGGTCTACGCTGAACGAATTTTTTCTTCTAATTTTTATTAGAGCTACCCCCTCGGAAGTCAAGAGATGGGTACTAAAACCCGACGATGCCTGAAGCTCTGATGTGAAAAAATCACAAAAAAATGTATACCTGACTTGGCTACAATAGACCTGCTCGGCCGAACACGAATTATGGCAATGCATTCCACACAGAGGTAGAAATGGGTATGAGCCACTTAGGCCAGGGCTACACTAACGCAACAATCAATGCAATGTGATTTCTGCGAGAGACCGACACAAATGTGCGGTGTGTCGCGCGTTCTGGGTTGTGTCAGTGGGGACAGTGTCGTCGCTTACAGCGCTTGTGTGTCTGTGGCCTAATTGAACTGGTCCAGGTGTCAGCCTCCAATATAGAAGAATATGCCATGCCTGCAGCGAGTGTGTTTCTCCGAAAGACCTTGTGGGTAAGGATGCAAGGAAAACATTAGTATCGGTACTATTATAGATATTTCGTATGTAGGTCATCCGCATGAAAACAGATAATTACCGACATATCACCGTAAGCTTACACGTTAAATACATTTTCTTCCCTAGAGAAAGCACTAGAAAGACATTCAACACTAGAATAAGTCTCAAATTATTTGGGTTTGCAAAAAAAAATAAATAAACTAAAAAACTTGTAGGCAAGGCTAACCTCTAGTTTCCCAACTTTGACTAAGCTCGTTAATCTCCAACTTAGTAAAAACACAGTAGAAAACCTATGTAGTTTCTCCAGGATTCACGATGGAAAGGTTTTTTTTTTCACGAACACGATCGTTTGAACTTGCAATTTTCAGTTACGAATTTATCGAGAAATTCAATTACTATTACAAACAATAGTTTGGTTTAAAAATTGTGATTTTACTGTTGACCGAATTTTGTTTTTACTACATTTTGTTTGCTTTGTAATTTAGTTTGTTGTTTACTTCCATTCGCAATCCGGCTTGATTTGTTGTGTTATTTTATCTGCAAATCAATTTAATTACCTCCGCCAAAGAGGAATTATGTTTTCGCCTTGTTTGTCTGGCTGTCTTTCTGTGTGCATGTCTGTCACCAGGATAACTCAAAAAGTAATGGATGGATTTTGACGAAATTTACAGAGATTGTTAGAAGTACTAGGAGAAACAAATGATTAACTTTTGGTGAAGATCCGTCGATCCGTTTGTTTGTTTGTCTGCCTCATTTTTCTCAATGCTATAACTCAAAAAGTTATGGGCGGATTTTTATAAAATTCACATGAGCTGTTATGTATATCATAAAAAGTAAATTACCAAATCTTTGTAATGATCTGTTCTTTCGTTCGTATGTTTACTGCAGTTTCACTTTATGTTTGTTAGCGCAATAAGTGAAAAGGCTATGAATGGATCTTTATGAAATATACAGGATTTATTAATGATGCTAGAAGGCAAGAATGGTTAAATTTTTGTGCAGATCGACTGATTCTTTTCTGTGTTTCAGTTGTGTTTGGCATAATGTTTGTTACGCAATAACTCAAAAAGTTTTGAATGGATCTTTATTAAATTTGCAGTAGTTGTTAGTAATTTTAAAAGATATAAATGAATGAATTTTTGTGAAGATCGGTTGATGCATTTGTATGTCTGACTTATGTTTGTCATAATGTTTGTTAGCAGCATAACACAAACAGTTATGAAAGGATCTTCAAAAAATTGCAGAAACTGTAAATACTATTAACAGGCACAAATGATTAGGTTTTAGAGTTGATTCAAAAGAAATCATTGTTTCAGAGCCTATTTGAATTCTTTGTTACCGTTGCTTTACTTGGCGGAGGTATGCGCTTTCAGAGTGCTCTAGTTTCATTTGTGATTTAAATTTTTCTTCTTCTTAGTTTGATCCAATTTGTTACTTGATTTCAACTTATTTGAAATAAAAACATAGACTCATTTTTTCTCTTCTTTTTAACCTTGTATCACTTTCTGTGTGTACACTGAGGAAAATGAGCCATGCTCTTATCCCAAAAGCAGCACGTCATACCGTGCACTGACTATCAGTTCCTGCTTTGGCCAATTCATGTTACACTTACCTCTGCCTGGTATTGGGAACAATCGCAGACCTTACTTTTCTCAATGTAACACCCACAGCCCTGGTGGACGCGGGGGGGCGCACCTGTGATCGCGTTGCAACTGTCCTTAACACGTCCTGAATCAAAAATTCACAGCCATTTTTCTTGGGCTTTAGTTTACTTTTCGAAATATTTAACTTTGCAATTCTATTTTTCCCATATCGAATACTAAAACAAAAAAATCAATGGTATCGAACTTTTTTTGAAAATGGGCTTCACCAGGAGCTTAAGACGATGAATAACTGATAGGCAAGAATCCCGCACTACTTTGTCTCCTAACGCGGCCCAAGAAGTCTGAAGGGCATCTTTCAGGGCTGAAACATTTGGATAGGATTTAGCGGAGACATCACTTTCGAGTATGGACCAAATAGCAAAGTCTATTAGATTGATATCTGGGCTTGATGGAGGCCAACGATCCTTGTCCCAGAAACCACTGAAATGGTCCTTGCACCATTGCTGAATCACATTTGATGTGTGGGAGGGTGCCCCGTCTTGGGTGAACACATAGTTGTTTCCAAACTGTTCCGAAACCCAGGGCAACACTTTAGTTTCCAACATTTCCATATAAACTGGACTATTCACCTTAACTCCTTCAGGAATGAAGACCAAAGGAGATTTTGACCCATTGGAGGCAACTGCCGCCCAAACCATAACCCCAGCAGGTTTAACTCGGCGAAAATGACTTCGACTACCCTCCGGCAAGTCTTTAGCATCACGGGCGTACAGTCGATCATTCTGCTAATTAAGAACAGCCTCCACAGTGAATATCTTTTCATCGGACCAGATGAAAACTGTGTCTGTGGCCCCCTTGAGTTCCTACAACATCAATTTCCCTTATCAAGTCGTTTTTTTTTTTTCGATGCCTGTGAAAGTAGCTGCTTGAATTGCTTTTTGTATACCTTAAACCCTAAATCATCTTTAAACACCATATGCATAGAAGATTTTGAAATCCCGAAATCTCTAGCAGTTTTTTTTATGCTCCTTCGAGGATTCCGCTTCACTCGCTTCTGCACGTCTTTCACCACTTTTTTGGTTCGAACAGTTCGTGGGCGGCCTGGAATTTTCTTGCTGGAGGTTGTATTAGTATCATTATAGCGTTTCCAGACATTATATACAGTCTTACGCGACACATGGAGCTGTTTTATGATGTCCTTGTTGGCGATACCAGCTGTTTTTAAGGCAACAATTTGAGCTCGTTTTGCTTGAGACGCCATTTTGGTAGAAGTATTGTCTACAAATTAGCGAAACAAAAGACAATCATTCAAAAGAGTTCTGAAAAGCGCAATATACAATCAAAAGTTGTTTTTATCAATTATTAAATGTTTTGTGGCTATTTTAAAAATGGGTAAATCTTTCCTGGACAACCTGTAATCGACATATTTTATTAATATAGGCCGTTGCGAAATCTTCTCTTCTCTGACTTGCTTCATTTTCTTCATTGATCCTTGGTCGTGCTTACAACCTTACTGTTTTTTCCTGACTTGTGTTTTCCTCATTTCATAAAGATCCATCCATAACTTTTTGAATTTACTGTATATGCAAACCAGCATAAAATCAAACAGCGACAAACAAACGAACAAACGAATAGATCATCCCAAAAATTTGGTAATTTACGCTTCGTAATATATGTAACAACTCAGGTAAATTTTAGGAAAATCCGTCCCTAACTATTGAGATATGACCTTAAGAAAAAATAGGCACAGAGACAAACAAACGGATGAACGGATTTTGACCAGAAGTTAATTATCTCTTACTGTTAACATTCCTAACAGTCCCTGTAAATTCCGTATAGATCCGTACATAACTTTTTGAGTAAGCTTGGTGATAGACAAATAGGCAGACAACACACGGACAGACAGATACACAGACAAAACATAACCTCTTTGGCGAAGGTAATAAATATACCGTATTACTCCAATACTTCAATCCTTGTATCCTTCATTATACCTTTCATGTCTTCTTTTCTTACTTCATACCTTGCTCCTTTGCTATGTACGGCGATATTTTTTCTTTACTTAATTCGTTTCTTCTTTCATGACTTACTTCAGTTCTTTTTTTTTTTCAGCTTCAGAACTGATGGCTTATTACAGTAAATGGGTTTTCCCAAAACATGAAGGACTTCCTGCCGAAGTAAGCCGGTACACTTGAGGGAATGTTCTGGTTTTGCTAGTAGTAGTAGAAACCTTTACTGGAGCGCTAGTAAAGGTTCCTACTACTACCAAAACCACAACATTCCCTGAAGTGTTTACTTCGGCAGGAGGTCCTTCATGGCACCAGCAGAGCTTTCATTAGCACCGCCAAGTTATAGCCAAAGTGCACGTAAGCAACAGACATTGAAATGCTGCGAAACTATCTATAAACAGAAATTTAAGAGTTACATGGATCTACCTCAAAAATTGTTAAAGTTTGTTTTTAATTAATATAAGTTAATTATGATGTGCTGAATACGAAATGAGTTATTGGCAGTCACGACATATTGAATGCAAGCCGTTTAGTGAGTATCAAATAGGTGCTCTTCAATTTATGTATATAGGAAAAACAAAAGCGTGCTATTTACGCGTTATTACCTCCGCCAAGGAGGTTATGTTTTCGTCGTGTTTGTCTGTCTTTTGTCCGTCTGTCTGTCACCAAGATAACTCAAAAAGTTATGAACCGATTTGGATGAAATTCACAGGGATTGTTGGGTATGTTATGAGGAACAGATGATTAACTTTTGGTGAAGATATGTCCATCCGTTTGTTTGTTTGTTTGTTTGTATACCTCTTTTTTTCAATGCCATAACTCAAAAAAGTTATGAATGGATTTTGATGAAATTAGCATGAGTTGTTAGGTATATAACAAAGAGTAAATCACCAAATTTTGATAATGATATGTTTGTTCGTTCGTTCGTTTGTCACTGTTTTTAATTTTTTGCTTGTTAGAACAATAACTCAAAAAATAATCAATAGATCTTAATGAAATTTATAGGAGTTGTTAGTAATGTAGGAAGACATGAATGATTAAATTTTGGTGCAGATCGGTTTGATCGTTAGTATGTTTGACTCATGTTTGTCATAACGTTTGTTAACAGTATAACTCAAAAACTTATGAACGGATCTTCAAGAAAATTGAACAAACTGTTATTACTAAAAAAGGTACAAATGATTAGATTTTGGAGTTTATACAAAGAAAATTATGGTTTCAGAGCCAATTTGAATTTTTTGCTACCGTTGCCTCACTTGGCGGAGGTATGCGCTCTCAGAGTGCTCTAGTTAATATTTGAAATAGTAAATAAATTACTTGCCAGTCAGGAGACGAAGTCAAAACCCCGCGCATTGCCGGACCAATATACAAACTTGCTATTGCTCCGGCGCTACCAAAACTGCTGGATCCACGGTCTGATGTGTAGGTTAGTTGGGCTCCTGATGACTTGGGGTTAGGTTAGCATATGGAAATAAACTATTGAAAACTCAATCAACTTGTTTCTTTTTTGACGTTAATTAAGATTTTACTGAGTGCCGGGCTAATAGCCACTACCTACAAAATATGAGCAGCTGCGATGTGGTGACACTTAAAAACTGATAAGAAAACGCAAAGATGAAAACTCTAAACCAGTGGATACCGTACTATTTTCCTATGCGGAATGTTTATAGCTTCAGGGGATATTTTTGGCCATTCGGATAATACATTTTCCTGGATACTGATGTCTAGCTCGATAATGCTGACCGTTTAGAAAATACTGTCAAAGTTATCGCTCAGAACTATCCTGTCTTCATAATACTTGCTGTAGCACGATGATTTCGCCTTGGCTCATAGTATCGTAATACGCGAGTGCGAGTCTGCTGGCCAAGCAGGCGATTTCTTGTGAGCTGTTAGCTATTTCAGTCAGCAGTCAGCATCCAGATGCCATTGCGGGGGTACTGGCCTGGCCAATAATGCGTATGGTCAGTGGGTCCGTAGTTTGCCGCATTAACGCCTTCCGTCTTTGACACCATAGATCTGACAATTTATGATCGACTGCAGCCGCGCACACCTCTGTGGCCACTTGCCATACATCTGCAGCCTGTTGGGGAGTGCTGTCAAGCTAACTTTACCATCTACCTCTACATCGGAAATTATATGCATTTACCCGAGGTTTATGAGTATAAAGTGAACGGCCCACACAACCTAACCTTGAATAAATGAAGATTTTTCGGATGAGGTCCAGGTGACGTTAAGCACGCCACCCATCTCGTGCAGAGATGATGCTGCACTCCGTGACCAGCGAGAAGGCTAGTGGCGCGTATCCACACATGCTCGTCCCCGCTTACAGCTGCTGTGTCTGAATCTTGCACAATGTAAGAGTCCAGAAAGTTTTTTTTTTTACCTCGCAGCTTCACTGCTAATGGCGTTTCGAATTACGACAGGGCAATCTGCTGAACGACCTCGCGCTCCCAACGCTGAAACTATTAGAATAATTTGTCGCAACTGCTCAAGGCGTAGGACAGATTCTGCAAGTGATACCACAGCTTAGGTTAATATTTTACAACGTAACTCTTATAAAAGCCGTTTGATTGGACATGCTTAAATCTGTCCGAAAATTCAAGTGCACTTGAGTATTCGGCAGCAACGCCCCAAGAAGTCGTTTCGAAAGTCATTAGACTGAGATTAACTCGACTGACATTCAGTCTAAAGCAACGAAGCACACACTCATGACTCTAGATTCGGATGCCAATTTTCAACTCGTAATTGAGACGGCAAGTGGGCTGAACGTTGAGTTGTACCAGTGTTTAGTGTCACCCGGCATATGGCAGCGACTTGCTTATTATAGTAGTGACTAAATGGCCCGTATGAGAATAGGTCAGCTGTGCTCTACATTGACTTACCCTCTTATATTCCTTCTCTTAGCAACACTGTCACATGTACCCTGTTATATCTCCTGCCTTATCAACATAGTCGTCCTCCAATGATACAGTGTCTTCTGAGAAACTGATAGCTACGATTTCTGAAATATTCTGATGCAGTCTATTGTAATACGACACTGGCTTGGGGCAAAGTGATCTCCAGCCTGCTCAGTGCAATCCAAAAGTGTAGGCAGTACTCCCACAGACTTCTTTGCTTGATGTATGAACAAAATGCTTTGAACAAAAATATTTTGGTTTTAAGTGTTAAATGATCTGCATAGGTGTTCCATTTTTAGTACGGAGAAGTATAAAGTTGTTTGGGTTCTTCAAAAAAAAAAAAAAGAGATTCGAGTTGATAAATTTCGTTAAATATTTTTCAGTTGAGAGTTTTCGGAGTATGACTACAAATAGCGATACAAATACGTACTATTAAGTGGGAATCACGACGTGTTTATTTTCAGAGACTTAATTTAAGCTAATCTAAAGACGTTAACGGGCTGTATAAGAGAAGATGGTGTCGGGGTGGCTGTGGCTCACATTAGGTCTCCTGTTGCTGTATTGGCTCCTCAAGGAACGGAGGCCTCGTGGCAACTACCCGCCTGGTGAGTAGGTCATTTTCTACTCTGACAACACTGGCGGTTTAGTTATTGATTCGATAACAATTTATAAATTTTCAATAGAACAAAAATTTTTGGTATGGGGCAATCTCGCAGGAGCAAATTGTAGCCTCGTGGGTATTTCACTCTCGGTAAATTGGTTAGTTGTTAGCTCATTACTCCGTCTGTGTTGAGCCGAGTTCACATTAGGATCTGATCGTTGCCGTCACAGCCCAAACGACGCCGCAACTCTGACGACTGACAGAGGCCTGTCGCATTCAGATTGCCTCAGAGTAAGTCGGTGTTACGCGGCGTTACTCACTCGGTGTTACGCTATTATGGAGGTGAATGAGACAGGATTTCTCAAAGCGTAACCCCGAAGCAACCAAAACAAAAACAAACCCAATGTAAACACAGACGTTTATTCGTAATTATTGCTAATTTTGATGAAATAGCCGCTAAAAATTACGTGATAGGTCCCTGCAGATCTTTCTATTATGTGAAATTGATGAATTACCCCAATTGAAGGCTTTTTTCCATAGCTCAATAAACCGACTTCGTAAGAGCTCAAATGGTAAACAAACCAACAAGCGCTAGCGAAATATTCAAACACTCGGCTAAATAAATAAATATTTGGTTTTATTTGCGACGAATATAACCTAGTAACAAAATTATAACACACTTAGTAAATATATATGAAAAATACGTCTTCACTATTCACAAAACATAATAATACGCATTTTTATTCGATGAATATGTGGCGAGACTTGGCATCCATACTGGGTAACTCCGCTCGCTACCCACCTATTTTGCAGGGTAACGAGTTTGCGTAACACCGGGTAACCCTGGCGTGTCTCATTGACGGTAAGCACCTCAATGCGACACGGATTTTGGAGACGCAGTTACCCTCGAGGTCACACTGCGTAACCCGGGGTTACCCAGTGAGCTGAATGCGACAGGCCTCTGAGCAGTCTGAGCTACGGTGGGCGACGGCAGACTGCAGTAGGTTGTATTTTTTTTTTACTCCATCGACGCAATCTTCGGGTGAGCTTCATTTTATGAAACGCTTGTATCAATTGCTTTTTGGTGCATAATTTGGGCATAAAACAGTGTTGTTTCCATATATAAAGGCACATTAACGAATGAGAAGCAAACATGTTCCAAATATCGTACAAATTTATCTTAAAACGCGCCTCACGCAACAGCCATGGCGTCACGGCTACTAACTTAGGTAAACATTTTATGACCAGTGTGCCAGATTGGGTCTGCTACTTGCTACAATGTACAAAAATAATGGCATAATGAGACAGGTTGCCCCAACCGAAAATTCATTCAAGCAAAAGAAGTGCTTATGTAAACATGTCTCACTGTTTTTTTTTTTTCAAATCTTATTTCAAAACCTCATGGTCCAGGCATTTTAAAAAGTGAACCTAACCTAGCATGCTTTTGTTTTGTAAATGAATGCAGCAAGGTACATCTAATGGCACTTAACTGGCAGTGCAAGATTTCTATTTAATCTTTAGTTGAAACTGTATATAGTAGATTGTTTTTGCAGTTACACTGAGCGCATGCAGTACGTATAAAAATTAACCGATTGAACAATTCGTATTACTGTAACAAATTCTCACACGCTGCTGTTCCGTTGCTTGTCTACAATAAGTGGTGTCAAAACTATTTCTTTCGTGAAGTTCGATGTAAAGAATAGTATCAAGCAAAATGTAAGTAGTTGATGCAAGTACATTCGTAATTTCAATCAATTTGCGTTGCGAATCTATGATTTTCTGTTAATTTGATGTATGGCAAACGTTCTACGCAGTAGCAAAGCACAGTTCACACACCCAGTCAAATGTGAAGCCCCACTTGTCTGTCAGTAATATTTTCGCTGAAAGCCTGAGAGGCTCAAGCGAAGCAAAAGTTACTAATGTGAACTCAGCTTTACATGGGTCACTGTCTCCTTTTCGACTAGCCACCGTGTAAATCTTTACGTATCACTTTATTCCCTTGAACTAGTCTTTTCCCACTAGGCACATTATCAGCTCCTTTATTGTGTATGTACATAAATCTTCAGAAAACTGAAGCCATATTCCAGAATTCCAATAACATTACGATCCTCAATGGATTCTTTCATTCTGCAGGACCCAAAGGGCTGCCCATCATCGGCAGCCTGCATGGCAAGAACGAGTCCCTGCAGAGCGTCATGGAAAGGCTACAGAAACAGTACGGAGATATATTCATGTGAGTAACAAGAGGAACTGTATGGAGATATATTCATGTGAGTAGAAACAACNTGTTGCTGATGGTTTGAAGACGCTATAAACGTTTTCAGCAGCACGTGGAACGTTTTGATTGTCCGTCTGCAAGCGATTGCTTAGAAAGACCGTAATCTGTTCGACAATTGGGTAATTCCCCTATCCCTAGTTCTATGCCTTAAACAAAAATATTTTGGTTTTAAGTGTTAAATGACCTGCTTAGGTGTTCCATTTTCAGTACGGAGAAGTATAAAGTTGTTTGGGTTCTGAAAAAAAGAGATTCGAGTTGATAAATTTCGTTAAATACTTTTCAGTTGAGAGTTTTCGGAGTATGACTACAAACAGCGATACAAATACGTACTATTAAGTGGGAATCACAACGTGTTTATTTTCAGAGACTTAATTTAAGCTAATCTAAAGACGTGAACGGGCTGTATTATTAAGGGGAGATGGTGTCGGGGTGGCTGTGGCTCACATTAGGTCTCCTGTTGCTGTATTGGCTCCTCAAGGAACGGAGGCCTCGTGGCAACTACCCGCCTGGTGAGTTGGTCATTTTCTACTCTGACAACGCTGGCGTTTTAGTTATTGATTTCATAATAATTTGTAAATTTTCAATGAAACAAAAATTGTTGGTATGGGGTAATCTCACACCAGCAAATTGTAGCCTCGTGGGTATTTCACTCTCGGTAAATTTGTTAGTTGTCAGCACGTTACTCCGTCTGTGTTAAGCCGAGTTCACATTAGGAACTTTCGTTGCCGTCACAGCCCGAACGACGCCGCTACTCTGACGACTAACTCAGCTACGGTGTGCGACGGCAGACTGCACTAGGTTGTATTTTTTCCATGCGATCTTCGGGTGAGCTTCATTTTATGAAACGCTTGAATCAATTGCATTTTGATACATAATTTGGGCATAAAGCAGTGTTGTTTCCACATATAAACACACATTAACGAAAGAGAAGCGAACACGTTCTAAATACATCCTACAAATTTACCCTAAAACGCGCATCACGCTACAGCCATGGCGTCATAGCTACTAACTTAGGTAAATATTTTATGACTAGTGTGCCAGAATGGGTCTGCTACTTGCTACAATGTACACAAATAATAGCACATTGAGACAGGTTGCCCTAACCACAAATTCATACAAGCAAAGGAAGTGCTTAGATAAACATATTCTCACTGTTTTTATTTTAAAATGTTATTTCAAAACCTCATAGTTCAGGCATTATATAAGTGAACCTAACCTAGCATGTTTTTGTTTTATAAATGAATGCAGCAGGGTATGTAATGGCACTTAACTGGCTGTGCAAGATTTCTATTCAATCTTTAGTTAAAACTGTATGCAGTAGATTGTTTTTGCAGTTATACTGAGTGCATGCCGTACGTATAAAAATAAACCGACTGAACAATTCGTATTACCGTAACAAATTCTCACACACTGCTGTTCCGTTGCCTGTCTACAATAAGTGGTATCAAAACTGTTTCTTTCATGAAGTTCGACATAAAGAATAGTATCAAGAAAAATGTAGCTAAGTAGTTAATGCAAGTACATTCGTAATTTCAATCAATTTGCGTTGCGAATCTATGATTTTCTGTTAATTTGATGAGCTGAAAACGTTCTACGCAGTAGCAACGCACCGTTCACACACCCAGTCAAATGTGAAGCCCCACTTGCCTGTCAGTAATATTTTCACTGAAAGCCTGATAGGCTCAAGCGAAGCGAAAGTTGCTAATGTGTACTCGGCTTTATATGGGTCACTGTCTCGTTTTCGACTAGCCACAGTGTAAATCTTTATGTATCACTTTATTCCCCCTAACAAGTCCTTTCCCACTAGGCACAGCTTCTTTATTGCGGATGTACACATAAATCTTCATAAAACTGAAGCCATATATCAGAATTCCAATAACATTACGATCCTCAATGGATTCATTTCATTCTGCAGGACCCAAAGGGCTGCCCTTCATCGGCAGCCTGCATGGCAAGAACGAGTCCCTGCAGAGCGTCATGGAAAGGCTACAGAAACAGTACGGAGATATATTCATGTGAGTAACAAGAGGAACTGTATGGAGATATATTCATGCGAGTAGAAACAACAGCTATAATTAGATCGCTTTTTTCAGAGGAATACATCTTGAGCACTTCAACATGCTTGGAATGACGCAGAGACATTGGAGTGCTGCTATAAACTATTGACTTACTTCTTAAAACTCTAAGCCCGACCGCAACCTGGAGTCACTTTCTACTACTGTAGTTTGATATCACTGGTTTTGGTTCTACTATCAGTGCTATCATTTTCTGTGATTTTGTATATTTACAATCTATTTTTGTTTGGCCAGAAATTTCTTCTCTGTATGGAAACGAATTGCCTAAAAATGAAGTCTATCTATCTCTCTCTCTAGCTTCCTTCTTGCGATAACGGGTAGTATCTCATGATTGACCCTGGTTTTGCAATACGGTGTTGATAATAAAATCTAGAAGTTTTGACTCCTCTAATTCGTTTTCTCCCGCAAACGAGGGAGAGTGGTGATAACGTTTTAGTCTGTTTGTCATGCCGCCTAAAAACTGCCAGAGTGAATTGAGCTATCATCACAATCTCTTTCAGGCGTCAGGTGATATGACTTAGATGTGAAAAATGTCCATCCTGTTGATTCAATGTTGTCAGCCGCCGCCACCCCCACCCACTATCGCGGGTGATAGTCTTATGGCTGGTATACACGCCGGCCAAAAAAAAAACTTTCCTCAGCTAATCGTCCGAATGTTTGGCTGAGCCCTCCTAAACACAGCTGTAAGTTTATTAAGAAAATTGTAAAAACATTAGCCGTCTGTTCCGTTTGGTCAGTAATTGCCGTTAACTGAGTTTTGGACACGTCTTCAAAGTTGGAGGGAATTATAACTCAAAATTCTTTGCAAGTGTGAGCTATTTAAATAGGCACATCAACGCATTCGGAAGCGGAGATGACGAAAGTCGTTCTTTTGACTAGCGTGTGCACAGGCCTTTACTCCTCGAGGCGCTCTAAATTTTAGCTTTCCTGTATTTGCCCCCGCCAGGCTGCGGATGGGTTCCACGCAGGTCGTAGGCCTCACCAGCTACCCAGTGATGAAGGAGGCCTTCGCTCTGCGCCAGATACAAGACCGGTCTCAATCGTACAGTCTTCAAGTATTTCGCTATTTTACTGGTAGAGGTAAGCTGCTCAACTCAATATACTGTGCACTTCTCTGTACTTTGCACGGAAGTAGTGAAACATTTAGAAAAGTGACTGGCTGTGACAGCGTCAACCGACACTAGTAAGAACTGGCTTCACCCCCGCTATTGCGCGGTAAAAGAAAAAATCACAAAAATATCATCATTGAAGGAGCCCGTTCGGGCCATTGGTCACAAGGGGCTTGATTTAAATTTTTTTTTTGCAGGTGTGATTGTCTCGAGTGGCAAGCCGTGGCTGCGCCACCGGCGATTTGCTCTATGGCACCTCAGGGACCTCGGCATGGGGAAGTCTTCAATGGAGAGCATCATACAAGAAGAGACAGAAGCGCTGCTTGCCTTCTTTGCTAACAGTGTAAACAAGCCTGTGGAAGTTACCCATAACATCAATGTCACTTCGCTGAATATTATATGGAGACTTGTGGCGGGTAAGAGTCGTGCTTATTATAAGAGGGAATACTTATTTGGTAGAAGGAATTATGGCGCGAAAACTGTTTCAGGCCCGTCCTGACTAAAAGACTAGGCCGTAGAGAGATTTTTGATGAAAACTATACCTTCGTGCCCGTAATGACTCCTATATATTCAAATAAGATATTACTGCAACTGATATTGTATATAACATACTAGAAAATCTTTGACTGTTGCATTACCGGCTGACGCTTTAGCTAAACTCATACTACTGCTGCAATGACTTATATTTAATGAAACTTTTGCTACGTACTTTGGCGGTTAACATTTTGTGAATGTTTTGCTACTGCCCATTCGTACTTCTGCTGTAGCAGTTATTATTTTGACGAATCTTTGTTCGCGATGTGAAGACTGAAAATTTAGCCTGTTGTAAGAATGTTGTAGAGTAGCTGTACTGTAAAATCTATGCTGGAGACTTTAGTGAATGACTTTTGTATTCAGTGACATGGTAAGACGAAGAATTTGACTTCTAGTGAGCTGTTCCAGCCCTGGTGCTACGAATTTAACATAAACAAGAACATCCTTTTCTGTAAAAATAATTCCAATTTCTGTTTCCTTTTCCAGGTAAAAGGTTCGACATGGAGAATCCTCGCATAATGAAATTTGTTAAAAATAACGAAGAGAACTTGAGGTTAGTCAAGGGGCCCTTGCTGTGCTTTGACTGGTTCCCTTGGCTCGACTACCTGCCTCAATTTCTGAAGCAATACTTCTTCCAAGCACAGACGGTGACCGATAATGTGAAATCGGTATTAAAATTTTCAGAAGTACGTACCGTATGTGATACATGTAGGTATACACAACTACAGTATGTTCTTTTGGTAATGAAAATGCACACTTTTCATCTGTTGTCAGCTATTTAATCTATGGTAATCTAGCATAGCAAGAAAGCTTGTTTAGCGTGTTGCTCATTCACTAGTGAAATTTCATCCAACGTTGCATCTGACCGCATGTATTATCAAGCAGAACATCATATCCAACGTTAGATTTGGAGCGAAATTTACATCAACTTCAAGGGAAACTGCTNTATGGTAATCTAGCATAGCAAGAAATCTTGTTTAGCGTGTTGCTCATTCACTAGTGAAATTTCATCCAACGTTGCATCTGACCGCATGTATTATCAAGCAGAACATCATATCCAACGTTAGATTTGGAGCGAAATTTACATTAACTTCAGGGGAAACTGCTAATTTTTTTTTTAATACCAGCTAAACTGGAAGATTATTTTGTTTGTAGCTTTGCTAAAGGAATGCATAAATTAAATGGAATGTGTACATGATGATGCGTTATAAATTTGCATGAATTATACAATGTTATTGTTACAACTTTTTTTGTCAGACGATAGTGAAAGAGCATCAGGACTCTTTGGACCCGGACAACATCCGGGACTACGTCGACCACTACCTGGTGGAGATGGAGAGGCAGAAAGACGACCCCGACTCTACCTTCTGTAGTGAGTCTTCTTCAGCGAGTAAATGTAACAGAAATAAGAGTCTTCGACGTACGTCAAATTTAGTTTTAAATGACATTCTAAACTGATATCGTCGTACGACTACAATATCGCATTTCGTGCAAAGTTTGTTCTTTATGCGGAAAATAATCTTTGGTCCCACAAACTCTCCTTTGACGATGAATGAGGAACGGTGTTAAGAAACTATTGAGGTGGTGGGCAATATTCTATAGTCTTGCGTT
Source organism: Parhyale hawaiensis (assembly GCA_001587735.2). Taxonomy (NCBI): domain Eukaryota; kingdom Metazoa; phylum Arthropoda; class Malacostraca; order Amphipoda; family Hyalidae; genus Parhyale; species Parhyale hawaiensis. Next base: position 10,348,967 of record LQNS02276866.1, read on the forward strand.
TAATAAATCATACAATTTCATATGTACGAGATTTTAGTGCTAAAAACAAGTTTTCTAAATTGTCAAGGTTTAACATCCAGGTAACAACGGAACCCATTCAGGTAATGTCAACTTGATCGAACACCATAACTGTGAAATGTTAATGCACTTGTTTCTGCTGTAGCTATCCCCAGAGGAGTGCACGGCTGCAGTCAACGACAGATTGCCAGGGCCATGACGTCTTAGACGGAAGGCTCACGCAACAACTACAACTCCCCTCCCGATCATCCCTATTTCTAGTTAGCGTCAGTACTTAAACAATAGTGTCTGAACGCCAGAAACGATAATTCACAACGCCGTGCAACGCAAGAATTCAGTTGTTTGACAGGGAGGCGATACCCAACGCTAGCGTTTGCTAGTGAAATTCTAATAGCCAACCACTGCAGGATTTACGTCATTAACTGCAACCCATCAACGAAGAACATTATTCGCGCGTATGCGAAAAAAAAAATCTTGCACTCCCAATCTGACAAACCTGCCACATTTTGTCCTAATTATTTAGATGCGGTTGAAAAGTCGGAGCATCGTTCCCTTTTAATCTCACTATATATCTTAGTGATAAAAAGCTGGATGGAAAACAAATATGGCATGTAATAGAACCGGAGCTAAAACTGAAAACATTGAGGTCTATATGTTAACAGCAATGTCCATCAATATGCAGGCGCACAAGAGCTTTGTACGAAAGAATTATTATCACCCGCGAACGAAGTGAGAGAGGTGATAATGTTTTCGTTGAAAATTTAAGTATATATTTATATGTATATACCTATAATTATCTGTCCACCCAAAAACAGGTGGAAGAAATTGAGCAATCTTCATAATTTTTTGTAGGGGCTAACCTAGATGTGACCCATGCCAAAAAACTAGGCCTAGCTGGCCATCAAAAATGACAGCGTTGAATTTGCCTCCACCGCGGCAGATTACCTCACGCCACTAAGCGATCTATTTTTCGTACGTTATTATTAAGAGATCTGACGGGGCGCTGTACCCTAACACTGATGGACACAGCATCCACATGAATAACTAGGATTAGCTGGCCATCAAAAATGTCTTCTTTGAATTTTCCTCCATCGCGGGTGAATGTTTTACGCCAGGAGGTGTACTAGTTATATTCTTGGATTTGTGCTAAAAAATTCCTGGTAATAAATCCCAGTACTCTGCTTCCCCTTTTGACACCCTTGTCACATTGATGACTGCATTATCAATTATTTATGATAGTTATTCCCAGATCGCGTTATTGAGTGGCAGTTGTTAGTTTTATTATATTCATTTGCAGTTGGGCCGAGGGATCCTTCTGCTCTGGTCCAACGTGCATGACTGAAGATTTGTCGACATTAAAGCTCATCTGCAAAGTTGCGGACCAAGCCGTGAGACGCTGAAGGTCTAGTTCGAGCTCAATTCTGTTTCTAGCAAGATGGAAATATATTGATTTTACTACGAATGTTAAGATCAAGATCTTTCATGTATATTATGAACAGAAGAGGGCCAAGAACTCTACCTTGCAGAACACCAGAGGAGACAGGCGTCTAGAGGCTCATCTCTCCTTGAAGCTTCACCCGCTGCTCCCGAGCAGTGAACCATTCTCGTATCCAGCGTGAAATGTCTACCTATATGCCGTGGGTTTCTAGTTTTTTTTTATCATAAACTGTTGATTGAGGAATTTGTCAAACGTATTTTGGAAGGCTAGATAAACGAAGCCCACATTTTTTTCGTGAGCTCTGATTTCTGTAACTTCCGAAAGTAAAAATCAATAAGTTATTTAAGCAGCTTCTTCTATCTTGAGAACCGTGCAGGGTGTCGAAAATGAGTTCGTGTATCCTAAGGTGGTCAGTGATGCGCATTTTCAAGAGGGGTTCTATGGTTTAGCAGACGACTGAGGTAAGACTAATTGGCCGATAGTTACTGGGACTTTCTAATCCCCTTCTTTTCGATTGGGATAACGTTAACAAGTTTCCAATCCTGTGGAACTTCTCCAGTGCGAAAAGACCGTTTGAATATTTTGAGCAGCTGCGTTGTGATGACTGGGAATATTTCCTGTAGAATAGTAGGGCCAGATAATCCCTGAATCAAGAGGATTCGTACAGATTCAGGTGGGTCAGTCTTTATCTGCCGTTATCGATATGAATTCGTGTTTGATGAGATAAGCCTTGTGAGCGGTACCATTTATGGAAGCAAACAGTTTTGTGTTGCTGATACTACGCAAAGTATAATATTTGGACAGTTCATTCTTTTTAATTGCTTACATCTCTTGGCAACTTTTTCTCATTATCTTTACTTCGCAAAGAAACCTTCGCTATCCTGTAGATATCCCTCATTTCTTATTTGCTTCAACGCGTTAGCTCTTTTTGTCACAATAGATTCTCTGAAACGTGGGCTGGGAGCAGTTCGCCCACTGTGCTCATTACCAGGCATTGCACTTATGGACTCGTTTGTTGCTGACAGAAACGTTTCCCGTCGATACGGCTTGACATTTTTTCTTCACCCACGAACTAAACGAAGAGCGGTGATAATGTTTTCGTCGAAGATTGAACAATTTATATATATATATATATATATATATATATATTCAAGTAGCTTTCGTTTAACGAAAGATGACATTGCTTTTTAATTCATTTCGTTTCCCACCTTTCCAAGTGTCGGAAGCTACGTTTTGCTTCCTCAGAGCAAGTTCACGGAGTGGTAAAAGACAGCCACTTAGCTAAAATGGTTTTAATACAAGCAGTCATAATAGCGTCGTTTCGCGTGTACAACGCCCATATAATAGTCATGCATGGTTAAAATGGCTGTGGCCTAGCAGTGCACACAGTTATATACCTGTTGGTTGAGTTGCCAAGTAATAATCTCCAGAATTTTTGTTTCGTTGGCAAAACTGTACTAAAATATAACATTTTTGGCAACTTCGTTAAGTATACGAGTTTTTTTACTAAAACTGAAACGGGCACTAATTATTTATCTCCTAAAATGTACAATCGTTCTAAAGGTTCATATAGTTAAAGGAAAAATAAAGATTGTAACAGTTTACATTGTTGGAACTGGGTCTGCTTCTCACTCAGTTTGTAATTTGAGGTCATTTAAGACTAAAAGTAGAAGTTAATATATTACCGGTCGGCATTTTCTCTGCAGCTGGGTGCAGACTAGCTGCGTTGTTTCCGGAAATATCTGTATTTCTTGGTCAATGGTGCACATAGGAAAATTGCTGTTAGTTAACAGCCGTTAGATGCGTTGTACTTCTTTGTGAAATGCTGGCAAACCGCTGGAAATTCTGTAAGATTTGTAGAGTATTTTAACCACAGCGTTCTTGCAGCGCTGGGTGCAGATACTCATGTAGTTGATACACTCACCGCTGTTGGTTGCTTTTGTATGACCTGATGTGTGCAATGACAGCCCTTGTTTCTTGACTAGTAGATCTAAGAAAGCTAGTTTATTGTTTTTCTCTTCATCAATTGTAAACTTGAGTACGGAGTGGGCTTCGAATAGATGACGGAGCTGTTGGAGATAGTAGTTCGCTAGTAGCAGTAGGAATAAATCGGTGACGTATCGGGCCTATAATATTGGCGGGTCTTCCGGGTGTTGAGAGAGTATTTTGTTTTCGAGGTCACACATGTAAAAATTTGCGAATGTTGGTCCTAAGCTATTGCCCATCATCACCCCATTACTCTGTACAAAGAGACGCCCATCAATACTACGGAACGGAGTCTTCGTCGTACAGAGCCACAGCAGTTCTTTCATGGGCGTCTCCGGAATCTTGGGCGGGGGCATAGATGGGTGGTGGTAGACGTTTCTGAAAATTATTTCCATCGTTGTTTCCAGTGGTACATTCGTGAATAAACTTTCGACGTCAAGACCAGCAAATTTGTACTTCTCCGGGAAGTTAAGATGTCTGATGAGTTCTAGGAATTCGAAGGTTGAGTCGATCGGATATTTCTTTAGCGTGTATTTTGCAATGATGCTGTTGAGTTTCTTAGCTATTTCTGCTTTGCAAATTGTATGTCACCACTTAGTTACTGAAGTTCTCCTTTTTGTAAGTTTACTTGGCGTTGGATGAGATTTCTCCGAAACTCCAAGACCACTCGGAAGTGGGTAGGGTCTGGGAAACCGGAAGGGGCGGCGTGGTGACCCGGCGGTGCGAGGGGAACCTACCCTCAAAAACGGGTATTTCGCAGCTTTACTCTCTACTGAGAACCGTGTATGATCTGCCTCATGGATTATTAGGCCAACACGCCATGCACCACATTCCTGGGCTATTCAATGCTCTTGTGCCTAGGCCGCAGCAGTCATGCAGTATTGGCATTACCTGGAAAATCAAAAGTTGTATAGACATGGATACACATCTTACATGCCTGCTACAATCTCCTAAACCCTTGAACAAAATGCGCAATGACCAACATGCGTCCATTCATACCGCAGACAAGGAATCATCAGGGCTAATGAAGATTGAGAAAACAGACGGGAGGAATCTCCCAGCGAACAAAACTGCACTATCTGTCGACTCTCTATAGACATAACAGAACTTTCTGATAGTGGTAGACTTGAACATGCAGTCACTGCACAGATAACCAAGCATATAGCTGTCAACCCTAACCAAGCTCTTTAATTTGAATTACAACAGATGGAGAAATTTCTATAAACTTCGCTAGAGGGCTCTATCAGCCCATGCCAAAACTGATTCACTGCCCGAAACGTACGAATTTAGTATACGATGATACGCACAGCCTTCCTGGTCTTCACCTTCCTTGATTCACTCCATGTCGGTACTTGATCAAATCTGTCTGATCTACCATGGACTGCCTTCGACACCAATTTCTGAAGACAAGTTAGTGATATTTCTCCTATTGTATGTGTTGGTCTGAGAAGCTACCAGTCTTTAACTGCTCTCACCAAAAGACATAATCAAGAATATTGCCCAAAGAGGGGCTTCTGCCCCACAGCTGTCCTCATTACCACTTTCGACGAAGCTGCCAGAAGAGAATACCCCTCGATTTCAGCCACAGGTATCCCTCTGGCGACACTCACTGGATTCCCATTCACCTGACCTTCATGTCACGTCAAATAGTTGGTCAAGGCGCCAAGGAACGGACGCTTTACATCCAGGAATTGTTTCTGATGGGGTTGCTCTGATACCCCCAGAAACTAGTTCAAATCATCAACCGATCCTGTCGAGCAGAACGACTGCAGAAAACAACGCAGTAACTACCAAAATGCCAGTCTCCTATGCAACGCTTTCTTTACATGAGAAGACGAGGCATTCTTTCACAACATGAAGTTTTCCGTTGAACCTAAAGTTAACCCATACCTATATTATCTTCCATTGAAATTTAAATGTTAATACTACTGTGTTCAATAAATCAAATGTTAATCTTTCAAAAATACTTCATCCATGTCAGCACTCGATGGAGCGAACACCACTTACAATTGCTAGTGACAATTTTGGAAAATACTAGTTGTGTACGTAGGTTCTGGATGCCTACACTGAAAAGAATGTGCTGTTTATCATAATTTGGCTGATTAGGTTGACTCAATTGATGCATTAATCATCTTACTGCAATCCTTGAACCTGAAAACCTAGGTATAGACACCAAAATCACGTTGCTAGCACAAATATTAACAAAGTTGCTGATGTGTCAATTTTCGTCGACGTTGCACGGCGGCTTTATTAGATTTTTACGATTTTAAAAAATTGCTCAAGGGTGAGAGCTTCACACCTACCCAGGTGACATTATTTACATTATAAACGAACAAAATTTACTAAGAAAGGAACCCAATCAGTCAAAACATAGTTGACCTCTCTGGCTGCCAGACTTGTACGATTGTTCTGTTCGCCACGTGCTTTGGACTCTCAGGAGAAACTGCAACATTGCGTCGTAGTTGTAGCTTCTCTTGTCGCACTGCCGAGTTATACTGCCAGAAGTCAGCTGCATCTGTTCCGAACCGCATTGATGCGTACGCAGTAGTTGTGCCAGTTTATATAGAAGAGCTGAACAAAGTCTGTTCAATTCTTGGCTCATTGGGTGGTTTCAGAGAACTTTTTCGAGTCATGCTGTTTTTGGCTTGTCTAGCGCAATACTAACGAGCTTTTCTTCTATAATATCACTAGTTGCTCGCTACGCTTGTTCGGTAATGAAGTGAATTACTGAGGTCGCACAGGTTTCACTAAACGGAGTTTGTTGGTTACTCTCCGTTTCTTTGGATAGTTTGGCGATTGGTAAGGTAGCCATCTCACAGGGACACTCAGACTAATGCTTGTCACACCATTTCACTTTTTTGAAGCGCTACTGGCGGAGATTGTCAACATACGCACGTCTGTCAGCACCTAGTCACACAGGCTTTTTTTGTGGGCTACTCTATACATTGGTAAAAAAAATCCTTGTATACCCTTGAGATCAAATTTATACCTTGCTTTACAGTCGACCGATTAAAAATCCGAATAACAATGCATTGTTTACTGATATGGAATTGCCCGCACTCGCCATTGTGTATGAAGTCAGCCTGAAGCTACATCCAGAATAATTCTTTGGAGTTTAATATACCTATCGTCATTCTTCAGCAACGGACCTGGCAATGGGTATGCTAGACCTATTTGAGGCGGGATCAGAGACTGTAGCCTCCTCCATCCGCTGGCTGATCCTGTACATGGCGGTGTACCCTCAGGTGCAGCGCAGGGTGCAGCAGGAGATCGACGCGGTGGTCCCACGGGACCGACTGCCTTCTGTTCATGACAGGTCAGTCATTTTATGTTGTATGTATGTCTTTCCCTTCGCACGACCGTATGGTATCTTCATTATTGTGTAGCTCCTCCGTTCTTGAATATTTTGTCGCAAGAACGCTAATGATGGTGATGCTCAGCTTAGAGCACAGTGCCGATATTAAGGTTAAAGTGTGGAGCTGTAACGCAGTCATTCGTCTCCCACGTCGATGTTTTGAATTGCTTGCATGACTCTATACTGTACCTATCCAAGCTTATAAAAAAATTCTGTTTATAATTGAGGAAGAAAATTTTGGCTTTCCGTAAGATTAGCATTTGTTTGGGCCTCTAAGAAAAGTTGAAGTTCTATGTTCCAGGATTTAACACAGATCGTACAACTTTCAGTTCCTTATACAAATATGTACTACATCCTTAACAATAAAGAAGTAATGTTCATAATGATAATAAATTTTTATATATTCATCGAGAGGCTAAATATCTATGTACTGCTCTGGAAGTTAATTCATTCAAACCATGATATTCCCTCGAGAACCTGATGCTTTGTTTGGCCGTAATTAATAAGTATTCTTTTTCACCATACGAGCACTTTTATTCACTGTAAATAAGGCCTTACTTAAATCCGATCTCTTTCAGGTTACCGTACTTCGATGCTATGATGGCAGAGCTACAAAGGATTATATCCGTGATCACATTCGTAGTACCTCATATGGCATCTGAAGATGTGGAGGTGGCGGGCTACACCATCCCTAAGGTATATGACTTATACTGCTGTCATTTTTGGATGAGATCCAGACGCAGTTATGTGACTTCTGTCGACATGTCGTCCCATCACTCAACAATGTCTTAGCTTGGGGCAAAGGAAAGAACCAACAACTGGTCCCCGGCAATGACTAACCGCTGATACTGTCCTATTCAACCTAATGATCAGAGGTGGGCGCGCGAACCTTTTTTGGGTTCTGAATCCGAACCCGAATCTTATCTGTTTTGGGATCCGAACCTCCGAATAGCGAACCCGATTTTCAAAATTTTGGTATGAACATTTATTCCGAACATCTGTCCGCGAACCTCCGAACCTTTCAAATATAGCAAAACGAACCTTAATTCTGATACCTACCGAACACTTCCAATCTTAAATTTTACTCATTCCGAATCTCCGAATCTGAATTTAAAGCTTTCTGATTAAAAAATATAAAGTATTTTTAAGCTATCTATATTATTCATTAAACAAATTATGACTAGAAAAACAAATTAATAATACAAGACAGTAGCCCTCGGTGCATGCGCAGTGGCTGCGCGTCACTAACAAACGTTCTGCTTGGCTGTCAGGATGCTGCGGTAACACCATGACGAATCTATGTGGTACAGATAATCTATGTGGTACAGATAAAGCAACGAGTTATACACCGCAAGTTTACTTCCATGTTCAACGAAGGGCAGTCCAGGCAGTACTACAAGTCTTTGTTTCGTATTACTACACACAGTCACACAGGCTTGTATATCGAACACATTTCGAGCAGTGGTCATTTGCGACACACACACTTACACGCCCATGCTGAAATACAAGTAGAGAGAAGCGATAAAGTAAAACACAATGCTAATGGTAATAGGGGTCTCTAGTTGTTACAGAAACATAGGCGTCACCAGCCACATTTGTATGCCGTGGAAAAGTTTGAAACCAATGTTTGGTCGTCTTCGTGTTTTCCAATTTTCCCGGGATACGGAGGTTCGGATTCGCGAAACAAAGGCGTTCTGAACCAGGAAGTCCGAATCTTTTTAGACGTCGGTCCGAATCCGAACCTCTGAACCCCAATCCGGGATCCGCCCGTTCCGAACAAATCCGCGGATAAAGGTTCGCGAACATCTGTTCGAAACGCCCACCTCTGCTAGTACTCAATACACAGCACGGTAGTAACTGCTGGTTGTGGCCGATGTAGCTACTTGGTACAATTCTGGAAGTTAATGTTATAAACAATTACGACAATATTGTTCAATAAAACCTTAAATACGTATAACAAACCATCACAAAGTTGTTTTTCAATTTTTTTAATTTCTGCTTGTCCAACGGCTGGAATTCAGCTTTGATCACGCATGATCAGCCCTCGGGATGAATCCCGGTGCGATCAATTTCCCCCTGATCACAGTTGATAACTATCCGAATCACGTCCAAAATTGGTCATAAAAACGCGCGAATCAAGCGCAATCATCTGCACGGAGGTCACGAAAATACGCCTCTAATAAAATACGCCTCTAATCCAATTTTACAAAATAAAGGAGTCTTTCACTCTGGACTACTTATGTGCAGTAGCTATCAATATTTTTAAAATTAGATTTGGTGGCTGGCGGAAAACAGACCAACAGACCCAGTCCCAGAGAGCAACCGGAATTGACGCTCCGGCCCTCTGTGTCCTATTGCCGTTATGTCAGAATTATTTAGATACATGGGTAAATGTAGAAGGTAAAGTCAACTTGCCTGTACCCACGATTGGGAAACCCGCATGCTTTATTTTGTGCTGCAGATATAGACCAACAGGTTTCAGAGGGGTATACGGCTGCACTCGACCACAGATGTCCAGAGCTATGGCGGCAGTGGGGGAAGAATCCATATGACAATATTTGAGATCCCCCAACCCTCCCCATTGCTGGTTAAGGTCAGTAAACCCACAGTAATATGCAGACCGGATGCTGACTGATCACATCAAGCGCACTAAAAGCTCTTGCCAAATGGGAGCAAGGTTCAAGCCTGCGGCCTTGAGAGTCAAAGTCAGACGCTCTAGCCTGCTACTACTGCGAAAAGAAAATCGGTAGACTATACAGCTACTGTTCTGATACTTATGCCGTTGACACATATGCATGTCTACTCGCAACTGATTGCTCGGATGTGCAGCCCGCGTGACGTTTCGATACATTGGTAAATACTTAAAATCGGTAGCATAGATACCGTGGCAAAAAAAAATGACGTTTGAGTCTTGCATCCTTGCATCAAATTGCCTGTGTAAATGCCATAGTGTGACCCCAGCCTAAGAATACCTTTGTCCTTCAGTCGCATTCTCGATATCGCACAGTTATGTCCTTTCAGACTGCAGAGGCTTGTTGTAAACACAACCCAGTTGGGTTACCGCAACTTGTAAAATGGTAACCGTAACCCCAAAATGTAGTTTTTAGTGCACCACCTGTCGCTTCCATAACTATATCAAGACTAATAACTTAATAATGTTAAGTCTCATAACTTAAAGATAATGAAATTTTGTGTAATTCTAATCTCGTAGACAGAAGTTCGAAGAAAGTAAGCTTATATCGTTACTTTGGGCTACAGAGTTCTCTCGTTACTCCTTCGTATACTTTTCCCTTTCCCTTGATCTGAAATCGACGTTTCTGGGCGGTTACCTACGTCATGGGAACCTGTGTCATGATTGTCATTACCCTACTCGGGTTCTGCTTGCGACACAATTTGTGAGGGGCGATGTATAGCACTGGTAACCCAAAAATTGCGACTACAGTACAACTCTGTGTGTATCCAATGGTTCGTTCAAGAAAAAATTCGACACTTGATGGAAAAAAAAACTCCAGGTGATATTGATTAATTGTGAAGCCACAAAGCAATACCGCAACTGAGATCCTAGGAAAATTTATTATTATTCGTAAATGTTTCTTCAGGGCGCCACCGTCCTCGGCTATTTGAGGGCAGCCCAGCACGACCCCAGGCTCTTTGAGAACCCCGAAGTCTTCAACCCCGACAGGTTTTTGGACAGCGACGGTAACTTCGTCCTTAGGGAGGGGTACATGCCCTTTGGTACAGGTGAGTGAGGGCTGAACGCCTTTTGGTAAGAGGTGAAGGAGGAGTAGCTGCCTCTTGGCACAGGTGAACAAGGAGAATTTGCCGTTTGATACTAGTAAGGAGGCATAACTTGCCCTTTGGTGAAGGTGAGTGAGGACAATTTGCCTGTTGGTGCAGGTGAGGGACGAGTAGCTGCCCTTTGGTTCACGTGAATGAGAAAAAATTGCCCTTTGGTGCAGGTAAGTGAAGAGAATTTGCTCTTTAGTACAAGTGAATGTGGGCTGATGCCCTTTGAGATGGGTGAGGGAAAAGTAGCTGCCCTTTGGTACAGGTGAGTGAGAAGAATTTGTCCTTTGGTACAGGTGAGTGAGATGAATTTGCCCTTTGGTATACGTGAGTGAGGAGAATTTGCCCTTTGGTACAGGTGAGTGTGAAGAATTTACCCTTTGGTACAAGTAAGTTACGAGTGTTATTATAATTATAAGAACTTCATGCTCGGACAACCATGGACAGGTAGTGCAGCCCAGATGAAGCATCTTGCAACACAGGGAAGCCCGAAACGCTGCTGAAGAAGATCCAACAAAAGGCACCTGCAGACTAACACGACTGAAAGCCGATGCCGGCAATGAATTCCAAACCTCAATAGACCATGGCACGAAGCACCGACTGAACGGACGGGTTTCCCATTTAACACTACCCAAAGTGAAAGAGTGCGCGTCAACCGCAGTACGTGCAGTGATGGGCAGTATTTAAATATAATTGTATTTAAATACATTTTGTTATTTAAAAATGTATTTACAAATACTTTCGAAAACATGTAATTAAATACTACATTTCATATCTACATTTGTGAGTATTTAAATACAATGTATTTATAATTTTTTAAATACATTTTTATATGCATTTCGTATTACTTTATCTGTTTTTTGCTGTGCGTTCTGCCTTGAATACTTTTCACCTTACTTCTAGATTTTTCGTATTTGTAAGTATACCCGCAGCTCTTGTCATGTGTTAATGACTTGCAGTTACAATAGATGGGTGCATAATAAGGCTTCGCTAGTATTGCTTTCTTCAGTTCTTACAATGCTCAACAGGTGGGCTAACAAACTGTGACATAAAAAGAAGTAAAGCATAGATTAATGGCACTGTTCACTGTTCAGCATAGCAATTGAAAGCTGTATTGACTTTCAGAAGCAAAACAGGGCTCTTCCTAAAACAGCGCACATCATTCGCGAAGTTCTGTGAGCCTTCGGTTGCGGGATGCAACCCGGCGCTAGAGAGTAGAGTTGAACATCGCTCAACCGATCCATAGTGGGGTCGTGAATTCCTTCCGATAATAACACAGCAGACGGTGCTATTACATCTATTTTAATGGTCAGCATGTAACACTTTTGGTTAAAAACTTGAATTAATTCAGTGTCGTAAGCATCAGTGATCTTTTCGACAGAGCTCGATGGCATATCTTCATTTTTTTTTAACAGTCTGACAGCGCTTTTAATCTATGCTCATAATTTTTTAGACGCAGCCCTACAGCTTGCGTTTTACATTTGCCGTTGGAATAAAACAGTGCACATTGGTTTCACCCGCAAGAGTAGAGCTTTAAGCATTTAACTTTCGTCTACTAGCTACTCTTGAAATGGGTTAAAACTCTATTAGGTGTTGTTAAATTGACTTTTCAGCGATAGTCGGGGAAATAGAGATCCTAATTACACTTTCAATACGATTATGAATGGCAAAGCCGAAGCTCTCGTATGAAGCTTCGGACAAGTAAAAAGTATGCGAAACATATTTGTCTGTGGGACCGCAAATAGGCCGACATGCATTCGTCGGTTCTGCAGATATACAATATTATACATGCGCATTGCCCGGTAGGCCCCAGTTGACTGCGCGGCCCTTGTCAACTATTGTAGAAGCTGTTACGACAGAGACGGAAGGGTTGAATGATTACTACGACCCTCAGACCATCCCCGTGTGTGCTTGGGACAGTGAACCCACACTGGGGCGTATATGTGAGGTACGGTACATTGACGCAGCTTGCCGGGATTCACAAGAATTCACACCAACTTAGCTGGGCAAGCGGGCACAACACTCTAACATCCCGCTAATGCTAATGAAGTCAATCCCAGGACATTACT